>MU227760.1:588688-650693 GCA_018584345.1 Thuja plicata
GTTTTCTAATCTCATAAACATATAAATGATAACCATAAATGAGCATATAAATCATATCATCATCCACGAAATATAAATGTAAATGTATAGTTCTAACCATCATAATAAAATGTCCAAGTCAAAAGTCCAAGTATCACCATAGGAGAGGGTATTACATGTGACAACCCTGGTAGTTATCCCAGACTTTCTCAGAAGCTCAGAGAAAACTAACCTTTACATCTTCGAAACCATACAACTTAACTTAACTCAGTTAAGCCTGTGTAACTCGGATGTAACTGAGATACTGACTCAATTAAAATAATAGTGTGTCCTAGTGCATCAATATGCAGATTTGGAATTGCTAGCATATCTGGAACTGATGTATGATGACTTGTATGCACAGTTCTAGTTGTCTCCGTGCATATTTATTTGGAGATGGTGGATCCACAAAACTCACTGTTTTGGGTTCCATTCAATCCTTTGTTGTTTTGGTTTGAATTTTCAGGAGACTTCCTTACCCACTGCTACCTCATCTGTGTTTTAATTTATGAAACTTTTTCTTTCCCTTTCTCAATACCAGTATCCACTTTTTCTTTGTTCATGCAATTCTTGCTTAGATGATCGAGTTGTTTATACACATAACATCTCTTAACTTAGAATTCCTTTTTCTGAGATGATTCTTTGCATAGTTTGCACCAATGTTATCATACTCACCATAATGACAATATTTTCTCCATGTGTTGTAATCCCAGCCAAAAATTTCTTTAGCTAGTTGTTCAGCAGGGTTCAATTTCTTAGTTCTACACTCAGAGGACTTGTGACCTTGTTTGTTACAATTGAAACATTTTCCTTCAACCTTAGGTTTCTTAGTGCATTCACTTTCCCTATGTCCATGTTTTTTGCATCTGTAGCATCTACCATTAAACTTTGACTTTCCATTTCTCCAACACTTATTTGTTGTGTGCCCTAACTTTCCACAATTATAGCAAGTAGATTTGTTTTTATTTTGAGCTCCTTGTTGTGAGGATTCACCTTGTTCAATATAACCTAATCCAGTCTGTCTGTTATGTCTGAATTGAATGGTCTCTGTCAACTAATCCATGCTCACCTATGAATTCATCATTCTTTCATTGGTTTTCTTTTCAGTGTTGAGATCATTTAGCATTCTTTGATTTTAACTTCTTGATTTGAAACATTGAGTTGATTTATCATATCTACTTGCTGAAGTGAAAAATTGGGGATTTCATTTTATTTTTCCTCTAATCTTTTACTTATCAATCTTTTATCTTTTTATTCCATTTCTCTATCATTTTCTCCATGGTTCTTTTGTTCCACTACTTCATATATTATGACTGAATGAATTTCTTGTTCTCTCTTCATCTTTCTAACTTCTTCATGTAAATTGAGATTCTTTGCAAGTAGGTCTTCAATTGCTGCATCAACTTCTTCATTTTATTTGCATAAGTCTTCAATTCTTTCTTCTTTGTAATTTTTATCACTCATTTGTACTGCTAAATCTTTTCTTCTTTTCAGGGAGTGAGAGAGCTGCTCCTTGAGTTTTATGATTTGATCCATGGCCACTTGCAGATCTATCTTTTCATTTTCAATGGATTTCTCTAGTCTGTATATTTCCATTGCCTCTGATCTTTGCTCAAGTTGTTAAACTTCTAAAAAGAGAACCTTCAGCTCTGATACCAATTGTTGGAAATATATTGAGGCTAGTTGACTGAGAGGGTGGGGGGTGAATTAGGAACCAATAAAACTTATTCTCTTTTATCCTATATTAGATTATCTAACTGATTGAATGCATGAAATATAAAATCAATAAACATCCACAACAATTGACACAATATTTGGTTACCCAGAAACCTTCCAAATATAAAGTAAAACTGGGGTGGTGATGGTACCCACAAGATTTAGTACTGCAGTATAAATTTAGCTTGTTAAAGCTTACAATTGACCTTTTCTGATGGTCTTCCCTGTTAGGAGGAATAAGGATTGTTAGGTCCAGCTTGTGAAAGGATTTGTACAATAAAATTAAGTATGCAACTCTCTTAGGATATTTGAAAAGGACTGTTAAGTCCACCCAGTTAAAGGATTTTTTTGATACACCTGTTAGGATGAACCAGTGGATGATCTGGTATGCAACTTTTATTTGTTGAATGAGATCCAGTGATATATTACTAATCACCTGAATGTGATAGATGATTCACTATTGTTCCTTTACACTATTGTAGCCTTCTAATCAATCTGCCACTTCATATTCACATATCCATACTCTACTATTTCTACTTCACTTACATACATTTGGATAAATAAAGTATCTTACACATATATATTATCCTAACAAATACCTTCATAAGTCAGCTTCCATAATATAAATTAATATCCAATAATTACAACTAAGTCGGGCCAATCCTGATACTCGGGTCTAGTAATCTACTCGGGTGATATACAGACACTAAGGCAATATGCTAATACTTGGGCAACATAGTAAACTACCAATCTCCTGCACTCAGGCTACACTAGGTACTCAGGTTACATTGATCACTCAGGTAATACTGGTGACTCGAGTGATACTGATTTCCACTGTCTGCTCGGTTGACACTGCAACTGCTCGGGTTACACTACAACTTCTCAGGTTGTACTTCAAGTTGCTGGCTCAGTCAACACTATAATGACCAAGTATTTTGGCACTAATTGACAACAAGTCTTGCGATAAGGTCAACAACACTATACTACCAAATTCAAAGAATGATAGACATTCTAGTAACATCTTTCATGCCCTCTCTTTTTGGTTTTGCTTCATTTTAACTGTGCTTCATGATACTTCTTTTGTGTTTCAGGTTTTAGGAACCCTGTAAAACTTGTTTTACTTAATCAAAAACATATTTCATGCCTTGTAGATTGATGGTTTCATAGTCATCGTTTCAAATCATGAGTAGTCTAATAAATTCATAATATCTTATCTTATTCTTTATTATATCAATTCCTACACTATAATAACAAAAGGTAATAATTGGGATATGTTACATCTTCTATATTAAATGAATTAGTGTTTATCTAAGATCTTTTATTATGGTAACTGCAATAAAAATGTTTTCTGGTCCATGTTCTTTAGTATCATTAGCATATCATGTATGCTATGAACTTCTATATTAAGAGGTATTTATTCTGATGGATATCTAAAAGAAAAACTCTTTTGGATGTGATTATTCCAATCAAAAATTGCTTTATATGGCCTCTTATGGATCCTAACCTAAAAACATTGCACTACTTTTCAAGCTGTTAAAATATCAACAAAGTAGAAGTGTGTTTGCTAGAAAATTTAGTGGTGTTGTCATCACAACGTAATATGTCTTACTAATTATCAAGACAAAAATCTTGGTGAAATTTGTGGTAGAAAATATTGACCTACAAAAATTTGTGGAACAATAAAAATTCATAG
This sequence comes from Thuja plicata, assembly GCA_018584345.1. Taxonomy (NCBI): domain Eukaryota; kingdom Viridiplantae; phylum Streptophyta; class Pinopsida; order Cupressales; family Cupressaceae; genus Thuja; species Thuja plicata. The sequence goes on from MU227760.1 coordinate 592,116, forward strand.
TGCATTCAGATAAAAAGTTTTTGATAACTTTTTGTGTGGCTTGATGTTTTGGCAGAAAAACCCTAAGTCTGTTTAAAGGAAAATGTAGTGGATTTCAATTATCATTGTCATTTCTACAATCTGGTGAATCTTGAAATGTGAAAGAAGAATTGAAGCCAAAATTTTGACTTTGAAAAGGTATTTAAATTTTTCTCACGGATCTAGTTAGACTTGTAAGTTGTGAAAGTGAATTATGTCCAAATTTTGAAATTTTTATGCAAGAACCTGTGAACGAATCGTTGGTTGGTGTCTTCTTGGCACTACCTGCTAAAATTATGTATAGAGGATAATTACAAATTTATGGAAACTACAGTACAATGGATGAATATGATAATGAATAGACAAGAAATTTTGAAGCTTCAATTTCTAGAGATGAATTGCAGACAATTTTTTATGTAGGGCATACAAGTTTAGATGTATGGAGTTAATTTCCATTGATAACTGATGAAGATATAATTAGAATTGTACTTATTATCATACATGATGATCACATCTGGCTAGATAGGCCTTACTAGATAACTAAAGTGGAAATTAAGGTAGTAATAGGTCTATGCTTTTTCAGTTTCATACCAATTGTAAAATTAGATAGGAACAAGGAAGTTACAACTTTAACTATAATAACATTATATTAGAGGGCATTGTGGATTTAAAACAATTTTAGACATAGTTGTAAACTATGCAACTTTTGATATCACCTCAATATTTATTTTTTAAATAGGGAAGGTTCCACTTTGGGCATTGTAGATTATGTTGCATACTAGATGGTGAAAGAAGATATGGATTTTGATCTATGTGAATTCTTGAGATTGAAATTATTGCATAACTCGATATTAACCAAGAAGGAAGGATATGATTTTGGGTTTCGATTCTTAGCTCTCTATTTGGTATTTTATTTTCTAGGATAACTTCCACTCAAGAAGAATTTTATATGGGAAGAATATTTATCCATAGGAAAAATATTTATCACTACTTAATCAATCTAGAAAATAAAGATAGTGTATGTAGAAATTTCTTTCATGAGCTCCATAACATCTAACTATAATTTACATGATCCTAAAAGAAAATAGATAATGATACATAGATAACATCACATTTCTAGTGGATACAGACCACTGCTTCATAGAAGCAATCTTAACAAGAAAATTTAGACTAAAAGAGTTTGGATATGAGATCAATATGAATGAATGTGTATTGAATGTAGAAGAACTACTCAAGTGTCTTATAGATTTGAAAGAATACAAGTGTGATACATATGAAGAATTGATTGGAATTGTTACTTTGGTTGGTGCTGCTACAGAAGGATCTCCCTCAGGAAAGAAAAGACTCGGAGAAACCATTGAGGCCCCCTCCTTCTCGCTGTCAAAGAAGAAGACACCAAGAAAGAAGGAAATATAGGTTGCTATTAATTTAGATGAACCTGAACTTATCATGGATGATGAAATGAAGAATAGAAATATGTCAATATTTCACAAGAAGAAGAGCTACCTATGGAAGAATAAGACAATTCTGATGCTCAAACCCATATGAAGTAGATAAGATATTTGAAATTCTTGAAGGTGTTGATGACATAAATAAAATGAGTAATATTTTTATTTTCTAGACCCCTATATGATTATGTAATCTAATTAAGGAAGCTTGGGTTATCCATATTCTGCAAAATAACATTATTCCTTGTAACATTATGAATCTAGTTGCTGATGTTCTATTTGAACATGTGAATGAACACCTGACTAAGTTGTTAATTGAAGGAAAAATGGTAATAAATCAGAATAAAATGTATGAATCCACAAGGGATAGGTTGAAAAATTACATAAAATATATGAAAAATTGTATTGGTGTGTATGTAAATTTTTTTTTGAGATGACCTATTGAGACTAGGAAGCATAAAGAAAAGATTGACTACATTGCATTAGAATTTAAACATCTGGTGGTAACATTGGATATATTTGCAGATAAGGATAGTGCATAGAGGGAAAAAATAAATAAACTCTAGTATAAATTGATAAGAACACAAAGGAGTAGGGATGACTTCACTAGAACTTTCTAGAAAATCAAAGAAATTATAGAAGCAAAATTGGAACACTACATGAAGATACTAGAAAAAGAAAAAATGGAACAATAAAGTTTGACAGAACTATATGACTTAGTCAGAGTTGTTGACCTATTGGTGTAGTGTAACACTCAGAGTTCATTACTTCTAACTAGTATTCATCAATAGAAAGGCTATCATCCTAAACTCAGGATGAAGTATAAGGAGATCTTTATTTTGGAGGTAGTTTGAAGTTTTATGTTTTACAGTTTTGGCATCTTTTTTTATACCCTTTGTCCTTGATGGAAAATGGGGAGAATAATAGTAAAAGAGAGAAAAAAAAATATGCAAAAGAAAAACAATGGGATAATTTTATTACGTAAGAACAATAGTAAGGGGAAGTATAACAAAAGGAAGAATATAACACCAAGGGGGGTTTTTAAAAAAAAAATTGTTATGAGAATGTTTTGGTTTCTATATGTTGACATCAATGATAAAGGGGGAGATTGCTGAAAATATGGTCCTTGATGGAGGAGAATATTTTTGGTATGCCATATTGGTTTTCATTGGTATCTACAAACTTTTGGTGACTTATATTTCTATGGTTTTTGAATATTAAGTAGTATAGCTAACATTACTTTGATCTATTTTTCAAGGCATAAATAGATATGGTTATGTGATTTTGATATTATTTCTTGGTATATATGGTGTATCTATATTTAAGTGTTGATGAGCTTTGGTGCTCTGGTCAGGTCACATTCTTTTTCTTGTATTTTAATTTATTGTTCCTTCTGAATAGAGCAGTTGATTAGTATGTCGACACTTCATTACATGAATATTTTTTGTAATATAATTTTGGGACATAAATAAGATTTAAATAAAATATGTATCTGTTGACGGGGTTTTGCTGACCAGGTCCGCCAACAGTCATAAGTTGTCACCGGGTTCCGGAGAAATCGGCCAACTCCGCCTGCAAAGGTTGTCCAGGGGAAATAAATCCTCCGGGCCTTCAAGCACCTGGGTGTCGGGTCACGACGGTGCGGGGGTCGGTTGGGAGTGGTGACTATTTTCAAGGGGGATAGCTGGTTACTTCAACTCATTCTCCCGGAGATTCAGAATAGTAAGGGTTTCCCAAAGCATTCTACACTTAGTGAATAAAATGAAAAAGATCCTGCAGGCTTAGAAACGTTTATCTAACTACAGTCATGATGAAAAGTCTGGAACATCGACAACACTCTGAAAGACTACACTAAATACCGAAGAAACACACAACCATCAGTTAGCATTTTATCAGTAGTGAAAATAAAGAGGTCGTTAATCTAATTTAACATATCAGAGTGAAGGACATACAGAACATTAAAACATGAACTACCATTAACTCAGAAGCAAAGACATTAACAACTTCATTGCCAAGAATCCTTCCTTCTTCATTAAAGTTTAATCCAGCAAGCACTGGTGCGTAATACAATGGTGGCTCTAGGGGAGCATCTAACTACCAAGAACAGAACAAATGGAGCATTGAGCTCTGCAACTAAAACCAGAAATCACTTTGCTATTTCTTATGGACAACAAAATCATCAATTTCGCTGACCCTTGGAAATGGGCTGATTTTCCTATTTATACAACTCTCTAACCCTAACCCTATTTTACTGTGCTTTAATAAAATACAATATCTGGGGGGGGCCGGTACTACCTGCGCCTCCCTACAAAAGAATTGGAGACAGAATAGGTCTGCCAGGTCAGAAGAAGAAGACAAGAATATACATCGGAAGAATCAGCCTCAAGAAAAGAGCCAGAGAGAAGAAAGAAGAAATTAGGTCCCCCAGGGACCAAGGCTACATGCCTCATAAATGGGAAATGCGGTGCCCTGTCTCCAATGTGCCAAGTGTACCTTTGAACGGTGCCTCGGGAAGATCACCCTGTCAGAAGCCAACTGCCGAGCCAATGCCTCTTGATGTGCCCAACTACCCTCTGACAGTCTTTATTAACCACCTCTGAAAGTGACCGCTCGACCTCGGGGACCGGGACACAGATCACTTTAAAGAATACAAAATTGTGGATTCGGAACTCCAGGATCCGGGAACTTACACCCCCAAAAGAATAAAGAATGATTAATGCTCAAGTTCCCCTGGTTCCCGGAGAACGCTCAAGGTTGTTTATTATCGTTGAAGGCTTGAAGGATGCGGAAAATGCCATCTTCATCAATCTTCCTTAGGCTGGCCCTTCTGTGTCTGGCCACTTCAACTTGTTCTGCCAGGTCTGGAACATTATTTCTGAATTCATCAGCCATTCTTGCGGCATCATGGCCTTTAAGCACCATTTTGGTCAGTTTTTCCATTCGGGCCCCATCCATTCCCTCCGGGGGTTGATACCGGGATGCCATCCTTTCATCAAAATTTCCCAAGACTGACTCCTCAGGGGTATAAGTATTCGTACCAAGGGGATCAACCCTGGAAGCTTTTATTACAAATGACTTGTATAAATTAAAAGAACACTTCATTGTGTTTACCTTTTCCTGTAAAGACTCTACCAGTTGCTTGGTTACCTCCAATGTGAGGTCCAGTCTGGAGTGCTGAGCCCTTACAAAATCAAATGATTCCTCACCCAGAATTCTGGATTCAGAAATTATATCTTCCCCCAGGGTGAGGAGCTCTTCGAGCTCTACCTTCCACGCCTGGTAATTCTCAGCGTCACTCTCCCACTGCTCAATCAACACTTCTGCCTGTAAAATAATCTGTCGGGCCGTATAGAAATCTGGGAGAGTGGCCGCTAGGAAACACTGGGTGTTTCCTATCTGTAGAGAGACCCATTCGTCTACCGCCTGGGCCTTCTTCTTCATTACTCGTAGGGAGTCTATGTCACTCTACGGTAATTCCTCTAATGTGGAGGTCTGTGGAGGGGCGGTGTTGAGGGGTCAGGCCAGCTTTGTAAGCAACCCCATAAGGTTTACATTCTTCTCCTTTTCTGTCTTGATCCTCTGGGCCTCCTTTTCATATCAGGCCTCTACTGCCCGTACTTCCTCTTTTAGCAGGTCTACTTCGCCCTGCTTTCCCCTTTTACCTAGGGACACCTCTGCGATTTTTTAGTCTGCGGGGTCCGCGGTCACTTCATCGGCATCTGGAGGAGGCGTTGCCACTATCACAACTGTTTCTCCACCCGGCCCAGTTCGAAGGGTATGAACTGTCCGGGCCTTCTTCGCTTTTGGCGGGGCCTGAGCTAAGGCCATCATTTCGGCCAGGGAGATAGGGATTGTTGGAGCAGATTGGGCTTTCCTTTTTCTACTCTCCGCCAACCATGGAGGTGGGAGAGGTGGCCTTCCTGCCAGAGTTTGTTCTTCGGATCCTCTCCCGATGTCCGGCGGCGGCTGCTCCTTTTCAGCATGTATTTCCTCTGTTTCCCTCCCTGCTGGAACCTCTTCTTTAGCAATATCTTCAATTTCTATCTCCTCAGCCTGGTCTCGGATGTCAATTGACGTGTCTCGACCCTGGTCGGCTTCTTCAGGGATCTCTTCTTCATGCTGCTCTTCTTGTTCTTCTGTCGGTAGGAGGGGCAGTATCGGGCCAAGATTTAGAGTTTGGGCCGCTGTGATAACCTGCCTGAAGGTTTCCCCCGGGAGTGGCCTTGGGAACAAGGCCGCTGGGGTTACGGTTGGTCCTGAAGTTCCAGGTCTGGGTTCCCCAGTGGATGCCTTTTGTTCACTCGGTGGCCGTTGGTCCACTCCTGGACCTTCTGTTCCTGGGGCCCCAGAGATAATCTCTAGTTCTAGCCTCTTTTCTTCTGTTTGCTGCTCTTCTTGTCCCGCAGCTTCTTCTTCCTGGTCTTCCGGGTCCACAGCCTCTTGTTCTTGCTCCGGGACTTCCGTCCCCACTTGTGTATCGTCCCCTTGCAGATTTTTGAACTCATCGGCTGCAAACATGTCAAACTCCTCTTCTGGAGGGGGACTGGCTGGGTCCTCCGTTTGTTCTGCTTCCTTCTCCGGTTTCAGGGAACTAGAAGAAAGGATTTCCACTTCTTTTGGGAGGGAAGCCCTTGGCGCTAGTTCTGCCTTGGGCTATTTGATGTGCTTTCTCTTCCTCCGGGTGATCAGAGGTGGCCCCGCATCGGCTATTGCTGCTGCCTCCATAAGATCCACCCCCGTCGCCTTCCCCATTAAGGCTACCAGCGATGGGGAGGAAGGAGGATGAATTGGTCTGGCCATTAGCGGGGGAGTGGCAAGCCTTGTGATCAACTGCTCCCTCATTTGTTTCGAGGCCGCTACAGATTGCTTGATTTGTTCCTGAATGGGGACTTCTTGGACGGAGGAGGTTGTATCTATCCTCTTTCCCTTGTCTGCGCCTTGTGCAGAAGTCCCGGCCCCCGGAGTCAACTTTGGTACCGGTGGTGGTGTTGCTTTTGGTACCGGCCTAGAGGCTAGGCGCGCACTCCCGGGGCATGCCTTCTTGAAATAGGCATGACTTCTCTTGACCACCTCCCGAGTGAAGTCTTCAATTGTGTGGTCCTCTTGGATAGCCCACTTTATTGGCGCTAGTGGCATTTTGTCAATCCCCTTTTCTTTGTACTGGGGATCTATGGTGGGGGCGTCGTCTTAAAAGCCCACCGGGAACCTCTGGAGTTTTAGCTCCTGCATCATTTCGGCTGTCATTCTGTCATAATGCCGGCTGCGCACGTCCATGTCATCCTGGCGATCTGCCCAGAAGTCTTCTATGTGTGCGAGGTGGGGCTCCGCAGCCCGGGGCAGTGCCGTTGCAATTCTTCCATGCGGATCAAAATTTTTCCACGCCAGATAAAATTCTTGCAAGTTATAACATTGAAGCTCATTATCTACCTCCTTTACGATGGCCAGATTGCAGGTGTAGTTCCCACAGGAGATTGGGAATGAAATATTTGGGACCTTCTTGTGGGCCAAGAGGGTATGCAGCTCCATCATCTGCCGGCAATATTCCAGCAGCACGATCTTGTCCCCGCAATGTTTGGGCAACAAGTAGGGTTTCCCAGAGAAGCCGGCGACCCTAATGTAAGTGTGCTACTAGAACTGGATGTAGTAGTGCCCATAGCTACTAACCAATTTCATCGTCTCCGTAGACAGGCGGTATCCGGCATCCCGGGTGGGCATGAGCAAATGGTAGTAAACGAAGGAGTCATTTACCCGGCAGTAACTAGGGAAGCTGGCTTCCCATTGAATCTGTGGGAAATGGTCCCACGGTGCTTTCTATCCCCGGCCAAGTCTGAGAACGCCATCCATAAGTAGGCCATTGGAGTGGGGCCTCTGTTGGGCCAAAGCTCAGAAAACATAAGAAGTCATGTAGAACTTCTTCTTCTTGTTTAGCTGCAGGAACTGGGAGTCGACATGATTGGAGATAATGGTCGCCCAGTCGATGAATTCTCCCTTAGTGGAGATGGCCAGGAGGAAATAGTACATCCACTTTGCAAATGCCTGGACGGAGGGTTGCCCAAATACCCCGGCCAATGCTATCATCCCCATTTGGATGCTTTCCTTGAATTCAGAGTGGGGGATATCTATCTTCATTCTTTTTGGATCCCTCTTTGGGACCTTTAGCCAGTGGGTGTTCATGTACACCCAGGTGGCATCCTCCAGTTGGTTGAATTGTTTCAAGGCCTCCGTCCTTATGACCACCGAGGACCTATCAAATTGCGGGATACCCAGGCCCGCTTGGAAAGTAACTGGGTCAAGGGACACTAGTGGAGTGGGGAATTCTATAGGTTTTGTAGGTTCTAGCATGACGGCCCAGACAGAAGAGTTGTAATGGGCCGCCAGAGTGAGAACAAGTTCCGGAGACTGCACGGAGCATGGGAAGAAAGCTGCCCGGAGAATTCTGAAACCTCCGACGTTGGTTGCAATTTTGTCTCCAGCCTGTCGCTAGATGTGCATTATCTTTACTAGGGCCTGCATTTTTGCCCAAGTCCCGACATTGGGGTCGGTCATCAATTTTACCTGGGACTCAATCTTTGAGCCCACAATCTCCTCACCCTACATATACTTCATGGTGAGGGGCAGCTTTGCCAGGGCCTTCTCTATTTTAGACTTTGCCACTGCCCTGGTCTCGGTTGTGGATGGCAACTCCAGACTTCCGGGAGGAGATGATGCGGATGCTTCAGACATGGTTGTAAAATGAAGTCCGGACCTGCGAGACAAAGCGACCGTCAGAACATATTTATCAAAACAAAATAATAACTCCAGGGTCTGGAGTTCTTATCACCGCGTCGTTTGCTTTTCCTGAAAAGTTAGTTTTTCGCATAAGTATCCGAAAAGCAAAACATAAACTTAGGATATTTCATTATATCTCCGGGTCTGGGAAATTTTGTCACACTTGACAAAGACATGGGATGAATGGCAGAAAGAGGGCCCGAAGCCCGGAGAAATGACCGTTAGTAAAGAAGAATGTGGAAGCAGGTCCACGTGGATGCCACGTGCACTTGCATTGAATAGATGTGATGGCACTGGCGGCGGAGCCAACTATTCAAACGCGCGAAAAGGGAAAGCCACTTGGCTAGAAGTAATTGTACGCATGGGAAATAAATGTGGCTCTGACAGCATTGATGAAGGAGAGAGAAAACCGCATGTTTGAAATCGCCGAGAGCTGAGTTTCAAACAGGTGGTTTTCTGCCTCGAAGCAAACTTGAAGCGGAAAACCACCAGCAAGGGCGACTCGACCAGCTCGTCGAGCCACCTAGAAGGATATACAAAGAGCTGAGGGGTATATACAAGGGTTACCTACAGAAATATACATATATACATGAATATATACACAGACGACTCCCGCGGGAAAACTAGACACGTTAGAAATAGCTATATACAATATTTACATTATGCACATGTTATCTACAAGCTATTTACAAATTATTTACAGACTATCTACATCTGCACAGAAGGCGGACAACCTTTTGGCAGAGCCAAGCCACCAACAAGTGGAAAAACCAGAAGACCGAAGAAACAACAGAGAACAAAGACAAACGAAAACAAAAACAAACCAACCCAAAGAAAACTAGAAAATGAAAGCAAGAAGGAAGAGGAGGGAAGAAAAGAAACCAACCTGAAAACACAGAAGGCGGAGGAAGGGAAAGATTACCAGGAGAACTCTGCACCAACTTCAAATTGTCAAGCCGTCGAGATCACCACCACGAAGCACTAGCGTACGTCTGAGAATAGTAGAAGGTGTTAAGCTTTGATTACCACAAATTTCTCTGTAACTGCTCTGCTAATTGCTTTGAAAATCACTCTATTTCACTCTAAGTGCTCGAAGATTTTAATCGCGGTAAGTGTGAAAATGACAGGCGAGTCTATTTATACCCACGATAAAAAGTAATCCTCCCCACTCCAGAGATTTCAGGTCGGGCAAAACCTCCAGGCTCCGGGCCCAGGCATTCCTTACGAGGATGTTCTTAAGACTTCGGAACATCATCGCAAAAAATCTCAGAGTCCAGAATCTGGCCTCCAACCAAAAAGGAAACCTCCAGGATCCGGGATCGCAGAGGGGAAAAACAAACCAAGAAAACAAGAGACACCAGGGAAGAAATCCTCGGAGAAAGAAAGCAAAAAGGAAAAGAAAGACAAGGCAAAGCCGCAGCAAAAAGCAAAGAAAAAGAAAAAAGGGGGACCCGATATTTTGCACATAAAATGTAGGGACGGGGATGCAGGGCATAACAAATGGTGACTATCTGGGACAAATGCCTTAGCGTATTTGAGAACCATAGAATCTCTAGTTAGCACAACTGGAACAAATCATCCTCCCGAAGCATTTTACAAGTAGAGAGCAGCATATTCGAGAGTACCCGACCACACAGGAGTCAGTCCGCAGCCTTTCATCAGTGGTGTCATGTGTGCTTTGGAAGGAAATCAAGCCGATGACCTCTGGGAGGAAATAGAGAAATGGTACTAATTACATCGAACCAGTCATCAATTTAATTGCTTTTCCCCCGGAGACCGGAGTTTCATCTCGCTTTTCCTCATTATTTTATTTATTTCCAGGTGGGGAAGGCGGTACTTCTTTCACCATTGAGCCCAAGCTTAGCTAAAGTTCAAATGGCAGTACTACTTTCACCTATCCACCTATATTTAGATATTTGGAGAGGATAAAACTTTGGACCCAGAAGGAATTTCTTTAGATTGTCAGACGTGGATCAACCAACTAGTACAGCTGATCTACCCCCGGCGTGTCCGATTACTTGTTCCTTATATTATTATTGTTCACTGATTGCCAGACTCCCAGAGACAATACCCAATGGAGATTGCTCGAAAATGTGCCATAACCTGCAAAAAAATCCGGAGACTGGGTTGATTCCACCGTGATAAAGATAGATTCTAAAGTTCACCATGCCGGAGGCATTGCACTAGAGGCCAAAGTTATGCGAAGCATTCCAGTTCCTACAAGATGGAACAAAACGCCGGGACTAAAAGAAAGCCAGAAGCGAAAACAAAGACAACAAAAGCAAAAAGAAGGGGGAGACTGCCCCGGAGGACAGCCAACAAAACTACTTACAAAGGGGATATTTACATATAATACAACTTTGGACAAACTTACCCTTACTCGAAGTAATGCTTGAGAAACTGCCCATTAACAGGCAATGCGACAGGTTCTCCGGTCAAGATGTTAAGGCGATAAGTATTTTCCCCGCATATTTCTAAAATTAAGTATGGTCCGAGCCAGAGCCGTTGGAACTTGGTGTGTTTTCCTTTCTTCTCCCGAGCCTTATCCCACAGCAGGACCAAATCTGAGATCTGAAAAGCCTTATATTGGGCTCTTCGGTCAAACCATCATTTTACTACTGCTTGGTAATGCGCGAAATGTTCAAGGGCTGCGTCTTGTTGTTCTTCCATTCTCACCAGATTTAAAAGTCAAACCTTCACAATGTTGTCCCTGTTGTTGAATTCCTGCATGAACTGTAAAACTGGGATCTGTAAGTTGACTGGGAATACAGGGTTCTGGCCATAAACCAAGTGGAATGGGGATGTTCCCAGGGCGGCTTTAATACAAATATGATCCGCCCAGAGGGCGAACTTTATTTTTTGGTGCCAATCCCAGGGGTTTTGTTCCAACAAATGTTTGATCACCTCAAGTAGATTCTTGTTTGTTGATTCAGCAACGCCATTTCCCTGAGGATAATAGTTGCTGGAGAACTTCAGTGTGATCTTTCTGTTGTAGGTCCATTCGAGTAATTGTGCAGAAGAAAACACTGGACCATTGTCACATACTAAAGCAAAGGGCATTCCAAACCTTGTGACGATGTTTTCATCCAAAAACTTGATGACTACGTCCGCCGTGTTATTTTTGCAAGGTATAGCCTCAGACCACCGAGTGCAGTAATCAGTAGCAGTCAGAATGTATCGGTGGTTGGCAGACGAGTTGGGGTTGATCTCCCTGATAAATTCAAATGCCCACTGGGAAAAGGGTCTAGCCTTGTATACCGGTTGCAGAGGCATGGCTGGGTTACGCTCATGATGTGACATAGTTTGGTAAGTATAACATTTTTTGACATGAGCATAAACATCCTTGAAGATATAGGGCCAATAGTATTCAGCCTGAAGGATCTGATGGGCAATGGCGTCGGCTGAACCATGCCCGGTTCCAAACTATCCATGGAATTCATCAATTATTTTCACAGCTTGGTCCCTGTCGATGCACCGGAGGTACACTCCTTCGTAGTTCTGACGGTAAAGCACAGAATTTTTAATCATGAAATAGGAACTTTTCATCCGCAGGGCACAGCGCTTGTGGGGAGGTAATCCCTCCAAGCATTTTTTATTTAGCAGCAAATACACCAGATCGGTATACCACGGATCCTGGGTAATGGAATCCACTGTGTAAGTATGACATTCTATGTGGGGAGTCTCCTCTGCTATTGTTTGACTTAGTCCCTGGCCTCGGACTATTTTCATGGGCTGCATCTCCAAATCGTATTCCTAGAGGATGGCCATCCATTTCCCTTGTCTCTCGCCCAATTCACTCTGCATCAGCAGAGATTTGACAGCCTGGTCCGGGATGATAGCATACACTTTGCTTCGGAGAATATAATGCCGGAACTTCTTCACAGCGTGAACCAAAGCAAAGGCCTATTTTTCCAATGACGAATACCAGACTTCGGCGTTCTTAAAAGGGGAACTCATGAAAGTAATTGGTCGTTCCTCCCCTTTAACCTTTTGGGTTAGTACTGCCACGGCAGAATGTGGCAAAGCAAATGAGTAGATGTAAAACGAAAGGGAATAGTCCAGACAGGCTAGGACAGGTGCCTCCGTTATGGTCTATTTGATCTGGGTGAACGCCCACTTTGCTTCAGGACTCTACTCAATTTTTGTATCCTTTTTCATCATTTCATTGAGCGGCTTAACTATCTCTACGAATCCTGTAATGAATCGATGCACGAAGTTGATTTTTCCAAAGAAAGATCGCATTTCTTTCTTGCTACCAGGCATCTGTAAGTTCAGAAATGCTTCGACTCTATCAGGGTCTATGGATATACCCTTCTCAAAGATGATATTCCCTAGCAACTTCCCTTCAGTGACCCTGAATATGCACTTCTTAGGGTTGAGGGATATTCCATACCGGCGAGATCTCTCACAGATCTGAGCGAGGTGGGCGGTGTGATCACACCTGTCCCGGGAGAAGACGGTCAAATCATCCATATAGATGATTATGCATCGATTTACAATGCCCTCGAACGCAATGTCCATGGCCTTCTGAAAGGTAGCCCCTGTGTTGATCAATCTGAAGGGCATTCTTCTATACGCAAACATTCCCCACTTGGTGGTAAACGTTGTTTTCTCTCTATCCTCATATTTGACCATGACCTGGTTGTATCCTGAATACCCATCCAGGAAAGACATCATCTGGGATCCATTCACTATTTGTAACACCTCGTCCAAGGAGGGAAGAGGGTGATTATCTTTTTTAGATGCCTTGTTCAAATTTGAAAAATCTATGCAAAGGCAGATTTTGCCGTTCTTCTTCCTGACTGGGACCAGGTTGGCAACCCATGTAGTATGCCGGATTGGAAAGATAATCTGAGCTGACAGTATTTTTTCTACCTCTTGATGAATCAGAGGCTTTATCAGGGGGTTGACCAGTATTTGCTTTTGCCGAAAGGGATTAGCATCCAGCTTCAGGGGGATGGTGTGGGTCATGATGGAGGTGTCATACATCTTTAAATCTTCATATCCCTAGGCAATCACATCAATGTATTCTCGGAGGACCGTGAGAATCTTCTCCTTTTCCTCAGGGGAACAAGAGGTGCCTATGTGGATGATTTTCTCTTCACCGAGCCGGCCAATGTTAACCTTTTCAAACTTTCCTCCCTCAGGGGAGGATGATACCTTCTCACGATCCCAAGGCTCTGAGTCAAAGATTCATTCCAATGTAACCATCCCCTTAGGGATAGTGTTGGTGGGTAAGTCCATGATCCCATCGTCTTCATCACCCTGTCCAGTGTCATCGTGGTCTCGTTCCTCCACTATCTGATCCTCAAAAACACCAACATTGGCCATGAAGGCCAGGATATGTTGATCGTCCTCAAAAACCTGAAAGTGAGTAACATTGTCTGGAATGGAGGGGGTGGGGACCATCTCAACTAAAAATATTCAGAGTCGTGAGCCAGCCATCGGCTCAAGTGTGCTGGCAGAAACGACTAGGGCATCCGGGACATAGTTCCGTTGTCGGGGAATAAGGTCAATGCCAAAGGCATCAAAATCTTCAATAAGGCTCCAAGCCCGGTTGTGGTATGTGGCCAGCCTTTTGTCATGACATGTGTATTGAATCCAAACTTGTTTAACAACCAATTCTGAATCACCCAGAGCCCGGAGGCAGGTGATACCTTTCCTTAATGCGAATAGGAGTCCAAGGACCAAGGCCTCGTACTCTGTGACATTGTTCGTACAGTTAAACTACAGTCTATAGGATGCGAGGAAGGATTTCCCCCGCGGGTTGATTAATTCTACTCCGGCCCCACAGCCCTGTTTGGATCGGGACCCGTCGAATTTCAGGGTCCATAAATCATTGTTTGTAATCTGGGGCTAGGGAGGGGGAGTTTTCTTTGGATTTTTGCTGGGAGACTTGGGGATTTTCTCCTGGACTACCAACGTGAAAGTATAATTTATCCCCGGAGGGGTTTCGGTTGGTGATTCCCGGGTGGATGGCACTAAAGGAGTGTATCCCGTAGAAGTACTGGGTCCCAGGGAATCAGTTGTATGTTCACTCCGGAGGATATCAATTTGTCGGGTAACGATTGATAGGCATGGCTCACACTCATGCTGTGAATGTTTTTGGTAATGCACTCGGCACCAAGTGTCAGACAGGAGTGCGGCAAGGTTCGCTGTGGGGCCCTGAGAGTTAACTTCAACTCTCACCTTCTCTTCCAAGTCTTGTGCTCTTTGCAATACTACGGGATCCTCTCCGGGGATGAAATCAAATGTTAAGATTTCAAGAGGTCGGTACACCCCCAGAGAAGACTCAGAGAAAAGGACTTCATTGACCCTTCCAACTTTAGTAAGGGCCTGTTTCATTCGGGGTTCGCTTTCGACCCAGATCTGATTGGATTATCCTTCCCAAAGAAGCCACAAGTGGGTGAAGTCGGTCGAAAAGTATCCATTTAAGGACTTAGACCAGTTCCAACTTAGTAACATCGCGTAAGTCTATGGGATGTCCACCACTTGGATGTCAATAATGCTGGCTATCCTGGGGTCCTGGATAAGATGTATCCGGACGTTTTTCAATTTCCCCACCATTTTTACAGTAGTCTTATCCAGTTGGATTACTACACCATTAGACGGGGTGGGGTGGAGTCCGAGCTTCTGACAAATGGATAAGGGCATGATGTTACCTGAAGCTCCAGAGTCTACTAGGCAGTTGTGTATATTTTTGCCGTAAATATTCAGGCCTAGCATAAAGGGAGGATCCTCATTATTTCCCTGGAAGACAACCACATTGGCGTCTTCGAAGGAGACGGTCTTGGGAGGGCGGCTAACTACTTCCGGGTTCCCTAGGAGCTTTAGAAGGGACTTCTTCTGCTCGGGAAAATTTAATAAGACCTCCATCAAGGTCATGGAGGTGGTGGTCTTCTCTAACGCCTTTGTGATGTCGAACCTTCCTCCCGAGAACTGGTGATTTTCCTTCGCGAGATCCTTTGCTTGGTTAGAGCTAGGACCTTTTGGAGGGACGGGTCGAGCAGTTGTATTACTCTGGGGAGGAGGAGTATCTTTGGTAGGAGGTATGGGCATGTAAGCTAGTCCTTTACCCGCCTGGCTCCGGGTGTTGTATGGAGCCCGTGGGTTGGTAAAGGCGTTGGCCTCAAAGGGCAGAATGGATTCATCAAAGAATCCTTGTAGTTCAGATTCTTCTTTAACTTCTCCAGAAGTATCAAAAAAGATGGTATCACAGGTGAAGGCACTGTGGGTTTTCTCTTGGACAGGGGGCTCTGGGGGAGCGGTATCATGCGATTGCTGCTTGTCCAGCTGAGAGATCATTATAACTTTCTCCAAAGTGGCACAATTTACTTCATTGTGCGAACCAGTATCATGCAGTTGACACCAGTTAGTCATGGGCTGGAAGTCTGTGACTGACGTAAAATGGGATGGTCTAGCACCATTTTGGTTGGTGTTTTGGTTCGGAGGCGGGCCTCTAGTGTTAGCATTGTTATTCCATTGTTGTTGGTTGGGCCTAGGCCCATTGTTGAAGTTTCTTCCCCCGGCATTGTTGTTTCATTGGCCGGAGAAGATATTCCCTCTCTGGGAATTTAAGTTTTGGGGCGCGTAGGACCCAGCCTTCAGTTGACCCATGTCCATGGTTAGGGTGGACAGCATTCGCCAGAGGGATTCAACCTCGGCAGTCAACTGAGTGTTAGTGTCACAATGGGATGGCTGTGGCAGTTGTTGGCTTCCTAAGAAGGCAGCAGGATTGACCAGAGTCGAGGGCTGCAATCCTCCAACCGCAGACGACTGGAAGAAGGGCACTCTGGACAGTTGTGTCTGACTCTGTTGTGTCTGCTATGGCTAATTCCAAGGGAAGACTTCTGGACCCGGTGTCATCTGGGTCTGGGAGGGGTAAACATATCGTGCCTATTGGTCTATCAAAGGTGGCGGGGGATTCACCACCATCAAAGGGGCACCTATTGCCAGATTGGGATTGTAACCCCCAGCATAAGCGGTTCTGCCAGGGATCATATTGAAAGGTGTGTTCTGTCCAATCCCGCCCGAGGATTTGTTGAGACCGCGGGACAACTCTAGGGCCAGGTTGTAGACTTTTGCCAAGGTATCCCGGTCACCCGGGGCGTTTTTTCTCCAGAGGAGGGTGGCAACGAAAGGATCCATCACATTAAGCTATGTCTGTATGGTAATATCTGACGATGGGACAAAAGGGCCCGTGCACCTCTTCAGGGCACGCTGGAACCTATGGTTAAATGCTGCAAGAGGTTCATTGGGTTCCTTTCTAATGGAGATGAACTGGATATGGGACCAGGCTGGGTCCACATGCATGTGAAAGGCAGCCAAGAAGGCGTCCTCCATATCCTGCCAAGTGTTTATGGAGTTGGCAGGAAGGTTTAGGTACCAGTTCAACTCACTTTGTCCTAAGGACAAGGGAAATATGCGGGTCACAACATCTTCATGCTAGATCCGGTGTCGATTCATGGCATCTTTGTATGCCTGTAAATGTTCTTCTGCGGTCCGTGTGCCTAAGTGCTTATATCGCGGGCAAATCTTCTCCAGGTGGGAGGGTAAGTCGTTGATTACGCCCAAAAAAGTGCCCATTGGGGACCCAGTGTTTCCAAAGTATGCAGCCATCGGGGGAACTATGTGTTGGGTAGTTTGAGTACTGGTTCCCAGGACCGTCTGGGGAGTTTGGGTATTTGGAGATATGGTAGATCCGAAGACAACAATGGCTGGTAGGACTTTTGACATCCATTTCTTTCGAGCAGGAGGCTCGAGTTCGACAAACCTTCCGGGATTCGGAGCAGACCTAAGGACTCTTTCAAATTTAGCTGGGGAAAAGGACTCAATCCCACTAAAGGCTTGTCTCCTAAAACTACAACTCGGGGAACCCTCAGGAGGTGTAAAATCAGAATCTGGGAGGGGGATGAGTTCATGCCCTCCTTCTAGCACCAGTTTCTGTTGACGGGGTTTTGCTGACCGGGTCCGCCAACAGTCATAAGTTTTCACCGGGTTTCGGAGAAATCAGCCAACTCCGCCTGCAAAGGTTGTCCGGGGGAAATAAATCCTCTGGGCCTTCAAGCACTGGGTGTCGGGTCACGACAGTGCGGGGCTCGGTTGGTAGAGGTGACTATTTTCGAGGGGGATAGCTGGTTACTTCAACTCATTCTCCCAGAGATTCAGAATAGTAAGGGTTTCCCAGAGCATTCTACACTTAGCGAATAAAATGAAAAAGATCCTATAGGGTTAGAAACATTTATCTAACTACAGTCATGCTAAAAAGTCTGGAACATCGACAACACTGAAAGACTACACTAAATATCGAAGAAACACACAACCATCAGTTAGCATTTTATCAGTAGCGAAAAAAAAGAGGTCGTTAATCTACTTTAACATATTAGAGTGAAGGACATACAGAACATTAAAACATGAAATACCATTAACTCAGAAGCAGAGACATTAACAACTTCATTGCCAAGAATCCTTCCTTCTTCATTAAAGTTTAATCCAGCAAGCACTGGTGCGTGATACAATGGTGGCTCCAGGGGAGCATCTAACTACCAAGAACAGAACAAATGAAGCATTGAGCTCTGCAAATAAAACCAAAAATCACTTTGCTATTTCTTATGGACAAAAAAATCATCAATTTTGCCAACCCTTGGAAATGGGCCGATTTGCCTATTTATACAACTCTCTAACCCCAACCCTATTTTACTGTGCTTTAATAAAATACAATATCTGGGGGAGGTGGTACTACTTGCGCCTCCCTACAAAAGACCTGGAGATGGAATACGTCTGCCAGGTTAGAAGAAGAAGACAAGAATATACATCGGAAGAAATGGCCTTGAGAAGAGAGCCGGAGAGAAGAAAGAAGAAAGTAGGTCCACCGGGGACCGAGGCTACATACCTCATAAATGGAAAATGCGGCGCCCTGTCTCCAATATGCCAGGTGTACCTTTGAATGGTGCCTCAGGAAGATCACCCTGTCAGAAGTCAACTGCCGAGCTAATGCCTCTTGATGTGCCCAACTACCCTTTGACAGTCTTTATTAACTGCCTCTGAAAGTGACCGGTCAGCCTTGGGGACCGAGACACAGATCACTTTAAAGAATACAAAATTGTGGATCCAGAACTCTGGGATCCGGGAACTTATGCCCCCAAAAGAATAAAGAATGATTAATGCTTAAGTTCCCCCAGTTCTCAGAGAACGCTCAAGGTTGTTTATTATCGTTGAAGGCTTGAAGGATGCGAAAAATGCCATCTTCATCAATCTTCCTTAGGCTGGCCCTTCTGTGTCTGGCCACTTCAACTTGTTCCACCAGGTCTGGAACATTATTTCTTAATTTATCAGCCATTCTCGCAGCATCATGGCCTTTAAACACCATTTTGGTCAGTTTTTCCATTCAGGCCCCATCCATTCCCTCCGGGGGTTGATACCGGGATGCCATCCTTTCATCAAAATTTCCCAAGACTGACTCCTCAGGGGTATAAGTATTCATACCAAGGGGATCAACCCCGGAAGCTTTTATTACAAATGACTTGTATAAATTAAAAGAACACTTCATTGTGTTTACCTTTTCCTGTAAAGACTCTACCAGTTGCTTGGTTACCTCCAATGTGAGGTCCATTCTGGAGTGCTGAGCCCTTACAAAATCAAATGATTCCTCACCCAGAATTCTGGATTCGGAAATTATATCTTCCCCCAGGGTGAGGAGCTCTTCGAGCTCTACCTTTCACGCCTGGTAATTCTCGGCGTCACTCTCCCACTGCTCAATCAGTGCTTCTGCCTGTAAAATAATCTGTCGGGCCGTATACAAATCTGGGAGAGTGGCCGCTAGGAAACGCTGGGTGTTTCCTATCTGTAGAGCGACCCATTCGTCTACTGCCTGGGCCTTCTTCTTCATTACTCGCAGGGAGTCTATGTCACTCTGCGGTAATTCCTCTGATGTGGAGGTCTATGGACGGGCGGCGTTGAGGGGTCGGGCCAGCTCTGTAAGCAACCCCATAAGGTTTGCATTCTTATCCTTTTCTATCTTGAGCCTCTGGGCCTCCTTTTCATATCGGGCCTCTACTGCCCGTGCTGCCTCTTTCAGCAGGTCTACTTCGCCCTGCTTTCCCCTTTTACCCAGGGACACCTCTGCGATTTTGTAGTCTGCGGGGTCCGTGGTCGCTTCATCGGTGTCCGGGGGAGGTGTTGCCACTACCGCAACTGTTTCTCCGCCCGGCCCAGTTCGAAGGGTATGAACTGTCTGGGCCTTCTTCTCTTTTGGCGGGGCCTGAGCTAAGGCCATCATTTCAGCCAGGGAGATAGGGATTGTTGGAGCGGATTGGGCTTTCCTTTTTCTACTCTCCGCCAACCATGGAGGTGGGAGAGGTGGCCTTCCTGCCAGAGATTGTTCTTCGGATCCTCTCCCAGTGTCCGGCAGTGGCTGCTCCTTTTTAGCATGTATTTCCTCTGCTTCCCTCCCTGCTGGAACCTCTTCTGTAGTAATATCTTCAATTTCTATCTCCTCAGCCTGGTCTCGGATGTCAATTGACGTGTCTAGACCCTGGTCAACTTCTTCGGGGATCTCTTCTTCATACTTCTCTTCTTCTTCTTCTTCTGTCGGTAGGAGGGGCGGTATCGGGTTGAGATTTAGAGTTTGGGCCGCTGTGATAACCTGCCCAAAGGTTGCCCCCGGGAGTGGCCTTGGGAACAAAGTGGCTGGGGTTACGGTTGGTCCCAAAGTTTCGGGTCCGGGTTCCCCAGCGGATGCCTTTTGTTCACTCGGTGGCTGTTGGTCCACTCTCAAACCTTCTGTTCCTAGGGCCCCGAAGATAATCTCTGGTTCTGGCCTCTTTTCTTCTGTTTGCTGCTCTTCTTGTCTCGTAGCTTATTCTTCCCAGTCTTCCGGGTACACAGCCTCTTGTTCTTGCTCCGGGACTTCCGTCCCCACTTATGTATCATCCCCTTGCAGATTTCTGAACTCATCGACTGCAAACATGTCAAAATCCTCTTCTGGAGGGGGACTGGCTGGGTCCTCCGTTTGTTCTACTTCCTTCTTCGGTTCTGGGGAACTAGAAGAAAGGATTTCCACTTCTATTGGGAGGGAAGCCCTTGGTACTGGTTCTGCCTTGGGCTGTTTGATGTGCTTTCTCTTCCTTCAGGTTATCAAAGGCGGCCCCGCATCAGCTATTGCTGCTGCCTCCATAGGATCCACCCCCGTCGCCTTCGCCATTAAGGCTGCCAGCGATGGGGAGGAAGGAGGACGAATTAGTCCGGCCATTAGCGGGGGAGTGGCAAGCCTTATGATCAACTACTCTGTCATTTGTTGGGAGGCCACTATATATTTCTTAATCTGTTCCTGAATGGGGACTTCTTGCACGGAGGAGGTTGTATCTATCCTCTTTCCCTTGTCTGCGCCTTGTGCAGAAATCCCGGCCCCCGGATTCAACTTTGGTACCGGTGGTGGTGTTGCTTTTGGTACCAGCTTGGAGGCTAGGCACGCACTCCTGGGGCATGCCTTCTTGAAATAGGCATGACTTCTCTTGACCACCTCCCGAGTGAAGTCTTCAATTATGTGGTCCTCCTAGATAGCCCAGTTCATTGGTGCTAGTGGCATTTTGTTAATCCCCTTTTCTTTGTACTGGGGATCTATGGTGGGGGCGTCGTCTAAAAAGCCCGCTGGGAACATCGGGAGTTTTAGCTCCTGCATCATTTCAGCCATCATTCTGTCATAATGCCGACTGCGCACGTCCATATCATCCTGGCGATTTGCCCAGAAGTATTCCATGTGTGTGTTGTGGGGCTCCGCAGCCCGGGGCAGTGCCGTTGCTATTCTGCCATGCGGATCAATATTTTTCTGCGCCAGATAAAATTCTTGCAAGTTATAACATTGAAGCTCATTATCTGCCTCCTTTGCGGTGGCCAGATTGCAGGTGTAGTTCCCACAGGAGATTGGGAATGAAATGTTTGGGACCTTCTTGTGGGCCAAGAGGGTATGCAGCTCCATCATCTGCCAGCAATATTCCAACAGCAGGATCTTGTCCCCGCAATGTTTGGGCAACAAGTAGGGTTTCCCAGAGAAGCCAGCGACCCTAATGTATGTGTGCTGCTGGAACTAGATGTAGTAGTGCCCATAACTACTAACCAATTTCATTGCCTCAGTAGACAGGCGGTATCCAGCATCCCGAGTGGGCGTGAGCAAATGGTAGTAAACAAAGGAGTTGTTTACTCGGCAGTAACTGGGGAAGCTGGCTTCCCATTGAATCTATGGGAAATGGTCCCACGGTGCTTTCTGTCCCCGAACAAGTCTGAGAACGCCATCCGTAAGCAGGCCATTGGAATGGGGCCTCTATTGGGCCAAAGCCCAGAAAACATAAGAAGTCATGTAGAACTTCTTCTTCTCGTTTAGCTGCAGGAACTGGGAGTCGACATGATTGGAGATAATGGTCGCCCAGTCGAAGAATTCTCCCTTAGTAGAGATGCCCAAGAGGAAATAGTACATCCACTTTGCAAATTCCTAGGCGGAGGGTTGCCCAAATACCCAGGCCAATGCTATCATCCCCATTTGGATGCTTTCCTTGAATTCGGAGTGGGGGATATCTATCTTCATTCTTTTTGGATCCCTCTTTGGGTCCTTTAGCCAGTGGGTGTTCATGTACACCCGGGCGGCATCCTCCAGTTGGTTGAATTGTTTCAAGGCCTCCATCCTTGTGACCACTGAGGACCTATCAAATTGCGGGATACCCAGGCCCGCTTGGAAAGTAACTAGGTCAAGGGACACCAGTGGAGTGGGGAATCCTGTAGGTTCTGCAGGTGCTAGCATGACGGCCTGGACAGAAGAGTTGTAATGGGCCGCCAGAGTGAGAACAAGCTCTAGAGAGTGCACGGAGCATGGGAAGCAAGCTTCCCAGAGAATTATGGAACCTCTGACGTTGGTTGCAATTTTGTCTCCAGCCTGTCGCTAGATGTGGATTATCTTTACTAGGGCCTGCATTTCTGCCCAAGTCCCGACACTGGGGTCGGTCATCAATTTTACCTGGGACTCAATCTTTGAGCCCACAATCTCCTCACCTTGCATATACTTCATGGTGAGGGGCAGCTTTGCCAGGGCCTTCTCTATTTTAGACTTTGTCGCTGCCCTGGTCTCGGTTGTGGATGGCAACTCTGGACTTCCGGGAGGAGATGATGCGGATGCTTCAGACATGGTTGTAAAATGAAGTCCGGACCTGTGAGACAAAGCAACCGTCAGAACATATTTATCAAAATAAAATAATAACTCTGGGGTCCGGAGTTCTTATCACCGCGCCATTTGCTTTTCCTGAAAAGTTAGTTTTTCGCATAAGTATCCGAAAAGCAAAACATAAACTTATGATTTTTCATTATATCTCTGGGTTCGGGCAATTTTGTCACACTTGACAAAGACATGGGATGAATGGCAGAAAGAGGGCCCAAAGCCTGGAGAAATGACCGTTAGTAAAGAAGAATGTGGAAGCAGGTCCACGTGGATGCCACGTGCGCTGGCATTGAATAGATGTGATGGCACTAGCAGCGGAGCCAACTGTTTGAACGCGCGAAAAGGGAAAGCCACTTGGCCAGAAGTAATTGCATGCATGGGAAATAAATGTGGCTCTGACTGCGTTGATGGAGGAGAGAGAAAACTTCCTGTTTGAAACTGGCCGAGAGCTGAGTTTCAAACAGGTGGTTTTCTACCTCGAAGCAAACTTGAAGCGGAAAACCACCAGTAAGGGTGACTCGACCAGCTCGTCGAGCCACCCGAAAGGATATACAGAGAGCCGAGGGGTATATACAAGGGTTACCTATAGAAATATACATATATACATGAATATATACACGGACGACTCCTGCGGGAAAACCAGACACGGCAAAAACAACTATATACAGTATTTACATTATGCACATGTTATCTACAAGCTATTTACAAATTATTTACAGGCTATCTACATTTGCGCAGAAGGAAGACAACCTTTTGGCAGAGCCGAGCCACCAACAAGTGGCAAAACCAGAAGAGTGAAGAAACAATAGAGAACAAAGACAAACGAAAACAAAAATAGACCAACCCAAAGAAAACCAGAAAATGAAAGCAAGAAGGAAGAGGAGGGAAGCAAAAGGCAAAGGAAGGGAAAGATTACCAGGAGAACTTTGCACCAACTTCAAATCGTCAAGCCGTCGAGATCACCACCATGGAGCACTAGCATACGTCTGAGAATAGTAGAAGGTGTTAAGCTTTGATTACCACAAATTTCTCTGTAACTGCTCTGCTAATCGCTTTGAAAATCGCTCTATTTCGCTCTAAGTGCTTGAAGATTTTAATCGCAGTAAGTGTGAAAATGACAGACGAGTCTATTTATACCCACGGTAAAAAGTAATCTTCCTCACTTCGGAGATTTCAGGTCGGGCAAAACCTCTGGGCTCCGGGCCCAGGGATTCCTTACGAGGATGTTCTTAAGACTTCGGAACATCATCGCAAAAAATCCTCGAGTCCGGAATCTGGCCTCCAACCAAAAAGGCAACCTCCGGGATCTGGGATCCCAGAGGGGAAAAAAAAACCAAGAAAACAAGACACACCGGGGAAGGAAACCCCAAAGAAAGAAAGCAAAAAGGAAAAGAAAGACAAGGCAAAGCCGCAGCAAAAAGCAAAGAAAAAGAAAAAAGGGGGACCCAACATTTTGCACACAAAATGTAGGGACGGGGATGCAGGGCATAACAGTATCCAAATTGGACATGAATATTAAGAGTACTTTAGATGACATATAAAAGCATGTGTGAAGTTTATTTTGGATGAAATGTGCAATTAATTATCCGAGCTAACCACTTAATATTTAGATTTGGCTGATATGATATAATAGATGAAGGATAGATGAAGTGTATCAAGTTTTTGTTTTGAACTCCAAAGGAGATAAATTATGCATACCTTAGATACAGTTGTAATTCATTTTTGGTAATGAGCCCTTGGGATTGAGAATAATTTTTTTCGTTGGGAAGTGAGTCATACAGTTAACATTACAATATTCTATAACTAGTTATACAATATTGAGAGCTAACCCTCTCTATGGTTTTCCCATTTTGTCTTTTCTATGATAAAAATATGGTGTCATCTTGTACTCATACTGCTCGTATTTAAGTTTTTTATTTAGTTTATGTTTCAATGAATGAAAAGAGTAATTTTTTATTTAAAATATAATATTTAGAGAATACTAATAAACACCCCCCTCATTTTTTTGATTATTCAACAATATTCACTTGTTTCCATTACATCAACCATTATAACAATATATATCATTGATATCATCTATATAATAATCACAATTACAAGACAACAAATGTGAGTATCCAAATTAAATAAAGAAGGTACAAGAGGTACATATATCAATTTTGGAACCACTTGATACCTATATACTAGTCCCCAATGGTTGTTGGTCATGCCACCCAACCATGTGGTACCCTCAAGCCCACCCCACCGTGCACATAGAATAACCATATGACCTTAGCACACACTTAGCAATCATATAATAAATCCTACAACACATTCAATATATAAGAAAACATTTGTGGATAATGAAGATGAGTCATGAGGAGACCAAGATTGTAACACAAACAAGAGGATACAAAAGAGAATACAATTAATGAAGGTGATTTAATGAAAATCCAACACAAGGAGACCACTCATTATGAGATAATGATGACAACACAATGATATCATCAATAAACCAAGTCCACCCTTCTTCAAGGGTAACTGAACACATTTTTCTATAGGGTCACTACTCATTGAACCTAACTAGATATGGGTCAAGAGTCTAGGAGTGGGATGGTTATAAATCTTATCTTGTTTAAATGTGTTTACACCCTCCCCCATCCATTTATTATATTGTGTGTTATAAAATATATTAAGCATCTCCTTAATTGGCTTATTTGGCAACCCTTTGTAAGATACAACAACCCTAATTAATAGATTAAGAAACTACTACTAAAATATCTTATCAAGTATCACCTTGGGTGCTGTGACAAGCCTTTAATTGAGCTATTAAGCACTCTTCAATTGGACTTTTAAACAACCCCTTTAGCGTTGTGATATTCTCTTTTGAGAGCCACTCAACAAATCTAGCTCAATAAACCAACCCAAGCTCATAACCATAATAAAGACACAATAACACAATGAAATGAGATTCCAACAAACACTAATCCATTTCCCAATATACCCTTGTCATTCATATTCACTGTACTTGATGACATTAAGTTTTTCCATTAGTGTACTTAAAGGTAAAAACATGATAAAGTTCATCGGTATAAGCATAACCAGCGGACAACAAGCATACCTGACAGGACAAAATGTCTAACGTAAAAATTCTAAGTATAGAAATTACCGATGACAAGCATAATCGATGATACAGTTTTGAGAACATCGCCGAAGGAGAGGAAAAGGCATACCTGACAAACAGTTCAAAGTAAGGAACACCAACGAAGAAGAAAACCGACAGACTGACAAAGCAGCTCGACCATCAGAACTGATAGTCAGTTAAAGAACCCACAAAAAGTGGATCTGATTTTACACATCAGATAAAGCAATGTAATTCTATTTATCGAGTTTTTATTTGTTTTAAATCTTAACTTGAGGGTCAAGCAAACATCTTGTAAATGTTTTAAAGCATCCTAATGGATCTAAAACATATCTAACTAAAGATCAAGGTCAAGTTGTAAAACTTGGATCTAGAGTTAATTTGAAAAGCGTGAATCAAGAATAGAGCTAGAAACTAGTATAAATAGATATTCCATCATTTGTAATAAGAGAGACTTGTAATCATTTGAATATGATAGTAGCTATAGAGAGTATCTAAGAAAAAGAAGAGAATTCATGCAAAATTCAGAAACAGATCACAGTAGTTATCAAGAACATAGGAAGGCTACCAATGAGAAGAGACAAGGTATTACTCAATCACTCAAGGTGATTACATACATACATTGTAAGCTATACAGGATCTATTATCAATAATTAGAGATTGCATTCATTATCAGATCAACATTTATATTGTATTTGCATTCTAACAAGTGCATCACAATAGAAATCCTTTTGTAGAAGGTGGACTTAACAGTTCTTTGATAAATCTCTTAACAGAATGCACACCTAACAGTGTTGCTAAAGCTTCAAACGAAGCAGATCCTAATAGGTATCCACTCTAATACTCTTAATAGGGTAGATCATCAGAAGTGATCAATTGTAAGCCTTTACCAGCTCCCTTCTTATCTAAAGATAGTGAAGTTTTGTGGGTAGACATCCCCACCACAGTTTTTACTTCCTAACAAGAGTTTTCTGTGATATCATATCATGTGTTATCTATTATTTGTTGTCATGAATGTTTCTTGAATGTTTATACATGCAAAGAACTTATATTATGATTACACATACATAATCAAAGATGAACAGATAGATAGGTATATACAAATCTGATGATACAAAGGTTAATGGGCTAATCACATAAAAAAATTTAGAGGTACTGATTCACCCCTCCCCTCTCAGTACATCATTCCAATAATTCCAGTAATTTGTATCAAAGCTAAGTCTCTTTCTTGAAAAGATTAAATACTTAAGAGAAAAGATCCACATGATGGAAAAGTACAGACTGGACAAGACTATTGAGAATGAGCAATTGCAAATTCAGATTTACTATGAGCAGTATAAAGAGGCGAGAGTAAGCATGAGAAAGTTTCTTGATGAAAGAAATATCATGGCAATGAGGCTTAATGAAAAAGATTATCAAGAAAATGAGATCCCAGATTACTTCAACTATGCTGAATCATCAACAAGGAAAGCTTCAGACACATCAGTAGAAGAGATCACAAGTCTACAAGAAGTCAATCTACATCTGACAGAACAAATCAAAATGCTACAAATCGGTCAAGAAACTCAAATGGTAAAATGATTGATGTCATGAATGATTCAAGAAAATATGAATCAGAGAGAACATTGGCTATTGATGATAGGAGAAAAATAAAAGAAAAGCTACAAGAAAAATAATCAGAGATTCAAAGACTTACTGAGCATTACCATGAGATTACCAACCAGATTATTCTTATGAGTCAAGAAGAAAACAAATTAAATACTGAACTTTTTGAAAGAATACAGATCATCGGTGAGCTAAGGGAAGAAAATGAGAAACTAAAGCATGATGTCAAAGTTTAGAATTAGCACAATGAATTGATCAAGATAGCTGAAGATAGCAACAAAAGAATTGATGATTTCCTTGATGGTCAAAGAAGATTCAACAACTACACAGGAATAGGTTACACCAAAAATGGAGAGTCATCTAATCAATCAAATCAAAATAATGTATATATAACTCCAAGAACCAAAAAGCTATCATACAATCACTGTGGAAAACTAGGCCACACCTCAAATGTTTGCAGAAACAAATTGAAAGGTATTCCTCAATCACAATCTACTTTCATTGGTAATTGTTATAAATGTCACAAGCAAGGATGCAAGGCATATGAATGCAGATCTGAGGTGACAAATCCAAAGAAGGAAACCTATATGGACAAGTAATGTCATACATGCAAAATGAATGGACATACATATCAGGAATGCTAGAAAAAGAATAAGAAGGAATGAACACCAAAAGAACCTGATAATGGCTACAAACCAACAAGAAAAGGTAACTCATATGTTTGGGACTATAACACATGGGTAAATTGCACAGCATGTGGAAGGTCTTGTCATATATCTGCTAACTGTATGAGAAAATGGACTAGAAAACCAAGAGGATGGTTCAATCCTGGAATGACATGTTTACATTGTCATAAGGTTGGACATGTGATAAAATATTACAAAGACCGACTGACAGAAACAAGTACTTATCCCAATGGAAATACCATTGATGACATCAAGAAGATGAGAAACAAGATGTGGGTAAAAGCCACAAACACTGAAGGTGCTGGAACAAGAAATGCAAATAATGACGCCCCATCCAATGGATCTGGTGGCATCACCATTTCCAACTAAATTGCACAATTAAGTATGGAACTGCATTATGAAAATTTATATTAGGCATCTGTTCCATTTACATATGGATCATATAGACAAATCAGCATTATTAAAGATGCACTATATTGTCACTTTTAAATGTTATTGAAAAACAACCATTGGTTATTGGGTACATATATGCATCGGTGAACACACATAGAAAAGTTAACACTACTTACCAAAATGTATCAGTCATTACACAAAAGCCAAGTGGCTAAGTGTAAACTAACAGACATAAGTGATCCTTGAGCTAACGAAAGTTGTCTTCGTCACTTTACTGACAATCATCGGTGAAGTCATCAAAGCTGATGGCAACCCCGACACTTTACGCCTACACCGAAGATGTTATTTATGCCTCAACCGATGAACTCAGTCTTTGTATATCGATGAGTTGGTGAGCATTAATGACAACTTAGGGCACAAAAGTTATAAAAGATCGACGATTGAACTCATTTCCCACCCGCAATTTTTGAGCAACCAAGAGAGCCCAGTAGAGCAATTGAAGGGAAAAATTGAAGAGCGACTCCAGCAAGATTCGAACACCACTCATAGGATTCACGGGAAATCATCAAGATTTAGTAAGTACTTGCATTTACCAACGACACTGTTTAATTTACGAAAAACACTAAAATTCTGAAACACGATGGCATCTACTTCAAGATTCAAAAAGTTGAAGGAAGATAAGAAGAAAATGATCAAGCTTATCAATAGAGGCACTTGTGTTCAACCAACATACAAGCGCACACCCAGAAATTGCATCACAACCTAATGATTCTGGAGCATTCTCTAGAATCCCACCTAGGGTTTTACTGGTAGAGGACGCAAGGTCCTATATACACTGTAAGATCTCAAAATTGGGAGATATAGACCTAGATAATGCCTACAAGGCACTATGTGATGAAGCTAGAAACTTGAAAGAAGAGAAAAAGCATCTGGAAGTGAAAGTACTCATGAATGCATTACACTTTCCAAAAGTTTTCAAAATAGAATGGATAAAGATAGTTCTCAGTAGAATGCATAACCAGACTTTATGGCTTAATAAGAGAAAATGAATAACAAAGGATATTATTCATGCAGTTACTGGATATCCTAAAACTGAAAAAACACAAGCTCACAAGCACCCATCTCTGAAGGAAGTAGAAAAGATAACTAGTGTAAAATTAGACAAAAGAGCTCTCAAGATCAACACTATCACCGAAACAGAACTCATGTTTGGTGCATGTGTGGTAGGGTACAAAATATTCCAGGCAAGCATAATGAATAGAATATCAAGCGCTGCTATGAGCACAACATTCAAAATCATCAAACAAGGAAAGAAGATGGATCTTGCAGAGATCCTATTGAATCAAATTGAGGAGAACATGAACACCATAAGATCTTAAAGAACAAACACTTGTAAGTTTGGTTCCCTCATTATGTGCATATTCTTTTACTTTGAAGAATACTTTCCTTCCATAGGCAAAGTAGTATTGGATACAAGAAGACCTGTAACCATACATATATGTGAGCATATAGAGTCACTAGGAACAGACTTTGATGATATAATGAATGAGTATTTCAAAAGCATTAAGGAAATGTTGCAAGCTAGAACAAGGATACCTAAAAGTTTGATAGAAGAACACAAAGAGGACATATATTTTATGGTAGATATTGATTTCATGTATATCCAAGCAGTAGTACCTAGGAAGTCATGGCTTTCACATTTAGAGTATGAGATCAAATCAGGAAAAGCCAATGAGTGCATCAAGGCACTATTGAATGAACCAATTGACAACAAACAAGAAAGGTTTGGCACCTATGAGGAAGCCAAAAAAAGATCAAGACAGATCTTGTTGTCAAGAAGATTGTAAATAAGAAGGACAAGATGGTTAAAAACTTAACCAAGAAATTTGTAGTTACTGAAGAAAGTGAAGAGGAAACAGAGGGTAAGGAGGAAAAAACCGAAGGAAAGTCACCTATTGGTGAAGAAGAAGAAAAGAATGACTCAAAGGGTACACAGTTAGATTCTTCACCTCCTCCTACACCCAAAAGAGCAATAACAACAGCCAGCGCTTCAAGAACAAGAAGCCAGACTGCAAAAGAGTCAACTCCTTCACCATTGCAGAAAGGAAGAGTGAGGATATACAAGAGAAAACTGTTAGAGTTATCATATTATAGCTAATAATTAATTAATTTAATTATTAGTCTATTATAATCTACGCTTAAGTTAAACTTAGGCATCTTATTATTCTTTAGGGTTTTCACCTTTAGGGTTTCATGATTCCTTTTATAAGGATTTACCTCTTTGGTTTTCATAAGGATTTTTTGCACATCTCATTGTAACATCTTGAAACATATTGTCAATATATTGTTTTCTTGTGCATATGATGTCTCCTGTATTTTGGCCGCCATAGATTCTTCTTGTCTTCTGTTGTTTGCTTCTTCCATGTGACAGGGTTATGCATGCAGGTGTTCTTGGGAGAATAGGGTTTTACCTATTCTAACATGGTATCAAAGCCATCTTGTTGCTCGATGTTTGTGTTTTGTTGAAGTATTTCAGAAGCTAGAGGTTTTTATAGTTTTTTCAAAGCTTTTTATCTGGATTTAGGGGGGACCTTTGTTTTTGGTCATTTTGGGCTCAAACAGACATTACCGTTGCGCTCAAAGCACCCAAAAACCCTAGAATCCATATAAAATTTGTCCATTTTGGACAACTTGTCTCGGAGGCAAAAAAAATTTGGTTTCCAGTGCCGTACGGGCACAAAAACTGAGAAAAATTTAAAAAAAAACATTTTTTTTCAATATTTTTTGCAAAATTTTAGTGCGCAGCCAGTGTAAATTTAAATGGGCTACCGCCACACTATCGCGGCCTGACCCCGCCGGTAGCGCCTCCGGTGCCCACGACCCGCTCCACCCACCGCGCAGCCCTCGTCGCCCTGCGCACTGCCACCACTGGCCCAGCCGCCCTACGCTCCGCTGCCACCGGCCCTGCCGGCCTCCGCACCAGTGCCCTCTACCCGGAGTCCACCACCGCCCGACTACACCGCCGCCCGGTGGGTGTTTAAGCCCTGCACCTTATTTCAGCTCATCGACGGTCCTATTGGCACCCAAGAGCTATGCTCTAGCCCCCTGCGCACGCCATGCACCCAAGGACTTATCTTTTTCAGCCCCAGGGGCTTAAAACCTTTTTTTGGAGCCTTTTGACCTCTTGGCACTGTTTTCTCTCTATCTGGAGCATACGGAGGTATTTTTCTGACTTCCTTATATCGTCGGAAAGCTCTTTTTGAGAACTTTCCGATGATGGAGGTTGGGGTTTTGGGTTCTTCCATTTTGATAGTTTTTTTTCTATCAAAGTATGAGGTCTATTTTTTACCTTCTGGGAGCCATATCTTGCTCATCCAGACTCTATTTTTGGCAAACCAGATATCGTCGAAAAGCTGGTTCATTGAGCTTTTTAATTGCAGGGGTCTTTTTTCCAGATCCCACTCCAAGTTATTTCTTCTTTAAGTTTTTCTCTTTCACACTCTGGCGGACTACTTGGGTTCTACAGGTCTTGGGATCTCTTCTTCTGTTCTTCTAGCTCACTCTTCTTTCTAACTTCTTAGCATTGTATGCTTCTCTTCTGTAGCATTTTCTTTTCTGTAAACGCACTGAGATAAAGTACCTGCTTTTGCATATCTGGGATTTTGAGCACCTTGTGTGTTTTCTGTACTCCCACTCAATTATAAAGAGCCATGGGCGGATTATGATGTTTTTCCTTTTTTTCTCATCCACCTTTGTCAAGTGAGTGTACCTTCCACGACATTAGCCCATGTTGTGTGTCAGTGATACTGCCCTTTATCTTGTGCTTGTACTTCTTTTACACTGGTGGTGTGCCTGATTCTACTTTCTACAGATGTTTCTGGCATTGCATTTCAATGTTCCTGTCACCCTCTCCCTATTCATCATTATGGGGGGGTTCACCTATTGGCTCTATTTCTTCCTTGGTTCGGTTGAGTGATCTACGTATTCTATTTTTGTTCCTATGTACTAGGTGGATGCAGTGGCTAGGCACCTATTCATTCCGGTGAGATGGATCATCTACTATATAGACTCTTATTCATTCCTAATTTTGGAGTTCACCTCTTCGATTGATCAGCTCTTCAAA
This sequence comes from Thuja plicata, assembly GCA_018584345.1. NCBI lineage: Eukaryota > Viridiplantae > Streptophyta > Pinopsida > Cupressales > Cupressaceae > Thuja > Thuja plicata. The sequence goes on from MU227760.1 coordinate 624,481, forward strand.
CTTTGTCTTCTCTACCTGGTCATGCACTATTTTAGTGGGGGTTCTAGCATTTACTTCTGACAGTGTTTGTAGCTTCATGCTTTAGAGATACTATACATGCTCTTTCTTGTTCCTTTCTTTGGGACTTTACCTAGATGGAGGCTTTGTTTCCTTCATCTAGTTTATTTCTTGTACTTGGGTACCTAATCAGGCCTAGTTCTCGGGACCCATAGTTCCTTTCATGCATTTTGTTTACATGCATCTATTAGTCCTTAGCTGTTTAGCTTCTCCCTATTATAGCTAATAATTAATTTATTTAATTATTAGTCTATTATACTCTACGCTTAAGTTAAACTTAGGCATCTTATTATTATTTAGGGTTTTCACCTTTAGGGTTTTGTGATTCCTTTTATAAGGATTCACCTCTTTGGTTTTCATAAGGAGTTTTTCACATCTCATTGTAACATCTTGAAACATATTGTCAATATATTATTTTCTTGTGCATATGATGTCTCCTATATTTTGGCCGCCATAGATTCTTCTTGTCTTCTGTTGTTTGCTTCTTTCATGTGACAGGGTTATGCATGCAGGTTTTCTTGGGAGAATAGGGTTTTACCTATTCTAACAAAAACCAGCTCCTCCAAAACAAAGATAGACCAAAAGGAGGAAGATGACTAGAACTCAAGAAGATCTAGAAGACTCAGCTATGGATGATTGTGATGTATAAGTACAAAAGGAAAAAGAACCTTTGGTGCCTACAAAAATTGATAAAAAATGCAAGAATATTTTAGAATCACAGTCTATTTCTAATCCTAACATTAGGAAATGGTTAAAATTCAATACAGAGGATCAAAATAACATTGAAGATGCAATAATTGAAAAAATGTGCAAACATTATTATGTTCCACTGGAATTCTCAGAATATGACATTCCCAAAGAACTATCACAAAGATTGTCATCCAGATGGACTTTTGCACTACACCAGGAAAATGAAATAAGAGAAAGAATACTTGTAACTCTTATGCCTCCTGATACAATTAAGGAATAAATTACTGAGATGATGAAGAAGTATGAAAAGGATTTCTCATCAAACATGAGAGCATATGAATTTCTCAAGGGGAAGATAATTGATCTTGATCAAAATCGCATTAAGAAGTGGTGCAAGATACTAAAAAAGCCCAATATGGAAGCTAGCCTGGAGAAGGAAAAAATCATCATTAAAGATATACAAGATGACTCATCTGTGGAATTGGATAGAGAAGAGAGTGATCCAGCAGGCCCCAAACATACTGACGTTGTTGATGAAGTATGGCCAGACACTACTCTTCACAACACTCAAAGTGAGGATAGTCAAAATCCACCAAGTCCAATTCATATTGACTTGAGTGGAGAAGAAGTTACCAAAGAATATTTGACATTAAAAGGTAACATAACTGATGATATCAATGATGAATCATGGTTGGATAACATTGTCAATGACATTACAAGAAAATACCCTGCAGAAGAAGTACAAAAAGATGAAGATATAAATGTTGCACATGGCAATACCAACGAACATGATTCAACTATTAAGACTGTAGAAGTTAATACACTGACAAACATGAATATATTGATCGATGCTATTGATATTGAATCAAGTTAGGAGAAATAATCTAAGAAAGATGGTGATATACCCAAGGACATGGGTAATGATGAAAATAAAGGGGCATCAAATATTCAAAAGGATATAGAAATGAAATATGCAACCGACACTCAGCAAGAAGTGTGTACTAAAAAAGACAAAGGAGCAAATAACAAAATAGATGAAACATTGAGAAAGGATGAAGAGAAATAAAAGAGTGAAAAAGTCAAACAGGATGAAAGAAAGGAAGAAAAAGAAGATAATTTGTTGATACACCCAAGGAAAATGAGGAGATGTCTTCACAAAACCAGCCGGTGGACTTAGAATAGAAACAGCAAGATGCTTCATCTTCTCGACCCTCACCCATGAAATCAATCCAATCTCAAGGTTTACAAATTGTAGTACACCAATCTGCCACCCAGCCAAAGAAGAAAAAGAAAAAGGAATTGAAGAAAGATATATTGGCTGTTACACTTGGTGAGGTAATAGAAATACCCAAGTGGGATGTATCTACTTTAGATACTGAAACACTTCAAAAGTTTGGAGTGATGTGTCAAAGAAAGGAAATTCAAGAGAAAATGAGAAAGGCACATAGGGAAGCCCAAGAACTTGAATAGGCAAGAGATATTCTACATACAATTGTTCCAGATGTCAAAATTGAAGATAATACATCATTCATGGAACAAATAGCAGTTCTTACCGACGCCATCACAAATCAAAATGTAGATGCTAAGAAGGCAATGGAAGAACAGGCAGAGATGAAGTATCAACACAAACTAATTGAGAAGATCAGCCAAGAAGTGGCAGAAAACAAGGTAAAGCTATCTGAACTAGAAAGTGAATTAGAACCTACGATTGCTAAAGCTATTACCTTAGTTCATAAATTATGTACATTAGAAAATTTCACTAAAGAAAATAGTGAAAATTTGTCCCAATTAGATTTAGATCTAACAGCTAGTGCACTAAGTTTAACCTCTGATGAAAACACCATAAAGCTCCATCATGAAAAGATAACAGAGGTAAATAGATTGAGACAAGAAATATGGGATGAAGAGAGTCAATTTAGAAATGAGGTTACAGAGCTTCAAGCTCAAATTTTTCCAAGCCTCACCACTCTGCAACAGCATATTATAGATGCAAGAAATCTAATCGCAACCCCAGAAATGTTTGTGGTAGACAGCATATATGACATGCATGTGAGGATATCACTTGAGAATTTGGCTATTGAGAATTTAAAGGAGAAATGGGAGAAAATGATGGAGGAAATCAAAGCCTCACACTCTCACATTTTTGAAAAGATGTAAGTGCCTTTGCCCTCGTTATCAAAAAAGGAGGAATGTATACATATGTACAATATACTTTAGTAAGAAAAAAGGAGGAATGTATACATATGTATAAAATACCATATGAGGATATGTATAATGTATGTACAAAAAAGATAGATATGTACATAAACTTACACTTACCGGCATATGCATAGGGGGAGTAATTTCATGACTAAGGAAGAAGTATACATAGGTGTACATACTAATGCATCAAGTATGTTGCACATATTAGTTTTTGATACTAATGTCAAAGGGGGAGCTTGATGAAATTAAGTTTTCCCATTAGTATACTTAAAGGGAAAAACATGATAAAGGTCATCGGTATAAGCATAACCGGCGGATAGTAAGCATAACCAGCGGACATCAAGCATACCCGACAGGACAAAACGTCTAACGTAAAAATGCTAAGTATAGAAATTACCGATGAAAAGCATAACCGACGATACAGTTTTGAGAACATCACCAATGGATCAGAAAATACATACTCAATGAACAATTCAAGTAAAACTGATAGACTGACAGAGCAGCCCAACCATCAGAACCAACAGTCAATTAAAGAACCCGCAAAAAGTAGATCTGATTTTACATGTCAGATAAAGCAATGTAATTCTATTTATAGGGTTTTAATTTGTTTTAAATCTTAACTTGAGGGTCAAGAAAGCATATTGTAAATGTTTTAAAGCATCTTAATGGATCTAAAACATATATAACAAAAGATCAAGGTCAAGTTGTAAACCTTGTATCTAGAGTTAATTTGAAAAGCGTGAATCAAGAATAGAGCTAGAAACTAGTATAAATAGATGTTTCTTCATTTGTAGTAAGAGAGACTTGTAATCATTTGAATATGATAGTAGCTATGGAGATCATCTAAGAAAAAGAAGAGAATTCATGCAAAGTTCAGAAACAGATCACAACAGTTATCAAGAACACAGGAAGGCTACCAACAAGAAGAGACAAGGTATTACTCAATCAGTCAAGGTGATTACATACATACATTTTAAGCTATACAAGATCTATTATCAGAAATTAGAGATTGCATTCACTATTAGATCAACATTTATATTGTAGTTGCATTCTAACAAGTGCATCACAACAGAAATCCTTTTGTAGAAGGTGGACTTAACAGTTCTTTGATAAATCTCTTAATAGAGTGCACACCTAACGGTGTGCTAAAACTTTAAATGAAGTAGATCCTAACAGGTCTCCACTCTAATACTCTTAACAGGGTAGATCATCAGAAGTGATCAATTGTAAGCCTTTATCGGCTCCCTTCTTATCTGCAGATAGTGAAGTTTTGTGGGTAGACATCCCCACCACAGTTTTTACTTCCTAATAGGAGTTTTCTACGATATCATATCATGTGTTATGTGTTATTTATTTTCATGAATGTTTATACATGCAAAGAACTTATATTATGATTACAGATACATAATCAAACATGAACAGATAGATAGGTATATACAAATCTGATGACACAAATGTTAATGGGCCAATCACGTAAAATGTTTTAGAGGTACTAATTCACCCCTCCCCTCTTAGTACATCATTCCAATAATTCCAATAGTACTCATACTATCGATTACATCCAAGCATATAGACCCACATTGAATCTCATGTGTCTTTCAATTATTTACACATACATAGTCAAATTACATTCATTATTTTTACAATATAAAATTTATAACCAAACCATTCACAAATGTGTCCCCAATTAACAAAATCATCTAAAACCAGGTGCAATCAAGCCTTCCAAGTCAAAATTATAAAAAAAAATCAAACTTAAAAAAATCAAAACTTGAAGAAACTCATTGATTCCCTATTCATTATCATAAGAAAATACATTCATTTCATCCACTTACTCACCCAATCAAAAACTGCAAACATTTTTGATCAACTGATGGAGATGGTGAAGACCGAGTGATAATAAGTATACAAGTCTGTAGAAATGGTTAGATTAGTTATTATTTTTTCATTGATGTCAAGCAACTGATTTGCTGATTTTTATTGAGTTACCATATAATAAGAAGGAGAAGTTAAATGGGTGACAAATAAAGATCAAAAAATGATGAACTAATGTTGATATAGTTTTTTGCTACTATATATTTTATGTTATCAAGTCAGTACACTTGATTGATTAAGTCAGAAATTTCAAAGAGTTAAGTTATGAGTGAAAAGAGTTACTCTATAGTGCTAGACAGAGTCAGTCAAAATAGAGTTGTGTTAGTCAGTTTCAATTACCGAGCACCGAGCACCGACAAGTGAATGAATTTAGTTATTGAGTTACAAATCAAATTAACGAGTACGGAATATTTATTGTAAATGATGATAAGATCAAATTTAATACAAAGATATGATGATCTGGATGGAGATGAGAATTAAAAGGAAGCTTTTTAGAATATCTACAAGCGAGAAAATTTAATACGATGATCTAAGGTGAAGATCAAGTGGTTAAACCTGATTATGAGAGTTCCAAGAAAAGTTCAAGTTATGAGGTAAAAGTTAAAAATGGCTTACCGAGTTAAGATTTATGAAGAAGATGATCGAACGATTGAGAACAAATGATGGAAAACCTAAGTAAGGAGATTAAGAGGAAAAAAAATTTCTATATAAAGGAAGAGATATAAACAAAGATAATGATGCTGGAAAATTGAATTAAGAAGCAGATGAAGCTTAAGAATAGAGTTGCCGAGAAAAATAAAGAAGAAGAAAGAGAAAAATCTACAGTCTGAAACAAAGACAAATGGAGTATGAGATGTTTGTATTCATGTGAGTACAAAGGATCTGAACCAGGAAAAATGTAGTTGCTTTATTTATAGATCAAATTTTTATTGTTTCTTATTAGCATTTGTAACAGAGATAATCTCTTAAGCGAGTGGATTTAACAGTCCTATTTGTAAGTGTTTAAAGTCCTCTAGCAATGTCACTCCTAACAGGGTGAAGATCTTAACAAATTTGAGGTAAATCCCTTAACAAGATCACATTTAGCAAATACGTTTGAAATCTTTAACATGATAAGTTCTTAACCAAGTGTAAATGTCTAAAAACGACCCTTAGCACTCTTGTTAATTGTATTAAATTTAATTAATACTCCCCGTGTAACTTTATAGTTAATTATATTTGTTATATTATCCTACCTATTTAATTAAATTTATTTAATTAAATTTGCTTCATCTTCTATAGTATTTATATTTAATTTAAATACCTCCTCCCCCAGTGTATTAAATTTTATTTAATACATTTCCTCCATTAAATTCTCCTTTAAATAAATTTATAATATATTTATTCCTTCACATGTGAAAATTCTTCTAAACCACAATTAATGAAATCTAATTTTTATTTATTTAAATCAAAAATTAGATCCTACCCTACCTCACATCACTATGAACAAATAAACCTAGTCAGTAATTAACTAAGGTTAATTAGAATAATTCGAGGATTCCTACACCCATTAGTCCTAAGTATTTGCTCACACGTGTGAGAAAATTTCCAAAATTTGAATTTTCCAAATAAGGCTAATTTGGTGCCAAGAAGGTTTCTTACAACCTTGATGACACCTTCTTACACTTTCTAAAAGTGCTTCATTGGACTAAAACTCTTACACTTTATTACACACCTCTTACATGTGTACTTCATGTACATATTGACCCATCACAACACAAGTTTCTCACACATGTGCGAGAAAATTTGGCCTCTTGCATGGCTTATGTGTCCCTCATGTGGCACATTTGTGGATGCCACATGTGCTCCACCTCACTCAATCCCTCCAAAATCCTATAAATAGGAGTCTTGCCAAGAGTAATCATTTATTCATGCATTGTTATCATGCTAGTTTGTGCTTAGAATCATTTATTTGCATTTAGAGTTTTTTGTACTAACCCTTTCTTGGTAGTTGAATCTCTTTCAATCATGGTAGTTTCCCTTATAGTTTTCATTAAATGCTAGATCTTGGTAGTTATTCTTCATAATTTACTCTCATATTATCTATTGAATGCTTGAGACTAGTTCCATAACTAGTTTTTGATTCATTTAATATCATTACATTGTAGTTGCATTTTACCTTGCATCTCAATTAGTTGATCAAAGTGGCATTCATACATTGTTTTGGGAGAGCACATCCACAACCCTCTCTAAGAGAGAGTCAACAAGGCTTGGGTGCCCTTTTTTGGCTGATTGTAGGTTGTGTTGGAAAGCTTGTGTTTTTGGAGTAGGATTTATATATGTTAATATAGTTTGTAATGATTTATATCTCTAACATTTTCATATTTCAGCTTTCTCCCAACATGTAGGTTTTCATCACATACATTTTGACACGCCTGGTGGGACCCACTTCCCTAAATAGTTTAAACTTTTTGGAAATTTCTGCCATTTTCCAGACTCAGTCATGCATTGTTGTCTGTGCTTTACACAGAGTTGTTTGTGCTTTTAAACTGTCGTCTTTGACCAGAGACTATGGTCTCTGTTGATTGTCGTTTGTGCTCTTAGATTGGCATCTGTGCTCTTAAACTTTCATCTACACTCTTAAATTTTCCTCTGTGTAGATCGTCGTTTGCGCTCTTAAATTATTGTCTTTGCATATTGGCGTCTACACTCTTAAACTGTCATCTAGACAAATCTTCATATGTGACCTATCATCATTGTCTTTGTCCTATTTTTTTCCAACTAGTTCTGTCATATGGGTATCTTTTGTGTGGTTTTTTAGGATTCTTGTGTGTCCTTCAAGCCAATTTCAGCATCAGGGGTATACCTAAAATGTAACATTAAATTATAAGTTACATACTCTTCCTTTCTTATAATTAAGTGACATTTTATGTATATAATTTCAGGATATTTGAGAGTGGTTTCAGCTTCATAAGAGTTAAGATAAATATTCTAGTTTTTGAGGGTTTTTAGGAGATTTTAGACTCAGCCAAATTTCAGAAATCAACATATTGTCTCTAGCATGAGTCTGGTGGACTATTGATTGTAGCCTTTTGTATCTGCCTTGTCATAGAAAACATTTTTTTTTATGGTTTCAAGTGTTACTAATCTATTTGCCTTTTTATAGAATTTCAGGGTTGAAGACTTTAAGGTTACTAATGTTTTTTCATGCAAGTTTTCTTGGATTTAAATAGATTTTGGGAATAAACTTGTATTCTTTAAAAACTAGTCTTTGAATGCATGTTTCTTAAAGGAATTAGCCAAATCCAATTTTGAATGCATAAGGGAATGGACCTCACAATATTTTCAATGACTTAAGGAAACAAAAAATCACACCTTTCTTACATGCTTTCCTTCTTGATGTATGAGAAATAAATTGAACTTGCATCCTTAACCATACTATTGTGTCTTTTTCTTTGGTAGAAAACATCATCATCTCTTCTAACCAATCAAGAGGCTTTACAACATGTTAGTCCCTAATTGCAACTTTCTAAGGACTTAAGACTTAACAAGATCCCAATCCCTATTGTACCAACAACTATGGTCAACATGACCTTATGAAATATACAACATGCCTCAGAGGGCTCACACACCAAAATTGCATAGGATTGACTTTATCAACCCATGAGTGCTCCTACACCAGTTTCTAGGACATCCTATTCTACTGGACGATCATCAAAATGGAGCCTCTTTGAAATACTATTTGGCTCTGATGAATCCTGCATGAACACAAGAGTGAAACCCCAAGTTAGATTACTTAATTTATATGGTTTCTACAAATCAAAAATAAAAATTAAAAATCATAGTCAACAATGATAATAAATTAATTTTAAAATTGAACTCTCATGTACCTCACCTTTCTGTCTCTTCATGCGGTCACAATTCCTAACATATGTCCTTGGTAGCGAAGGGACAATGTCACCAATGTCATCTCTAACGTGTATATGATTGCAAAATAGAGATTGATATATGAGTTATACTATTCAATGTTAAATCCTTGATAGAAAAATATATTTATAAAATAATTGAATTAACATTAAAACTTACTTGTGTTGAACATTCTTCAGGAAATGTTGGTTGGGTCATCAAAAATACAAAGCCTTGGCATTGTACCTCCCTCAAAGTAGGGGTAACTTACAAAATTCAAAAAGATATTTGATCTACAATCATGACTTGATCATATATACTTGATAGTAAAATACAAACAAATAAATTTAGAAATATATGCATCATGGGGCTATCACTGTGAATAGAGATGCTTGTGACTCTACCATGGTGAACCAATCTCACAACATCGTCAAACACCACCCTCTGTCAAATAAAAAATGTAAATTTAAAAAGAGTACACACAAGTGAAAAGTATACAAATGCATAAACAATCTAAAATACTTAATTACCTTCCCCTTGTCAACACCTAACACCTGAACCCCCTCACATTGCCCCTACTGGAAGATGGTGAAAAATGCATCAGTATGTAATGAGATGATGAAAAAAATTAGAAAACACATCTATATACTATTATAAAACAAGAAACCAATGAGTACATTAAAACATATGTGTCGTGGAAGTGTCAAGGAAAAATTAAATGGCCGAAAGCATGGACCCCTCCACCTGTTCCATCTCCTCCTCTGTCATCAACTAAACATAAATGGACCACATAAATATACATAAGTGGGCAATCATTATAAGTAAATTCTACTAAAAATACAAATGTTTAAAATTAAATGTAGTGTGACAAGTTAAATGTCTATTGTTACCATAACTGTAGGATTCCATAGCTCTGCATGCCCCTCCTCATCTCTCATGTGATGCACATCTCCATGAGGTGCTTTAGTGCATATTGTGTCCTGTGTTGTATCGTCCACCTTGAAGATGTAGTTATATGCATTAGTATCATTCAAGGGAGCCAAGCACAAATTCTTGCACATAATGTATGTCTAGGGCACACAAACATGTGAGCTCATGGAGGATGTGGAAGGGCTAGAATCATCAACACAAAGAGGCAACAATGTCGCATTCTTCCTAACCAGTAGATCACTCAAGGTGTGAACGGCACTAATAGTCTGTGAGCTATCCACAACAATAATATCAGGATGTTGTACTGTAAGAGGGGGTAAAATATCAAGGAGGGACAAATGTGTAGGATCTCACCCGGTGTGCCCATGGCCTATCCTGAGGAGTGCCTAAGCCTATGCCCTAGGTCAGTCTTATGCTCCAATAGTTTATCTTGTGACCAAGCACAAATTCAGCATTAAATTTTCTTAAAAAGTATATTGGGACATCCAAATTGTTTTGGGGTGATCTATCAAAAACCATCCACTAGCAGTCCCAAAAGTAGTCACGTATCACATCATTTGTGCACCATTTAATTGACAACTTGGGATTTTTAGTGTCCACTTTTAATCCCATTTTGAAATCCACAAAAAGGTTACATATGTCATTACTAGTTATATATTTAGGTTCATAACTTGATCATAATTAAGCCCATAATCAAACTTGGCGTGTATAGAACCGTATCAAAGAAGTGCAGCATTATGTTGCTTTGTAAGTTTCTCCATGTTTTCAATAATGGAGTCCAAGGTGGAAAACATGGGGCATAATGTGAGGATATGTGCATATGTACAAGTCTCAAAGCCCCTAAGCTGATTTAGATTTCTTCTTATAAGATCCGCTAAAGGTTGAGGGTTTAGGATTGGTTGGTCTTCTAGAGGTGGGGTATTATTTTCAGGTGGTTGCGGGTTATTTGGAGGTGGTTGTGGATTTTTTGTGGGATCATTGGGAGGGTTTTGTGCATGGTTTGAATCCATGTCTGATTACAATAAAATAAATATGTAATTACAATATACTTGAAAAATGATAAAAAAAAAAGATCAAATAAACCCTAGTATTATAAAAAAACTACCAATTTAATTTTAAAAACATCAAATAACAAAAACAAATTAAAATTTGAACGTACCTATTCAAACTAATAATCAATTTGCAATGGAAACAATGTATATCTGATGTTATATCGAATATCAAATAGGGTTGCATTTCTCAATGGTTTCACAATGAAAACTAAGAAACGTAGCCCACAGGTTTAAATTAGTTTTACGTGAAAAAATTACATATCGGATATAAAATTGGATATATGGTATTATTAGATTTATGATTAGGTTTGTGTCTTAGCTTTGGTTTGGCCTTGTGTACTGACACTCAGGCCTTCTAAAAATTCAACACACTTTTTAGTTTGTTTTTGGATGAGTGAAAAGAGGATTTATTTTTCACATTGCCACTTTTTGGCATACCATGATCCTGCACATAACCATATGCTCTTTTTGAAAATTGAATCATTCAAGGACAATGGTGGATCCCATGAATGTTCATGCACTATATTGTTGACCAACCATATTGAATTTAATTTTGGTCAAAGATTATGAATGCCTTATTCTTAAAATTCATGGTGTTAGAATATTAATATACCCAATCATGGATTTTTTTCATAAATTATAGGGCTCAATGCTCGGGTCTCATAAATGCACAAGGTGCAATTTGTGGCACTACATGTATATTTGAAGGCTACTTAAGTATGGATTGATAGGATCTTATGCTTTTGAGACTTGATCATTTGTTAGTTTTATCATTTCCCTAGCTTATCTTTCTCTTAAATGTTCCACCTTTTCATTTTTTCTTTACCATAAGTATGATGGTGGGATCATACCATGAAAGTGGGTACAAAATATATTATCGTAAATTATAAAGCTTTAAGTAAGGTGTTAAATTTTACACTCTCCTAGCACTCATTTTAGTATCTCATATCTCTCCATGCATCATAGGACCTTTATTGGTTTAAATTAATATTATGCATCTTATTCCAGTTGAATGCATCAACACTTTATTATTTGAGCACTTTTTTAAAGTGTTTTTTTATCTTATTCCATTTAATGTTAAATGGGTCATATGTTATTTCAATGTTCAATGCACCTTCCCCATCTAAATATTATATCTTTTCACATAAATTACATTTCTAGCATTAAGATCCTATTATATTGTATGCCTAAAAATTTGAGGTAAATTTGTTGGAATAGTGGTGGTTTTTAACTACAAGTGTCTGATTCTTTTTAATTAAAATTTTTGGAGGATATGATAATGGTCTTTCCATTTCTAGAACGAACCCTAATGAAAAAATATCATAACTGTAAGTCATCCAAAAGACAATTTTACTTTGAAATTCCTATATAAGACAACACATAACATCACATCACAACACATCTTTTTTATTCCAATCCAAGAGAAATTATTCTTCTCAAAGGGTAGACCCCAGGATCACGAAGCAACAAGCCACATCAATGCATCTTCAATTATGTTTCAATTATGATTTCCAGATAGATGTTATGATGACCTACCACTTTATTGCAACAACACATATGATTTAATATATGAATATTTTGGAGGAATAATCATTTCAATTTAAATACTTCAATTTAGATTTCTATTTTATTTTAACATTAATATATCATTGAGTCCCAAGAAAAGGATTGACTAAGGCAAAGCCCTATATAGCCCCAAACACCATTTTTCTCCTCAGGTTAAGCTGCAGGTACTAGAAACATTAAAAGATCAAAAAATTCCCAAGATTTAGAGTAAAAGTGTTATTCCAAAGTTGCTGATAAAACCCCTGGACAAAGCCACCTTGGGGTTCCATTGTCCTCCTAGTGTAGGTTGTGGTTTTGTAAGAAATAGATACATGGTCTCCAAGTCCTTAGAGCTTTGGTGCTCAAGAATTCACATTATAGAACAAGGGCACCAAGATCTCCCATTATCCACCCAATTTTAGCTCAAATTTTTGTGACAAGTTCCTCTCCAATTCCTTCAAAATCTTGATGGTTTTGTAACTATCTATTTTTCAATTATCTTTTCATGTTGTCCATTGTCACTTTTGTACCTTCTAGCCCTAATTCTCACATTGAATTCACATCTTTTCTATAGATTATTTTAAACTCAAGCTAGAAGCATTGAATTCACTTTGTGCTCAACCCCTTTCTAATCAAATTGGATATTGATACTGTTAAATCTATTCTCCTAATGTAGTCATTGTGAAATAAGTTTTGTCCATAGTTTGTATGCATATACTATTGAAAACCCATTTCCGTCCATTACAAATGACAATTGTTATAATGAACATATGAAGTAATTTTTTGCAAGTATATCATATAAACCAAAACTTTAAAAAGTACAAAATTTATATTCTAGATAAGTTCCACAAGAGTAATTTTGACAAAATTGATTATAAGTCAAAAGATTAGTACCAATTTTTTAATCACCAAGATCGAGAAGGCATACAATAGTTACATAATCTTATTTAAAATCTTCAAATTAAGCTAAGAAGCTAGGTATTCTAATGACCTAAATAATTTAAGAAAATTAATAGTTCTAAGTCTTTAAGAAAATTAATAGAAAGGTTTATAATTTTTCTTAACATCGCTCAATCTCATAATTTGAACAATAATTTTACATGGTGAATAACAGAATAATTAGTCAAATCCATTTCATCAAAATTAATGACAACATTAAAATAATAGCTAGTGAAACTTAATGAAGAAAATCAATTAATACAATTTTCACAAGTTGTCATACCATTAACCTATGAATGTAATGATCAATAATTTGTAAAATGATGGTTTTCAACGCCAATAACTTATAATACAATTATGTATAAATAATTAGAATAGTATTTCCATATGCTACCAATAAACATCAAATCACCATCTAAATAATTGTAAATAATATCATTCAACTATTCAATTTGATAATTATTCAAAATTATTAAATGTAGAACAATATTTCCATATATATATATGAAGATAATAGCTTAATAGCCAACCAAAATATTCATCAATACTGCAAAACAACGAGATAATTATAAAATGAATCTCTGACTTGTAAAATTCATATTAGTTTAATTTAAAACGATAACTAAGCTAGCCGTGACTTGAAAATATTAAAATAATAACAAAACTATCTAATTGATAATATCCTGATAAAAAAATATAATTAATAAGATAATAAATTGAAAGAATGACTATATTATCAACTCGATAATAACAAACCATAACAGTAGATTGAAAATCTATCGACTCATAAACTAATGAAAACTTGTAAATTATTAAAAACAACATTGACCATAAATCATTCAATAAACTGACTTGGTTGACATACGTGCATTACCCGTACGAGTCATATGTACCGTATTAAATGTTTTTGGAAAAAAAAAAGGATTTTATTTAATGCAAAGGTATGGAAGCATTAACAAGACATGTAGAAATATGTAACTGAACAGATAAGTCGCATGAATTTAGTTGACATAATGCCTTACTGAGATTTCGTGTCATGGAAATGGAATAAGTTGCATTAAATATAGTTAAATGTTTTAAAAACTCATGCATAACCTGCTTCTGGTATTAAACTTTATTTCTCGACTTTTTTTTTTTGGCTATCTATCAAGTCTTAAAGGTATCGATATGCTCATAAGAACACAAAATGAAATGACTTCAAAATGAACACAATGATCATGTAGCCTGCAAGTTAATAAGCTTCTTAGTGTTCTTGTAGATCTTTATTTACAATATTTCGAAGCAGTGATCATTTTTTTTTAGATTGTGTAAATTTTCTTGACTAGATTTCTTAATGATTATCCGCATACTTTATAGCTAAACTTCTGTCAAGGGTTGGTTCAAACAACCATTAAAGAAAAGTTAAACTTCTGTAAGGGTTGGTTCAAACAACCATTAAAGAAAAATAAAAGATAAAAAGATAATATTCAGATTATAAAGAATTTAGCCATGAAAATGCTCATGTTCAAAAACATTTCTCATAATGAATATCTGATTTATCAAAACTCACACCTCTCCCAGAATTTCTACTGCCTGGTGACTCTACTTAAAGCTAACAAATTACGATTCTTCATCAAACAAGACCACATGGATAACCATTGACTATAATCTTTACTTACAGACAACTCATAAATCATATGATGCAAACACATTACAGGCTTATTAAGCTTATGAAATGACATGACCAACATTCATATGACTAAAGAAATGATATACTACCTCCACGACTCCCAAATCACAGTCAAATTTTCACTCCTCGATTTGTCTTCTCTCTAAGATCCTCTAACAAATTATTACACCATATATTTATCTAATCGACATAGACTTTACCAATGTAAACACCTAAATAAAACATGTCTTCTGTCTTGTGATAAAAATAAAGAGGTGATAAAAATAAATACCAACAGTGATAAATAAAGAGGTGATAAAAATAAATACCACCCCATCTAAGGATGTAATTGCAATCTTAATATAGAATGCATGCTCCTATATCACCTATAATGCTACTCTTTAGTTTAAATATGTTTAAATTTAACTTTATATATAATTTTGTTCTGATGAATACTGTCTTTATTCTTTTTCTATTTTCGTTTTATAATAGAGACAAATTGAATTATAATGTAACAACATTAATTCTATTTGATAACTTATTTTCAAAAATGTTTAATAAAAATAAAGAATGAGATCATCAATCCTAAACATGAAATTGAGTCTACATAATAGAATTGATTTGATATTATGCATAAATCACTTACATCTATATACACAAGAAGAGATAAAATACGCGCAAAAAGATTTTGATTGCCATATAAAATAATCAGTAGGCTAATTACCATATATACAATCATATTATAAACTAAGCATTTTATACCGATTAATGACATCAACAAATACTAGTGCTTAGTGATATCAACAAAGGCTACTACATAAGTCGCAATGTTTTATAAATAGTTAGTGGGGCTACCAGAGGAACAAACTTCATAACTAGACAGATAACATAAGGGCCGTAGATAATACGTAAAACAAAATTTTAAAAAGCAGGGTATGCCTCTTACATCAACGCTGTAACCTGGGGTTTGAAACTTTCGGCCAGATTTTCGAAGCTACGTGCCAACTGAATCTCATCCAATGTTTGCTCAAAGGTTCCTCCTCCTTTCTTTGCCATTTCAATCAGGATGTTCATTGTCGGATCCCTTCCAAACATGATTGTATGAAGTATCATTCTGGGATCTGCTCTTTTCATTTTGTCCACACAATATAGGGGATCCCTTCAACTATAGTTTCCACCATCACTCAGGAAGATGACTACTGGTTTTTTCACTTTCACAGAATGATGTTTGGCTCCTTTCATCATTATTTTTTCTGCAGCATCCAATCCTGATGAATAGGTAGTTCCACTACCAGGGAAATACTGAAGAAGGCGATTGACAACAGCTTCTTGCATATCCTCCATCTCTACAGCTACATCGGTTTTTGCATCAAACAGAACCACAGATACAGAATCATCAGAAATTGTTCTGAGGCGAACTTGCATAAATCTCAGAATAGCCTCATATACGCATCCAAGCCTACAACTATGGTTATCAAACGTTGCCAGAGTGGGAATAATGTCTTGGTAACCCATGGAACCTGATCAGTCAATAGCAAATATGACATGGTGAGGGACCTTCCTAGAATGTTCGCAGCCAAAATAATGGCCATCATCAGTTAAATACCCTCCAGAGCTCAAATTCTGTCCAGTGCTCTTGATAGGTGGATGCCACAGTTTTTCAGTGCAATATGATTTATCAAAAGTTCCTGACTCTGTTTCATGCTCCTCAGATTTGCAATAGTTATCACATCGGTCAAACTCTTTCCTCTCTTCTTCTGTGCAAGGGACGACAAATCTGACATATTGCCAGTAAGTGTCATGAGTCATCTCATCTTTGGGAACATCCACATCAGGTCCATATTTCACAGTTTCATGTCTCGAACCATCATAGAGGTTGCCGGTGCATTTGTTGGAGCCCGGACAAGTAACCAAATGGATATGCCCTCGCCCCTGTTTCTTGCAATACATGTTACACATTTCTGCTTCCCCTGTCTCTCCCCATTTATACTTGCGTTCTTGAATATCGATATCTTCGCCCTCTGAAACGAATCTTTACATTTTTCATATTGCCATGCACTATATCGTGCAAACCTGAGTGATCTATTGGGAGCTGGCAGAAGTAACCACAAGATTGGCATCTGGTGTCGCAATAGTGCACAGAATCTTCCTTTTTTGTGTGAACATGCGGACCTTTATGATTTCTTTCGTAGGGAGGAATTTGAATGCAACAGCACTTGCGCAGTCCATTTTGCTCCGACACAAGTTCATACTCAAAAGATCCCCTTTGCCCCTGAAAAACCAGGGTTTGTTTGACAAGCTCGGTGAAGATTTCACATAATCCCGGCATCTCGCATTCATGGGTGCATGCATGCTCATTTCCACACAAATGCTCTGCGTTTTGATCCAAATCATGGAAATGATCTTTAACCCCACATGTCCTGCTGCACCCATCTATCATGCATTTGCTCTGGCAATATCTCTCATGGCACTGATGCATACTATGGCAGGATTCAATCGGAGCAGCACAGGGATTATGGCAGCTTGGAAGAGAACAATTACCACTGCAAATATGTTGAGGAGAATTACACTTGTGCTGGCCGAGGTGCCCTGGCCCCAGAGAACATCGCTCATTACAATTTGAGGACATCTCATAAAAGTAACAGCTCTCACCACATGTATGATTTCGCTTTTTGCAGTTGTGATTTCCTTCATGCCCTGCTAAATCCCCGCAAAAACTTAAGCTGTCTCCTTCTCGAGCACAATAACTGCAATTTTTCGTACATTTATGACTCCCCATACAAGAATGTTGATTACTGTGGCCTTTCTCCATCACACACCTAAGCAGAACATTTGCATCCACAAACTGTTAGTCTTTGCTTTACTTTTCCAAGAGCTAAATCAGCCTCTAGCTGCAATCTTTGTACCTCATCATTACCACAGAAATCTTTTGTGTTTGTATTTATCCACTGTTGAACTCTCTCACGCCTTCTGTCTACCAGCCCCTCCAGGAAGCTCTCAAATGAAGAATGCCACTCCTCCCCATTGCAGCCATTCCTTGGTAAAACAATCTGTAGTTTTAACCCGATTTGATTAATAACGTCTCTTATAGCAACTGGAGTTTCTGACTCTGTACACGATGAGAGATACAATCCTGTATCTCTTATGTTCCATGAAGAATCGCCGACAACAACAGGAAAATCAAGAACTTCCTCCTGCGTGTCGAAGTTATCCAAAACCCTCAGTTCTTCACTTGTATTTGTATCTGTCACRGASAGGCATCCCATGTGRACAGCAGACATAAGATTTCTCCTCAGAATATYGACTGTSACAGCAACTCGCTTGCTGTCAATCGAGGTCCAGTCTTTTGCTGCAATTTGAGCTATAATAAGCTTCAGATCCCTTAAGAARCTGAATCCACTGTCATAGCAAGAATCGATTCTTCCACCCACYGTTTCTGCTAGCTCWCTCAGGCTCTCTCTATAATACYCAGATCTATTATAAGGAGCCATAGCAGCAATCTCGACCTTTCCATCGTACATTTTCAAAATGAAATTCTCTTGCGATTTGCTGCATATTTGGGAAATCTTCTGMTGAAACTCTTGCATGAGATCTTCTACATCGGATGTGTCCACATCCTTGATTGCAATGTAAAATAGACCTTTAAATAACTTTCTGTCCTGCTTCAGTAGATGAATTCCACTCTGGAAGCGGCTGAACGCGGATTCTGTGTCCTTATCTAAGTGAAAATCCTGTAATACCAAACGAAGGTTCACAGCAGAATAACAAATTGTCATGCTATATATCTCACATAAACTAAGTTCTACTTTCCTTTCGACTTATTGTTCACTCTCTAGGCGGCCAGGATTTAAAAAAAAAACAATAAAAAAGTTGGTGGTTATAAAGAAATGACACCTTTTTGTTGAATATTGTAATGTTGCTGACAGCAGCATTGAGAACAGAGAGAAGCATATCGTCCTGTTCACTTCTTTCGAAACTGCCTAGTCCCTCGAAGTCCAATAGCACATACAAAAAGCTGCTTCCCTCACTGCCATCTCCATCGTGGTCTGCTGCAATGGTCATCCACACACCATCTGTGCACCTGCCACCTGCAACATCAAGAAGAGACCCTGACAGATGATTCGACAAATATGACTTTCTTGAACTCTGTTTCCCCATGGAAGAAATGACCTTGATCTTGCCCTTCCAACTGTTAAGGACCGCATCATAGAACCCAAAGCGTATGGAGTAAGCAAGTGATACGCTGTCCACGTAGCTAATATCAGAGGGTATTAGAAATCCATTCTTGAGAGCTACCATAGTATTGTTTTCTGCACGAGCTATTTGCATGGGACCAAGGGAAATAAGCTTCCGAACCCACATTCCCATTTTCACATGTGTCTGCTGATCTCTTGCAGCTGAGATTGTGCAATTCTCTATATTGTTCACTTTAAATTATATCTTCATACGCGAAAAATCTTTGTCTTTGCCAGCCTTAAGTTGTCTGATAAGAGCTTCTAAATATTCTAGACATGCCTCACAATTGGAGCGATCTGATCTGCTCCTTTCCATTACCACTTTGAATGTAATGCACTTCTTAGCATCTGGAAACAACTTAGGTGTTATTGCAAATTTATCAAAAATATGATAGATGTAACCCAAATGTGGGCACGATCCAGCAATGTCTGTTTCATCTTCAGGAGCTTTAATCTGATCCACTTGCTGCAACTGCACAACTTCTCTAGCTAAAGCAGTTTTCAAGACATATGAAAGGATGCATCCAGGAGCATCTACAGGGCTATATATCAAAAGCTGACTTTGTGACCCAAAGATTGTAATTTTGGTCTCAAGTTGTTCCAAATCAGATATACTGCATTCTCTTGCATTCAAAAAGATTGTCTTTAAGTAGCTCATGGTATCGCCCAAAACATAAATATCCAGCACTTTTACAGGACTTGCATGCCCTGTACCCTCAACATCACTATCTCCTCCTTGACGTTGCAACTGCCTGAAGAGCAAGAAATAGCCATCAACAGAAACACATGCTCTCAAATAGTGCTGCTAAGAAGGAAGAGATATATGCCTTGCCTTCATCATAGGCCTCTCGTGGATTTCAGCCACCCTTGCCCTGTTGGTGTCATCGACCAACAAAAGCTCCATTTTTCCGGGAATTAAATGCATCCATGTAATGATCTTGCTCCCCTTATATGATTCCAGATTAACCTCAACCCCAGTCCAGTAGACCTTCCGAAATGACTCGTCAAATCTAAAAATTACAATCTTTGACCTCTCTTTTTCATAGAGAGCCATAGATCTGGGAGCTTCATCTACAGCCAATAAATCAAATCCCCTCCTGAATGTATGAATAGGACGACCCATGTTATTCATATTGAAACCAATCTTGGGACAACGGTACAGATACAAGGATGAATCTGTAAAATTGTGAATAAAAACCATCAGCTCTCCAGATTTGAGGATGACAACTTTAAATAATCTTTCATGCTGAGGATTAATGACTGCTAACTCCACTCATTCTCTGCATGCTGGGACAACTGAACGCCCACAGTTGCTATTAGATTCAGATATGTCGTTTCTCATTGGAGTCAGTTCACCAACTTTATAAACAATGGCGAACGGATGTTCCTCCTCAATTGACACCCTCACCTTAAGCTCCGCTTGCCGGGGATATGAAAAAAGCCACGAAGTTTTAATGATCCTAACTTCTTCAATATATCTTGTCACTAAGCTCTCATTCTTTACCGTGCACATCTTCTTCTTCAAATCTTCTACAAACTCATCCTCGGCTTCTCTGGATCGCCTCTGCTCCGCCTTCCCCAAGTTCACCTTCTTCTTCTTAAACACGAGCTGACAACTCATTTATGCAGTCCATGAACTTGCATTTACTGTCCTTGTAGACTTGACAGCACACCGCTTTGAAAGTGTCGTGAGATAGGAGAGCCTCTAGATCAACTGTGGGCCGAGAATGCTGGGCAATAGAGAACTTTTCAAATTCAGATCGGATGTTGCGTGGCAGACTGCGCATGTTTTGGATTAACAGATCCTCTTCCATAAATGTTAAAGCAAGAGACTCGTGAGAGCTGAACAAGAAGCTGGTGAAAACTACGTTTCTTTCAAGGCACCAAAATTCAATAGGAACCATGTTTTCTACCCAACTTCGAATTGCAAAAACAGAGGCGGCCTTATCAACAAGATAAACAATTCCTTCTACTCCTTTCTTGTCATTAGTAGATAGAACAAATTTAACTTTATCACCTGAAAATGGGAAATCCTTAAAGTCGTCAACAGGCTGCAGGAACTTCGCCTTTCCACTGATCTTTCTGGAGCAGGAGCACTGAGGAGAGCACTTGGCACTAACTTCTTGCCCATAAGAGATAAAAGGCGTTGTCTGCTTTCCTTGACCCGGGCTTTCAACGGTAATTATGTGCTCCCAGTTGCTACGTGTAAATTTGATGTCTGATCCGAGCAACAACACCCTCTGATCTCCATTACAAACACTATTCTTGAGAGTTCTCGATGCAGTTCCTCAAATCTGTTGCTGTCAACCTCCATGTCAGAGCATGAATCCAACTCTTTTGTTTTCTCTGAATTTGTGTGCCCATCTCTGTCTTTTGCTGTGCTGGTTTTGCCACCCACAAAAAGGAGAACGTGATGGCAGAATTCTGGAAGAACTTGGAGAAAAGCTCTTTCAAACTCTTCTGCTTGTGCAGAGCTCCTTTCTGCCTCTCTCATCTTCAAAGATTCCTTCAACTTTCCGTGCTTTTGAAACTCCTGGGGCTGACCATTTTCCAGGAGATCTATGAATTGATTATTACTCAGTCTAGAGTAATCAACATTGGACAACGACGACCACATTTTGAGCGTATTGCCAAACTCAGAAGCCTTCATGGACACCTCTTCTTTTTTGGTAGACTTCCTTGGAGCTCCCTTATCCGTTGTGAGGAAACAACAGTGCTGATACCCTTCACAGAACACCACTGTTCCATTATAACTGTTCACAGCTGCAACATTTGCAGTCGCCCCTAAAAGATATTTCTTACTATTTGCTCCTCCTTCAATTCCTAGCTTATAACCAGGCAAGAGCTCCACATCATTCTCGGAGTTCTTCACACTGGAGACTTGAATCCTTCTGGTGCGCTTAGCTTTTGAGCTAGCATTTGTTGCAGAGGCCGCCAGAGTTTCAAACGGATAACTCCCTTTCACACACACATACACGCTATCACAAAGCTCAACAAGGTACCTGATGAAATTGCAAGACGCGTCTTTCCTAGAGGTCTGCTTAAAAACCTCACCTTCCTGCCAGTAGAAAACCACCACCCTACATCCTCCTTCTGGAAGACTGACATAAAATCCAGGCTCCAACAGTCTTCCTTCCATCTCTGCAAGAGAAGAGTCATCCACAAGACTTTCCTTGCGGAAAATGTTCACCATCATGGTCTTATCTCCATAGAACCCAACCGCAGGTATGCATAGTTGGTTTAGCGAATTGAAATTGATACGAACCCGCGGGGGCTCACCTAGGTAGGCAGAGGCAGAGGAGGCCACAAGTTTATTACAGAGGCTCAGAACCTCATCCTGTGGAAGCTGAACCTTTTCAACAAAGCTATAATCTTGCTTGTCAGGGACGATACGCATAACCCTAAACAGATTAGGAGAAAGCGATTGCACAACTGCACTTGACAAAATGTCAGCGGACGCCGACGTCTCTCCCTCCTCGCTTTTCAGAGGCATAGGTGACTTCTGTTTCATGGAATGAACGATGGCAAGTTCTGCCATTTCTTTCGTAGGGAGCGAAGCAAAATCGGACATGGCGAGCAGGTAGATTGAAAGGAGATTACTCAGAGACAAGTAACAGAGCTCAGTGCAACCGATAAGAGAAAACGCCTATACGCACCGAGAACCAGATAGATTTCAAACTTAGGCCAGCAAAGTTATTTATGCAGCGGATGGGAAGTGTCGAGACACCTAGAACACTTACATGAGAGAGAATTTTGGGCAAGTGTTTTCTCAAATATATGAGAATATATAGCTCAATATAACTTACTTAAAATTCAATATAATTAATTATTAAATTCATTTGAAATTTAATTTATATGTGATATTGCTTTCAAGGTTCAACTATATAGCTTGGGAATCAAACTCATTGACCTATATTCCATGTTCACAAGATCTCATTTCTTATTAGAATGGATGGAACACTTGGCACTCATTGTATCTAGGTGATGCTCATAGTGTTGAAGTATTGGGCCTTCCCAGGAGGTCACCCATTCCAGTATCGTTCCAACTCAAGTGCGTGAATGTTCAATCCATATTCATAATCTTCTATCAAAATAACATAAACAGCAATTGCACCTTGGTGTGCAATGGGTTGGCCGAAGATATGTGGATGGTCAATTAGAAAAACCTTTGTCTAATTTTTGTATGTGTTCGTCTAGCACACGAGTTCAATAAAAGGTCATTTAGAAGATGATGATTTTTTACAAAAAATAGGTTGCATCGAATTTCTTCAAAGAAAGACAAAGCACATACAATCAAATCCATAAATTATAGACACTAAACTACTGAAAATTTTTGGCCACTTTAAAATAGTTTAATTATATATTATTTTTATAAATTTAATAACTCAATGTTTTTAAAACCTGCTATTAAGAATTTAACAAGGGGTTATTGATTTTATTCTTCGCTATTATAAGAAAGAGGATATGACAACACTCTAGCCAAATATTAAGATATATGAGAAGACAATATTAATAATAGCATTACTCTTTGTATACCCCTAACAAAAACTTCTAAGTTGAATAGTAAGTTATTTCTATTAGAATGTAATGATTTACATTTTCAAACTTCAATTGTGTAATATATATTCTTTAATTGTAGAACATTATCCTATGATTTTGTGGGTAGTAAGTTGATTCATATTCAGAGGAAATTAGAAAATAGTCTACCTAATTGAATTGTGTAATGTGGGTTTTTAGTACATATAATTTCAGAGCTAGTTGCGGATCTGTGGCTATTTTTGGAAGGCATTTTTTTAAGAGGACCACTTGAGATTCATCTAGTCATCTGTAGATAGCATTTTCCTCTAGAACATCGGTTTTGTAGTCATTGTTGAGTCATATGTTTGATTCTCTTACTCCCCTTTAAAAAAATTGAATTGCATTGGCATCGAATCCTATTCTTTGAATACAAAGTTTGAAATAAATCAAAGGTGGATGTTGGATTCACTCATGTTTGTCGCAATTGTATTACAACAAATATTGAATGAGGAATCTTTTTTCCCAATATCATTCAAGAAGACACATCCCTATTTGATAATTAGATAAATCGTTTGAAGATAATAAGTTATTTGATATAGAATTCGTTTGTTCATTGAACCATATGTATTGAGTTGTCTGTATCAATATATTACATTTAGAAAGACTACGTCAAAAATGTTAAACCATGCATTTATTAATTTAACAATAATAACTTAATAAGATTGTATAATTTTAATACAAGAATAAGTCATTACTTACCATTTTTTAAATCAGATCAATATTAAATCTAGAATTCAATATCTTATCTTATTTGTCAATTTTCTTATACATTAATAAGTATATTTATGGACCATAATCAATCTCCACTTATTAAGATAAATTAGAAATATTATGCTCATACTTTTATGCCATTATCAATCTGTATTTGTTAACATTATTTGATTACTAGCAATATTCTTTTATACAATCATCAATTTCAACTTGTGACAAAATTTGAGAGTGAATCCCATCTGCCATAGCTAAACTGCCATAAAAAGAAATAACAGACTTCGTTACATAATTTCAAATGCTAAGACAAGGTGGTGAGATATGGCAAAGCCAAATGTTCTTACTAGCACTCTACTACAAAATTGCAAGACCTCTTTCTTGGAGCAACTCCATGAGCACTACAAAGAAACAAAAATGAAGTTCCTTTCTTCCAGATCAAATATTGTTACCAGGAGATGTGTCGGGTAAGTTGAACCTCAAATTTTCTTCATCTCTTGAGCGAATTCAAATATTCTTGACCTAATAGTTGATTTCATTCAAATATTATTTCTTGCACAATTTCATGATTTTCCCACATTCTTTCTTGTATAAAATGGTCAGATATCATAGCATTCCAAGTTTCTTCCACCCATTAACATTATTTAAACTGTGATATTGCTATCAGGATTCAACTGTGTAGTTTTTTGAGTCAAACTCATTGACCCACGATTCATGAGTAGTGGTTCCATTCATTCTCATGAGAGATGGGTTCGTGTGAACCACTACTCATGAATCGTGGGTCAATGAGTTTGACTCAAAAAACTACACAGTTGAATCCTGATAGCAATATCACAATTTAACTTGCTGTGAAAAATATCTCCTACTTATCAATAGATGAGCTTAAGGGGCTTTCTAATGAATGGTTCATAAGGCATAACACTTGGTGAAGGTTTTGCAAATGAGGATGCAACCAGAGTGGGTTTAACCATGGAGGAAACTCCGTAGTTAAGCGCGCTCAAGCTAGAGTAGTACTGGGATGGGTGACCTCCCGGGAAGTCCCGATGCTTCACCTCTGTGAGCATCACCTAGATCCAATGAGTGCTAAGTGTTCCATTCATTCTCATGAGAGATAGGTTCGTGTGAACCACTACTCATGAATCGTGGGTCAATGATTTTGACTCAAAAAACTACACAGTTGAATCCTGATAGCAATATCACAATTTCACTTGCTGTGGAAAATATCTCTTACTTATCAATTGATGAGCTTAAGGGGCTTTCTAATGAATAGTTTATAAGACATAACACTTGGTGAAGGTTTTGCAAATGAGGATGCAAGAAGAGTGGGTTTAACCATGGAGGAAACTCCATAGTTAAGCGCGCTCGAGCTGGAGTAGTACTGGGATGGGTGACCTCCTGAGAAGTCCCGATGCTTTACCTCTGTGAGCATCACCTAGATCCAATGAGTGCTAAGTGTTCTATTCATTCTCATGAGAGATGGGTTCGTGTGAACCACTACTCATGAATCGTGGGTCAATGATTTTGACTCAAAAAACTACATAGTTGAATCCTGATAGCAATATCACAATTTGACTTGCTGTGGAAAATATCTCCTACTTATCAATTGATGAGCTTAAGGGGCTTTCTAATGAATGGTTCATTAGGAATAACACTTGGTGAAGGTTTTGCAAATGAGGATGCAAGCAGAGTGGGTTTAACCATGGAGGAAACTCTGTAGTTAAGCGCGCTCGAGCTGGAGTAGTACTGGGATGGGTGACCTCCTGGGAAGTCCCAGTGCTTCACCTCTGTGAGCATCACCTAGATCCAATGAGTGCTAAGTGTTCCATTCATTCTCATGAGAGATGGGTTCGTGTGAACCACTACTCATGAATC
>MU227760.1:668373-690285 GCA_018584345.1 Thuja plicata
TGTGGACTCCAAAGTTTTATCCATTTTCGCAAAGGCATTTTTGTATCTCTTCTTTTGTAGTCTGTTGTTCAGGAGAAGAATAAGGGTTTGGAAAACCCTAGCTACCTGTGCTACCATGCTCTGATTTTGCACTTTGCATTGTTTTACACTGTAGTTTCTACATGTTCTCAGACATCTGCTGGTAATAAATGGGTTTTTTGTTGAACTCGGTCTTATCTAAAGTTTACTGCTTATTGGTGAATGATATTTGTATTAAGAACTTGGGCCCTCCTCTTGGCACTTGGATCATACTTGGAGTTTAGACACCATAAAATGTGGCGTTCTCTGCAGATATCTTGAATGCTTGCTGGGGCTTTGTCTCTGCTCTTTCTTCAAACCCTTTGCACTTTGAATGGAGTCTCCACCCGTATGCTATGGCAGTTTGACTCCATGGTAAGTAAATTTTCATGCCACATTACCATTATATCTTTCTTCTACTGTTTACTTCATAGCATCACTTGGCTCTTCCAATGCTTGTTACGGCTTTTTCCAGATTTTAATGGATCTCCATTTTTTCACCTCTTTTGTCGAATTTGACTGGGCTCTAAAGTTTTATGTAGATTAGAGCATCTTATACAATCTATTTTAGGAAGAACATCTATCCTTTCACTCCAGTTGGTTACTTGATGTACTTGAAAGTTATTTTCTTATCTTTTAATTGCACACTCTATTGTCTGTGTCTTCGAACTGGAAGCATCTCTGCTATCACTCCATGATCATGTTGACATTTTTCCCATGATTGTTTGCAAGAATGTTGTCATAAGTTGTCTATTGTATCTTTATTAGATGAGCTCTATACATGTTAATGTATGTTGTTCATTTGCTGTCCTCATTTATCTCACTACTGAATTTCCTCTTCTGCAACATGAAATCTGTAGCTTCTCTTTGAGTTCTGTAACTGGCAGATAAATGATGTCCTCTTCACTATAAATGAAGCTTGTGAACATTCTGATTACATACTGGCAGCATATTTCCCATTTTCATGAAATTTTTGTATTACTGTCAACTGCAACTTTATCAAATTTTGTATCCTCCTCAGCATATACTGTGATAACATAGAAATGAAGTCCCAAAATATTGACTGAGAATTCTGAAGATGAAGAAATAATTGTTGTTTTCAACATGGTTGCATGAAAACACTTCTTGTGTAATTAATGGCTATAAAATTGATGCACTAATGAATTCTCTGCTTTTCAAACCATGTATGATGAGATCGGCCATGCTGGACAGTTGCTTATGTTCAACTTGCTCCTGTAGCTTTGTCCACTGTATACAATTGCCATTGATGCTGAATCTGCACTTAATATGATCAGTACAACAAGATGAAAATGTTTGTTCAGCGTTAATGAAGTTCGAGCACGGGCTCGTGACACTCAAAAATAATAAAATGTAAACACTTCATAATTTTATAGTTTAATCTTGAAGCACTCTTTTGTATTCAACAAAAATATGTTTATGATTAAAAAATGTACTTTGAAACAGTAAGGACATATTTGTACTAGTGTTTATGCATCACCATTTATACCTTAAACTAGAACGTTGGCAATCATTGGCATTTTCTGTAGCATTCTTATCATAGAAACCAGCTTAATCTGCATCCTTGATAATGACTGAAAGTGAAAACCAGTCAGTTGTTATCTTGCAGTGAGTGTCAGTGTACATTTACTTCTTTCATTTACTTTTCCAGATTGATATGCAGTATTGAAAACTTGATTGTCACAGTATGTTATTTGTTTCTCATGTATTTCTTAGATCCATTAGGATCTAACCAATTTTTTCTTCGTCATGCAGATGGAAACCTAAAAGACCTAGATGCAGACGGAGACTTGGACTCATGAAGACCTAAGTGTAGAGACCTAGCAGACAACCAACTGACTCAAAGATAAGACAAGGCAATACATGGGACCCCTATTCCATACTTCAATCTTTCTTTTCAATTCTGCAATGTACTCCTAAATATTGAATTGAAATATGAAAAAAGAAAGGACATTTGTATACTATATTCAGTATGAAAGTACAATGTAATGATTATTTATGAATTTTTGGAAATTTTTGGAATGATAATCAATACTTAGAGTATAATTAAAATTTGATATTGAATGCAATAACAATATGTTGATCCACATCACCTGAAAGACACCATTAAATGAAAGCACCTAAATGCACCCTTACTATTTGTCTATTATTTTGGCATGATGAAAAATAGGGTAACATACATAATGCCAAAGAATTCAGAGAATAAATGAAATAGAGATTATGCTTTTAGCAATGCATAGAAGTCAAGTATTCACTAAGTGACAGACAACACCGACGGAGTGCACACCATCGGTAAAAGCAAACAAAAAGTCACAGTGATACCCGGCAAGCAGAAGACAGAGTTGCTTGTCGAAGAAGAATCACAGAGTTTCCCGACGAGAAAAATCCAATGATGCCCGATAGATAGAGATCCCAAAGCTAACTCGAGTCACACAGATAGAACTAACAGTTGTCACCGGTGACTAACTACATAATTGACCGACAGAATAGAGAGTTTAGAAAATGAAAAAATATCTAGCTAGCAGAGCTTAAGGCTAGACTTAACTGGTTGTTTTATATGTTTTATTCACCCAAAGTTAAGTAATTGATTGAAAGAAGATTTGTACAGTTGGCAAGAAGATAACTACGAGATAAATCAGGAGTTAAAGTTGTAAATCAGATTTGCTGGATTTTTTTTCACACCAAGAATCAAGAATCAAGAATCAAGATTCAAGAATCAAGAATCAAGAATCAAGAATTAAGGAATATCATGTCTATATAAGAGACAAGCATAATTTATTTCCGCAAGCAATCACATACATGGAAGGGGAGTGAATAGAAAAAGGATGCTGATAGAGAAGCTGATGAAGGATGACTTCATACAGTCCTGATCAATCAAGCTGAAGGAGAGCGAAAGAATTCTGTAGACACCGACAAATAGTGAAGCACAACATCACAGAGCAGAAAGTGTGGAGCACAAAGAATTGAATTGATACATTGATCAGAGAGGTATCATACTTAAATATATAAGAAAATATGCAATTCAAGTTGCATTAGAAACAGGTCATAGTGTTTCATTTTAACAATTGAAGCATCAAGTCTCTTAATAGAGTAGGACTTAACCGTCTTCTATAATTGAGGTATGTCCTAACAGATTGCCAAAAAAGGTTGATTCATGTAAGTAGCATTGAAATTGCATAAAGCCTATTGAAAACCTAAGAAGAAGGTTGATTCAAGGATGGTAGCAAGATTTTCCTAAAGCCTATTGATAGTCTAAGAAGGAGGCTGATTCAAGGATGGTAGAAAAATAGATGCCAGATACTAAGTGACAACCTCTATGTATAAAATCCTCTAACAAGGTCACACTTAATAGTGTGTTTGTAAATTTTAACAGGGTTGACTCTAAATAGGGCTCACTTCAGAAGAGTGAAAATTTGGGGTACTAGTCCCAGTGGTTTTTTCCCTTAACAGGGTTTCCATGTTAAAATCCATGTGTTATGTGTGTATGGTTTGTTACTTTATTGTTTTACATTTCACATATGCATTTCTAGATTGCTTGGTATACTCTTCATATTTACTGAGTATCGATAAAAAGTTTTACTGCTTATAGGTTATCAAGGAGAATAAGGACAGACAAGGTAAACCATTAGACAGTTAATTATAATAAGTATTTCATGGCATGCATCTTGTAGGGACTTAATAATCCAAGGTGTATTGATTGGTGGTTAAATATTAAAGGATAAAAAAAATTGAGGCCACTGATTCACCCCCGCCCCCCTCTCAGTTATTACTAATGGTAGATTCAATCTCAAGGGCTTGGAATGCATCTTCATGGTGCCTTATATTGGTGATATGATTTTTCTTGTCTCCAGTGAGTCACACTTATCCATTTACTATTTGGAAAACAAAAGCATGATCAGGAATTAGATAAAATATCTTAGTTGGTTTTTATAGTTTGATCTTACCAAAAAGTTGAAAACTGACCTACTAAATCTAATGGTGAGTAAGATTTGAATGGTCGTCCATTCCTCTAAGCCCCTCCCAACCCTTGATCTCCATAATCAGTTTGTCCTCTTCATATAGGAAACCCCTTCAGCGTAACAACACAAATTAATAGAAGTGAGAGAGGGAGAGAGACCTTGCCCCCGAAGATAAAGGACAAGGTAGAAGGAAGGAGTGTCAAGGAAATGCATATAAATTCAAACATCATTATGAGAAATAAGCATGATATAATCTTCTTGCACCCAAATGCTCTCTATAAGAGAGCCCAACATTTTAGGAGAGAGATCATCATTATTCTTGAAAGGGTCATCTTTAAGAGGGAGGTCCTTAGGAGCGGTTGTTATGTCTTATTGCACTAAAATGTCCTTATGGGTAGGATTACTTTTGGGAGAGGAGGACTAATGAATGAAATGAAAACCTAAGCAATCATCACATACATGGAAAGTAACATTTTGAAATTCTTTTACATAACTTGAATTTTAACTAACAAATGAAGAGAATAATTATGTTTATGAAAAATAAAATACAATGTGATGATAAATAAAATGTTTTTGTACCTTTTATTGTTTTTCAATATGCAATATGAAAATGACCTAGTCTAGGCAAATTTTTATGTGTTTTTCAGTAATGCATACATCTAAGATAATGAAATGCCTAAAATGATATGATGAAATGCATGTAAATCATATCTAAACACCAAATTAAAAGTGGAAATGTCTTGCGTCGGGTTCACCAAAATGTATGGTGGAAAAAGGTTAGAAATGCTAAGATGTAGATCACTCACCAAAATCTACTATACATGGGAATACAAATCCACCACAAAGTGAATCTGATTACCAAAACAAAGAAAGAAAGGGTGGCAATGTGAGATCTACACAATGTAGGATTTTAATTCCTTAATATAAATGACAAGTAAATAGAATGTAAATGATAGATTTGATTTATAAAGTAAGTGCAAGTGAGAAAGAATAGGACCAAGTGCACCTTGAAACTAGATGAGGAGGTTTGAACTTTGGATCAAAATCTAACCATCGCCATAATGTTAGAATCCAAGGTAACTTAAGATCTCAATTTCTACAACCTATAGCTATATGTTGTTCAAATTTCAGTAAAAATGTTTAGGAACAAGTTGAGATTTTGGGTACAAGTTGACTTGTTCCTGACTGCTCCAAATTTGATGAATTTGTTTTAGGATGTGCAACTGTGTTTGTACTTTCCAGATCTAAACCTTCAACTGTGCAACCTATTTTTGCACACACAAAAGAAGGGGAAGAAGGTTGAAGGGATATATTTTCCTTAGTCAACCACCTGTTTAGGAATCAATCTTCAAATGAAATTAAATAGACAAAGAGCATGATGTTATGTAGTATAAGCTAGATCTGGATAATGAAGTGTATCATACCATGTAAATAAAATTACCTATTAGGATGTGATCAAATATATGATGATACAATAGGTTTGACTAAACACAAAAATCCAAAAGGAAATTATGTATGACAAAATCTCATGTAGCAGATATTGTGATTCACCACATTCTTCGATTGGGGAAGGAGAAGAAGAAAGCTTGTTGAATGAATGTAGATCTCCTTCCTTGATGTCAAACTCCTTTTCTTGGCCTCCAATGAAGGAAAGAAGCTATATCTATGGAATTAAAAACCTTAATTGCATGATACGAATGAAGACTTGAATGCTTTGATGGATCTTGATGGCTTCCTTTTCACTTAATTTTATTGATTGCTTGGATTCTTGGATACTTGAATTCTTGCCAATAGTAATTTGCATGATAATGGATTATATTGGATAGATGAAAATGAGAGGGATAAATGTCCTTTTATACTTATTTTGGGGCCAAAATCAGATCTAGGGTGACCACAAATCTCAGCCTCAGAGGAAAATATCATCATCGGGCCCTAGGCCAAATCTGGTCTCAATAACCTAGGAACAAGTTGGCCAATGCACTTGCTCCCAGGAACAATTCTCTACGTTGACTTGTTCTAGGTAAAATCACCTCAAATTATACTAGGATGTTGGGGAATGTGAGAAAGAGTTGAGTTCCGAGAAAATGCAAGTTGCTAAGATGTCAGGACAGACTCGAGAATCCAAAAATAAATGCATGGGACCTATGTGAGTAGATGAATTATGGGATTTGATGGAAAATGAGAAATCAAGAGTAGAAGAGAGAGCCAACATTGCGTTCAAATCAAGATTGAAGGAGGAAGGATGAACTATATTTGAATTATGTTTGCACTTAAGCACAATATGAGGTCCTACCAAAGAAAACACACTAAAGTAGGCACAAAAATGGTCCCAAAATGAGCACAAGTTAGGTGCTTGCTTTTTAGGATGATACACATATAATTCCAAAGGGGGTTGCAGATATTATGCCCTCCTTGCTATGGAAACATAAAGCTACGATGGTATCTTGAGGAAAAGAACAAGGATACATACTTCTAACCACAAGAAGATACCCTTAAAAAAATAATGTATGCATAACCCTAATAAAAGAGACATAATTTTTTCTAGAGCCAAGGAAAAGATAGTTGTGAAAGGATATCTTGCAATAAGAGGAAAGAGGCCATTGGAAGGAAAATATCTTTCTTATAAAACATCTACCTCCAAGAGGAGTTATTAAACAAAAACAACTTCTTCAAGACAAAGAGAGGTGGAGGAGAATGAAAATTCACCTTTTTAGTTCTAATTGCTAGGTGAGAGAAGGATTATTAGTGAAGGATAACACTCTTTTAAGCCCAAAAGTAAGTAATTCATTCATGATATACATTTTCTCTTAATAAATGAAAAATTTGTATAAGAAATTATTTAAACCTCTTGAAAAGGAGAGAGAATCTTGATGTAGAACAAACAATTTTTCACAAGAAAGGATATCATGTGATAAACAAATAACATTAAACCAAGGAAAGTGGATTCTTAGAAAGGAATAATTTATTGAGAGAATAAATTCTTGACCCCCAGAGTTGAGAGAAAGAGAAAGGATAATGCATTATGCCCAAATTCATGGATCAATTATTAAAAATATGCATCCTTCCAAGCAAGGAAGAGGTTGTAAACAAAGATGAGAAACATCATGTATGACAAACAAATCGAGGCTAGGAAGGACATAATGATATTAAATATTCAAATCATCAAAGAGATAAGGAATTATTTGAAAAGATGGAAGATAAGGAAAATGAGAAAGGAGAAAGAAGTATGAACCTTCCCTATTTCTAGATGAAGGGCATACTTGGCGAAGGTCAGCCCATTATATACCCCAAGTAATAGATCATTTATAATAGATACACACTTTTGAGAAAGGAATAGGTTGCAAAAAAGGATGTAAGCCTCTCGAAGAGAGAAAGAATCCTCATGTAGAACTTGAACATTTCCATCTAAGAAAGGATATCATGTTTTTGATTGTAGGAAAAATAGGTTTTAAATGGGGACCCAAAACCCCTTACATGCTAGAAACAGAGATAAAACATAGAAGTACACCAAAAAGAGACAGGCCTGGAAGCCAGAACACAGAAAAGCTAACAACAACAAAAAAATAGGAAAGAAACCAGAAACCACAAAAACCACAAAAAAAGACCAACCACCAAACCCAGAAACTAGAGCGCTAGAGCAGCTCCTTACAAGCCTCAGCAGCTTCCTTCTTTGCTTTAGATATCTTTTTCATTGTAGCATTCAACTCAGAGAGTTCCTGGATTATGTCATGAATTTTCTTCTTTTGAGCTGATCTCGTGTGTTTTTCGGGTCCTTCATCTTCCAGGTTCTCAGTAATGTCCTCTAGTTTGTTACCCAGTGACCCAGTATCCAACTTAGCCTTAATGGTTAGGAAACAATCCATAGCTGAACCCATAAATTTGTTGTAATCATGCATGTGTTTTTTCATAGTATGCTACAGGGTATCAATTCTGGCTTGTAACTGCTAGACATTACTGTCATCATTATTAGTCATCTCGTCCTCCTTGGTGTTAGGGCCAGACTCCATCTGATTCTACAGAGTATCCACCTTAGTAGAAATGGCATGATACTTAGGGTGTAGGTTCTTTATCTCTTGGAACACCCATTTCATTAACTTAAAGGAGTACATAGAGGCAGCTTTGGCAGTTTAGAGAACCCCAAAAGGAGGTTCAATCTTATCGTCCATGTCATCCTTAAGCAGTTGAACATTTCTTTCCTACAGGTCCATAGTCTTGATAAAAGAAATGTTCTGAGAATTACCAGGGACATTATCTGTTTCCTTCACAAGTGAAGTCGAC
This sequence comes from Thuja plicata, assembly GCA_018584345.1. Lineage (NCBI taxonomy): Eukaryota > Viridiplantae > Streptophyta > Pinopsida > Cupressales > Cupressaceae > Thuja > Thuja plicata. The sequence goes on from MU227760.1 coordinate 676,686, forward strand.
TCCTTGATAGGGGAAATGTTCTCCACCTCTGTAGCTTCCTTCTGAGTATCTTGATCACAATCCATAACCACTTCAAGCTTTGGCGAGATTGGTACATCATGGTCTTCAGAACTATCATACTCAACCAGAATAGGCACCTTCTGACCTTCCTCATCCTCCTTCTTATCCTCTCTATTTTTCCTACAATCCAAAACTTTTTCTTTGTCCATTAAACCCATCACTTCCTCAACCGTGTTATCGTTCTCCTCCAAAAAAGAGATTGAAACCAAGGAAGCAGAGTAACTATCTTCCTTTGTAGAATCAGCCATATTGTCATAGCCTTCCATAGTATCGGTAGAGGTATCTGTATCCATGGTAATCTCCTTCTCCTTCTTAAGTTTTTTGCCTGTAGCTCTTGTCTTTCTCATTCCCATCCCTAATTCTTTTTTTTCCCGACCTAGACTTGGATGGGGTTAGGGCAGGGCTATCCCTAGCCCTCTTCTTGATATGTTCTACAATTAAAAGGATCAACCCTTCATGTAGAATGGGTTTCTTCTCCTTCTTCTTATACTAGAAAATGCTAGAACGGAGAGATTGTAAAATAAAGAAAGGCAAAGAGACCCTAATTCTATGCCGAAAATGACAGAGCAAAACAAAGTGGTAAGAATGGGCTCTTTTGAACCTACCATCCAGTGTAACATACTCCATGATCGCCACCATAATAGTAGCCAAAATATCTTTGAATGAATCTACATCATAGCATCCCCTAGACTCTTTAACAAGACTCTTTTTTTCCTCCTCCTTACTCTTTGGAAAACATTGAATAGCTTTTCGAGAAACCTTGCTATCCCGGAAGAACTTCATGCCCTTCGTGCTGTGCCCAGAGATCTCAGCTATGAAATCCTCTGTGATATTGACAGTAATTCCTACTATGGTCACCGCCCCATTTTTCCATGAGTCCACAAATAATTTGGTAGCACTATCTTTAGCCCCATGCAATCTTTCCATGTAAGTAGTAAGACCACCCTTCTCAACAATTTCCTAAGCTTCCAGAATTTTTTTCCATTTTACGCAGTCCTTCGGCTCTTTGTGACTAAGCCCTCCTCCCATGATCACATAGTTCTCAGAAAGGGTAGGAAACACAGAGAGAAAACATTATTTCTGAAAACTGGAAACTTTGAAATTAGCAAGGGTTAACTCGTGTCTATAATTAGTGTTCTTGGGAAAGACACCACTTTCCGTCAAAATTTCCCTCTAATTTTTTAAGATGTGTCTAATCATCATAGCTTCTCAAGGTGCGCCCAATCTACCCTCATGCTTCAGGATCTGTCGAAGGCCAACTTGGCTTTGATATCGATGGCCAGATTTGTATAATCATGCCAAATCATGATGTCCCTGGCATTAACCGCAAAGTTGGCCAACTCGTCAGTAGTACCATTCGCCTCCCTATAGGTGTGAGAAATAATAACTTGATTAAAGGAATTAATTATGATTCTGGCCTCCTTGATGATTTCCTTGATTGTCCATGATGGCTTAGTCTTTTCACTAATACATTTTAAGATATTAAGTGAATCTCCCTCGATCAAGAACCTTTTGTGCCATGTGTTTTTTGACAATTTTTAGCATCTGAAGAAGAGCCATAGCCTCTGCCACATGATTGGTTTGAACCCCAATAGGAAGGGCCACCGCTGCCATGCAATTAGCCATGTCATCATGGATGAGGCCACTATAGCCAGCTGGTCCTAGGTTACCCTTAGCAGCGCCATCGAAGTTAAGTTTTATCCACCCAGGCAGAGGGGAAAGCCAGATGGCAATCTCCCTAGGATGATTTTTATGGATAATAGTTCTCAAACCCATATCACCGGCTTTATAATCTAGCGTTCTTCCAGAAGAAAACTTGAAGTTTTCCTTTATACCTCTCTTTATCTTCTCAGCAACCACTTTTGGAGGAAGTTCAATGTTTCTGAAGACTTTGTCATTGTGTTCTTTCCATAATCCCCATATAACATTAGGAGGAATGAAATTCCATAGATGTTGATCAACGGGGGAAATCACATTTCGCCATTGGATATAAAAGTTGTCCATTTTATTGGGGAAGACCCACTTAATCTCCCAGCATTGTAATCATTCATTCCAAACCTCCCAAGCATAACTGCAGTTAATGGCAAGATGATAAACAGTTCCCTTAGCTTTTTTACATAGAAAGCATCTGTTAGTCAGCACCATTCCCCTTTTCTGGAGGTTATCAATGGTAATAATTTTGTTCTGCAAAGCCAGCCAAAAAAAGATGTTAATTTAAGGAATTAAATAATTGTCCCAAACCTGAGCCCAAAAGGGGAGAGGGTTCGGTTTCTTTAGTAACAGCTCTAAACAAGAGGCCACCATTAAGGTTCCAGAAGGAAGAATTCCCCAAAGGAGCCTGTCCTCATTAGAGCTCTTAACCTTCCAGATCACAAGATCAAACATTAAGGGTTTTAACAACTCATCATAAATGGACAAATCAATCCATGAACCATTCCTCCAATAGTTCCTGACCATTGCTCCATGTCTCTGAATACACTAATTGATGAAAGGTTGAAAAGCAGTAACAAAGTTTAAAGGATAATCTTTCATCCAGCAATCATCCCAGAAATGAATTTTTCTGCCATTACCTAAAAACCACCTGGCCCCCTTAAAATCTGCATACTTCGCATTCTAAATACTGTTCCAAATAAAAGATCCTTGCACTTTCAGATCGGTTTTCCAAAATTTGGAAATGTGGGAAAAGGAGAAGAGGTATTTTTTTTATGAATAATTTCATTCCATTCTCTTCTAACACCAAAAATTCTCCAAATCTGTTTGTCCAGCAGGGCCAAGTTGGTAGCTCTTATAGGGCGTAATCCCACCCCTCCCCATTTTTTGGGAGTGCAGACCTTTTCCCAAGCCACTAAGGCTAATCGCTTTTTCTCCTCAACACCCGACCACAGGAAATTTATCTAAATTTTCTCAGTGATATCTGCAAATTTACCAGGGATCTTGAAAAGACTGAGAGCATAGACAGGGAGGCTTTGTAAAGATGCCTTGAGAAGTTGAAGTTTAACAGCTTGACTTAGAATGGCTCCTTTCCAACCAGCCAACTTCCTATTAAATCTGTCAACAATACTTCCCAAGAAAGAATCTGGAGGTTTAAGACCAAGAGGGAGACCAAGATAGGTAGTAGGAAGGGACTCAATTCTGCACCCAATAATTCAAGCAATTTTATGTTGTCTTTCCTCAGGAGTATTAATAAAATATAAGGAGCTTTTATCCCAGTTGATGTATTAACCTGAACCAAGGGAATAGGTAGAAAGAGCAGTTTTGATAGTCCTAGATTCCTGGATTGAAGAGAAACCCATGAGGATAGTGTCATCCACAAACTATTCATGCGAGCAAGGTCTAGAGGTAGAGGAGGGGGAGAGACCCTTAAAAGACCCGTTATCAGAAAGCTTCTGAAAAAGGCGCCCAAGACATTCAGCTAAGATAGAGAAAAGGATTGGAGAAAGAGGATCACCTTGCCTTAAACCCCTGGTAGGTTTGAAAAACCTCGAAGGAGAACCATTGATCAGGATGGCAGCAGTAGAAGTACTAATAAGCTGATAAATCAACTGAATGAAAATTTCACCAAAACCAAAGGATCTAAGAACTCTGATCACCAAATCCCAGTCAACCCGGTCATAAGCATTCGAGAGGTCCAACTTAAGAAAGAAACCAGAGTTAAGAGAGACCTGGGTAGAGTGTATAACCTCATGAACCTTCAAAATAGAATCAAGAATCTGCCTGCCAGGCACAAAGCCACTTTTTTGAGGGGAAATAATCTAGGGCAGAAGAGATAGCAGACAAGAGGTAATAACTTTGGAAATGATTTTGTACACAGAATTGCACAGATTGATAGGTCTGAACGCATCCACCAAATCAACACCAGGCTTCTTAGGGATCAAGGCCAAGAAGGTTGCATTGATTTGTTTAAGAAAAGATTTAGAGCCAAAGAATTCTTTCACCGCATTACAGATGTCCATTTCAAAAATATGCCAAAATTTCTGGAAAAAAAAAACATAGGAAACCCATCCGGGCTAGGGGATTTTTCACCTTCAACAGAGAAGACCGCCGCCTTGATTTCAACCTGAGAGGGAATAGCCACAAGAGCACAATTAGTAGCATCATTGATAATCGAAGGAATGTTATCGAGAAGAGCATTTTGATTCTCCATGTCAAGATTAGGATCTTTGGAAAGTAATGAAGAGAAGAAAGTAACCATAGACCCAGAAATTTCTTTATCACTGGTAACTTCCTTATCCTCCACTTTGAGATTTGAAATTTTGTTAGAAGCAGTGTGTTTAGAGGCAGATAAATGGAAGAATCTAGTATTCTTATCTCCAACTTTGAGCCAAATAGATCTAGATCTCTATCTCCAATAATCTTCTTCTTTGGAGATAATATTATGAGTCTTAGCCAGAATGCTTTCTTCCTTATCCCTAAGTTCCACCGTAAGACCCATATGTTGTATAGTTTCCTAAATAATATCCAGATCTTTTTTAAGCTGACTTTTGGCCTTGAAAATATCACCAAAAATAGTTTTTCTCCAAGTCTTAACATTTTGTTTGACACTGAGAAGTTTCTTAACTACTCTAAACATAGAAGTACCATGGATTTTAACCTTCCACCAGTCTTTAACATTCTATTCCATCTCTGGATGGTCCACCCACATTTTTTTCAAATCTGAATGGCGGGCGACCCTATTTAGTAATTGGATCAGCACTGAAGAAAATGGGGAAATGATCCGATCCAATCTTCATGAGAGAAGATAGTGTACAACCAAACTTTTTAAGCCAATAGCCACTGATCAGAGCCCAATCTAATCTAACTTGAATGAGGTCATGACCAGTCCTTCTATTAGACCAGGTAAAGTTGACACCCTGGAGCTCCATATCAAAAAGAGCTTGTTTATTAATAAATTCCATAAGATCCATTTTTCCTTCCAAAATATTTTGGTTACCCACTTCACCAAACTTCTCATTGTCTCTTAGAGGGCAATTGAAATCCCCAATGATCAACCATGGCATATCCAAAAATATTCTCCTATGGTTTTCAATTTTCCTCCAAAAAAGAGATCTACCAGTTTTAGAGTTGGGGGCGTAAATGGTAGTAGCAACCCATTCAAAATCCATCTTAAAATGGAAGAAGTTTAAACTGAGGCAATTTAAATCTTCAAAAACCATAGAACCTCTCACATTATTCAAGTTCCAGAAGACAGCAACCCCACCCGAGGCTCCTTCAGAGCTAAATCCAGCCACCCCATTATTTTTGAAAATTCTAATTTTTTCAACCTTCTCTTTACTCATTTTAGTTTCTTGAACAAAAAAAATATCAGGTTTGTGATCTCTAACCAGATTCCTGAGAATGTCTTGTTTATGAGGGGCATTCAGCACTCTTATATTCCATGATATGTACTTCATTTTTTAACCAGAGTACAGATACCCTAAATGGTAAGTTGCTTACCATCCACTACATCCTTTTTTCTTTCTCTCTCTTTGACTTCTCTATTGGAATATTTGCCTTGTGTCTTTTTGTGGGATCCAACATCCGCTTTTAGCTTGTGTCCTCCATCAGCTTTACTTCGAGTAGTGACTCCCTTTGATCCTATAGTGGAAAAATCCTTATTCTTCTCTCTCTTATTCGGCTTCTTCCCTTTTTGAACAGTCCAGGGTCCTCTCCCATCCATAGGTTCTTCACTTGCATTTATTTATTCATCACTGGACCCTGATAGAGTATCAGGAATAGAGGATGAGTCATCTTCCTCAGATTTAAGATTTTCAACAATAACTTTATCCTTTGGTTTTCTCAGACCAGAGACCTCTTCTTGAAAAGGGACCATCACCACCATTTGAGCAAATTCCTCATTAGAGACACCCAAACCAACCAAGTTATAAGGGTTCTCTGAGGGGACAAGGGTCTTCTGGATTTTGTCGTTAAGATCAACCGCCATTTCTAAGACTTCAACAGAGGCTGACACATGTGACATCAGTTCATTAATTTCCCCTTCCTCCAATACATGATTCATGTTAGACTCCATTTTCTCCTTCAAAGCTTCATTGATACTGCTGTTATCACCTTTAACCTCTTTCCAAACTTGTCTTTTTGGTTCCGCCATAGCTAGCAAAGAGACCTTAGGAGTTTTTTTTGGGCAATGCTTAGCCCAGTGCCCCATTTTGTGACAAAGCAAGCAAGCAAATGGAAGCGATTCAAAGGACACCTCTTGTTTGCACTACCCCAGTTTAGAGTTAATATTAATAGTTGAAGGTAGATTTTCAAACTGGGTAAGATTGACACAGATTCTAGAAAAAACAAGTCTGGACTTAGCCATCATCATGGGGTCAACCAAAATGAGTTCTCCCCCAAAAGATGAGGCTAATCCCTTAAAGAATGCCTCATTCCAGTATTCTAGAGGCAAGCCAAGAAACCTAACCCAGACAGGAATAGCCTTAAAAAAATCTTCAGAGTAATTCTAGTTAGGAGTCCATTTATGGAAAGCAACAGCCGTCCGATCAAACAGCCAGGGACTACTACATAAAACATGATCCTGGTCTTCCTTATTAGTAAAGGAAAAAGAGATAAATCCTTTAGGCAAGGCTGCAATGTCCACATGACCTTTCAATGCCCATTTCCTTGAAACAAAAGTTTTGACATCTTCAATATTAGGTCTAGGGCCGAGAAACTTACCAACCAACATAAATTCCATGGCAGAAATAGATCGATCAACCATTGTGTCCAGGAAAAAAATGGCAACTTCTCCCTCCTGAAGGAAATATTTAACCAGTTCTTCAAAGGAAGAAGAATCAACCTCCTTTCTTGCCCCCACAAGGTCCGACCACTTTTTTGGACTTTGAGGGTTGACTTTGGCGTCTCCAGCTTCTGGAATACTTTTTGATCCCACTAGTGGGTCCTGAGAAGGAATATCCTCATTATTCATCACTTTAGGAAATGGACTGGGCCCTTCTCCTAAAGTATCCTCACTAACAAGTTGAGCCCCATTTAACGCTTCCTTTGAGGGAGTACCCATGATACCCCTATCAAGGGAAGGACAAACTTGTTCTGCCACCGAAGTGACTGACACCCTGTCCAGTTCTAGGACAGAAGACATCCCTAGAACCAAAGGTACATGGTCAATACTACTGCCCGAACCAGCACCAGCAACCATTCTGCCAGAATCCTTCTTGCAGTTTGAATCTCCATCTTTCTTGCTCAAAAACTCTCCTCTCCCGCTTGAAACCTCTCCTCTCCCGCTTGAATCCTCTCCCATCTCCCATTTGATAGTGAAACCTCGAAACCTCCCCTTGAAATCTTTCCCGCTTGAAACCTCTCCTCTCCCACTTGAATCCTCTCCCGAAGCTTGGGATTTGTTTACTAAGGATATCATGTTATAAAAGAAACAAGTCAACAAAGGGAGAAAATTGGTCCTTAGGAAAGATAAGATATTGAAACACTACCCTTGCCTCCCAAGTATGGAGATAAGGATAAGAAAGACTATTATTTTTCTCATAAAGTATGTTCACACCTAATATTGTACCACCATGAATGCTAATGCACCTCCAAAGGAAAGGGTAAATCTATCACATAATGTGGAGCAACATAATAGGAACACATATTTTATTTAGAATGATCATGAAAAATGTGCCATTTCTTGTTATATGTCATTTGAATTGTACCATAACCAATGAATTATTTCATTTTATACTTCAAATAATGAAATTCATTGGTTTTATGGCCATGAATTGATGATACACATGAATAGAAGGATTGTATTTTTTGTGCTTGCTATTTTTCTTATTTTTTTTCCAACCAAGTGTAATTAAGTTGGCCTTGAGAATATCAGACAAAATATTCTCTTGTGATAAAAACGTAGGACAAAAACTTCTTGTTTTATTGGATAAAGGGGGAGTTTAGAAACCTAAACATTTTTTAGAAAAGGGGGATGTAGGATGGACAAAATCTATATCATGTTCATAAAGATTAGGATTTGAAAGAGGAGGAATAAGCTCATTCATAGGTGGAATTAGATTGAAATTTAAAGAAGCCCAATCGATATCCATACATGTGTCTGAATAAGAAGTTTGAGTTTCAATTTCATGGATGTTTTATTTATGTAAAAGGTTTGCATGAAGTCTAATGATCCCAAATAATCCTCTTGAGTAGGAGATGGTGTTTGTACTATAGAAATAATCAAAGAAATTTGAGGAGATTGATATTAGATACGTAGTTTATTATCAACTTGAATAGTATGCATGACATTGTTGTGAATTAATTTTATTGTGAGATGACGAGTAGAAGGGATGGCATACATAGCATGAAGCCAAGGTATACCTATGAGAAGGCTATATGTGAGAGCATTGAGCATGTCATGATAATGATTTTAATAGGAAATTTATTGTTCCTAACGTTGGTTAATACACATTATTATAACCATAAACAGGAGTATAATTAGGTTGAATAAGGGAAGTATCCACTTTTATTTCTTGTAATAAGTCAAGACTACACAAATTAAATGCTAAATCACTATAACCTGGACTTCATATCATTACCATTGATAAGGAATACAATTATGACAGGATAACATTGGTTTTGAGCTTACATAGAGAGGGCCATTCATGTTAGTGGAACTCAAATTTTTTGTTTGGTTGAAGAATAGTCACTACCTCATTTGATTTAGTAGGAAAGCATGTAAAAATATCTACAAAAATTATTTAATAATCACATGATATGGAGGTGAAGTCTTAATTAAGTCCCAAAGGGAGATCTTGGTGAAAGTATCATGAATTTTCCTAACAAGATCATACTCCTTACCAACATGTTGTGTAGAATGAACTGTAGAAGAAGAGCATCATTGTATGTTTTAGAAAGCATATTGTAACTTGGAGTGATTTTTTTGTAAAACTGAAAGGGTTTTTTGTTCCTCGTTTAACTACCAATAGTTTATTTGGTCTTTCACTAGCTAAAATAGGAATGGTATTGACTTAATTAGGTGTTTTATTTTCTAATATTTCATTTGTTGAAGGGAGAGCATCAAGGATATCATCCTATTCTTTTAAAGTATATGAAGAGGGAAAAACATCACCCATTAATACCTCATCTCTAGAGGAAGGTTAGTGGAATCAGTATAAGTGAAGCATCATTAAGGGAATTTTAAATCATATCACCATCTTCCACTGTAAAATTATACTCTTTCATGAAGGTACTCTCATGGGGGAGGTTATTAAGAGATGTATTAAAAACATCTTCTTGCACCAATAAGTCACTGTGAGGGAGAGGAATCATTAATAGGTTCATTAAGGGGATTTTCATATATTTTTAATGGGTATGTACAAGATTATGAAGGGCCAAAAAGTGGCGATGTGAAAACATCCACTTTTCACTCGTCCAAAAGTGCATGAAAATGTTTGTTGACTTTTTAGTAGGCCTAGGTGTCATTACAACTGGGCAAACTTGACACCAAAACACAAGCCTAAATGAGTACCCAAAAATATCAGGTACCTAAAACCTGTGGCATAAATCAAAACTCGCGAGTCATTTTCCTCATTTCTCTAATTGTTGTAGGATTTGAAAACGGCTTGATATATCCTATGCTCAATTTTTTTGGGTACCTGATCTCTCTAACAAAAAATTTGACTCTGCAGTATATATGGTAAGTAAATTCTTGGTATATTTTGATTAATTTATTTCATTTTGATGTTAAATGAAGTTTTTTTGGTTGAAATAGGGTTTTGTATTGATTTTTTCAATAATATATGAAACCAATTTGAAATTTCTATTTATTTTTTATTTAATCAGGCATGACGGAAAACAATGAATAAAATAACCCTCCCCCACCAAATAATGATCCCCAAAACAATCTAGAACAACTTCAAAACCCTCGATCTTTAGAGGATTTGATACAAGACAATTTCAACACTATACGGGGCTTCCAAAACACATATCAAAATAAACCTACATTATGTCCCATGCTTGCCACCCTAAATACTATTGTTGAAAATATTGACACACTTACATGACAACATAATGCTGCTCTTCATTGGTGTGATGATATGCATAGCCAATTTGATGACGAGATTGACCATGATGGGTTTGCGGCCCTTAATATAACTAAAGAAGATTTATCCTCCCTTTTTGTGAATCCTAAAACCAGATTAAAAGTTGACCCCAAAAATCCCAAATTATCAATTAAATAGTGCACAAATGATGCAATGCGTACACACTTTTGGGATCGCTGGTGGATGGTTTTTCATAAACCACCCCATAGAAATTTGGAGCTCCCTTTCTATTTTATAAAAAAATTGTATGCGGAGTTTGTGTTTGGTCATAATGTAAATTATTGGAGCATGAGGCCCAACATGGGCATAGGTGGAGGATCTCCTTAGACTAGGCCATTTTCCCAGCACAAAAAGGCCACTACCTTTGTCCCCCCACTGATGTCTCACCCCCTCCTCCAGTGCAGCATTCCGATAGCATTGCAGAGGCTGCCTCATAGAGTATTAGGGCCATTCACATGTTGAGTGATTAGTTGATCACGCAGACCATGTCATTGTTGCCTCTTGGTGTGGATGATGTTGGCACATTGACAACTGACAGTAGTTCACATGTATGTGTGCCCCATACTTGCATTATGTGCAAGAATTTGTGCCTTGGACCGCTTACTGATGCTGAAACATATCAATATATTATTGATGAAGAGGATACAAGAGATGCAGCTATAGAGGCTGCAACACCTCTTGGAGCATCTGTGTCTCATGAGAGTGCTAAGGAGGGGTACACAGAGCCATGGAGTCTTGTGGATATGGTAAGAGTAAACATTATAAATAAAATTTTCACTTGACTTATTTAATTTAAAAATAATTTATTTATTTAGCTTAGTTTTAATGATTGCATGCACTTATGTATATATATTTAGTCCATTTATGTTCATTCGTTGACAGAGGAGGAGTTGAGATAGGTGGATGACTCCACAATTTTGGCCATTTCATTCGGCCTTAACACATATACGGTATATTATAAATTATTTACCCATTAGTTTTTTTTATATCATTTGGTGTACATGTTTAAATCTCTATCAATTAGAGCAATAAAATTCATATATTTACTAATATATTGTCATCTTATTGTACTCTTAAAGGTATCATCTAATGTCAGTGGGGGGCATGAGGGGGTTCCTTCATGTGTCGACAAAGGAAAGCTAATTAATTGTTTAAGATTAATTATACATGCATATGTATGCCACTTGTGTGTATTAATAAATATTTTACATGCAATTTATTGTATAGCGTGTGGCCTTGACGATGTCTCGACACAGGTTCAGGAGCCTAGGCTGCCAGGCATCTCGATTCAGAGTGATAGCCTGATTGTACGTAGATTTACATATTGGTATTTGTATTTTGTAACCAGGGTTGTTATGATGAAATGCATTTATATATAATTGACTATATTTTTTACTCTCATAGGTTACTCCCAGTGTGAGGGAGGCCCCACGAGAATCTTTCATATCTTTGTTGACCCAGCCCATTATTCCATAGGAGAGATCAGCAGATGTAATTTTTAATTTTAGTTCAACCAATTTGTAATTTTATTATGCTATCATCCTATTTTGTAAATTTATTACTCTATATTGTACCTTGGGCCCCTACACCACTCTACTAATCTCATTATTGCAAATATATATTTATAGGTCGGAGTTGGTATTGGTGGCATTGTCCCTTCGCTACCAAGGGCTTATGTTAGGATACCTAATTGGGGTAGGTGACGGAGAGGCCAGGTACAGATGTTTGTATTCAGTTATAATTTATAATTAAATTAGTGTTTGAATTATGAATTATATATATGTACAAATCATATAAACTAAGCAATCTAACTTGGTTTTGAAGTCATTTTTGATGCAGGATCAATCAGAGCCAAATAGTTCTTCAAAGAGGCTACATTTTGATGACCTCCCTACAGGATAAGATGTAGTTTTAGTTGTGGTAATTTAGAGATGTCACTTCACACATTTTGAGATGGAATATATGCCATGTTGTACACCTTGAAAGATTGATTTTGTAGATATTTTGAAATGGCATGTGCCATATTTGTATATGGAGATACTTTTGATACTTTCTCTATATAGAACATTTTGATTTTTATGTTATATTTTTGTCATCTTTTGTATACACATTTATTATTCATGTTTATGGAATTGAATCGTGAAGTTATATCTTGACTAGGATTATGATTGTTATATCTTGAAGTTATATTTTGAAGTTATATTTGATTATCATTATGATTTAAATTATATCTCATTGATGTTATATGTCAATTTGTTTGAATTTATTATAATAGATGTAATAAATTACCGAGATCACTCAAATTCTCCTTTGTTTTGTAACAATACCCAAATCCTTCCTTCAATAGTACATCAGCTTCTGAAATTTTTTGGTTGTTTTCTCCAAAAAGTTTAGCAGCGACTGTTTTCGATTGTTTTCTCCAAAACTTTCCAAAAGACTTCCAAAAATAATAAGTGTTTTAGATCCCTTTATAAAGTTATAAAACATATGTCAAACTCAACCCACATTGTTTTGTAACATCATGCTCAAAATTTGTTGTCCTTAGTCACATACCTTGCGGACACTTGGCTCAAGCATGGTTGCGAGCATTCCAGTGACTCTATGGGTGGAATAGGATTTTCACTTGTGTTTACCCGGCCAATCAAAGCTGATGGAGAAGACCGTTTGATGCTAGGATGGACGGTTTGTAAGATACACTACGAAGATACTTTCAACTGACCCTCACTACAAGCTTTGACATCGACTGAGATTGCCTTTCCAAATTCAAACAAAGTTGAATCGCCCAAAACTGATAGAGGTTGTTTTAGACCTCATAAATATGATCCTGTAGCCCCTGACAATTTTTTTGTACCTCTCACGAGGTCTGAGATACGAGCCTTGGAAGATCACTTCCCAATCATGCTTAGTGCAGCCTGGGGACACTTGGGTCAAGCGTGGTCATGAGCGTTCCAGTGAATCTCTGGGTGGAAAGGGTTTGTCAGTGGTTTTTACCTGGTCAACCAGAGCTGATGGAATAGATAGTTTGATCCTAGGACACATAGTTTGAAAGATACACTATGTGGCTACTTTCAACTGACCCTCACTGCAAGTTTTCGCATCGACTCAGATTGCCTTGCCAAATGAAAACAAAGTTGAATCACCCAAAACATAGAGAGGATGTTGTAGACCTTGGCAATACGATCCCATGGCCCTTGGCGGTTTGTCGATACCTCTCGTGAGGTCCAAGATACAAGCCTTGGAAGATCGCTTCCCAAATGTGCTTAGTGCACCTTGGCGACACTTTGGTCGAGCATGGTCGCGAGCATTCTAGTGACTCCATGGGTGGAATGGGGTTGTCACTAGCGTCAAGTTCAAATCATAGGGGACTTTGTAGGGGTCCTAGTACACTTGATCATGTGTTAGGACCCCTAGGAAGTCCCCATGACCCCTTTCGACACATTGGAACGCTCTAGTGTGTCCCAAGAGGTCGTAGGACCCCTTGGGCCACACTTGATTGTTACAATGTATTGAAAGGGGTCATG
>MU227760.1:692105-713659 GCA_018584345.1 Thuja plicata
TCATGGGGACTTCCTTGGGGGCCTAATGCGTGATAAGGTGTACTAGGACCCCTAAGAAGTCCCCATGACCCATTTTGACACATTAGAACACTCAAGTGTGTCCCAAGGGGTCGTACGACCCTTTGGGACACACTTTAGTGTTGAAATGTGTCGAAAAGGGTCATGGGGGCTTCCTAGGGATCCTAACGCATAAGAAGATATACAATGACACCTTAGGTCCCTCTATGACCCCCGAGGACACAATTAAGTGTTCCAATGTGTTCTCAGGGGTCACAGAGGGACATAAGGGGTCCTAGTACACCTTATCACGCATTAGGACCCCTAGGAAGTCCCCATTACCCCTTTCAATACATTGGAACACTCAAGTGTGAGTCAGGGGGTCCTATGACCCCTTAGAACACACTTGAGTGTTAAAATGTGTTGAAAGGGGTCATGGGGACTTCCTAGGAGTCCTAACACGTGATAATATGTACTAGGACCCCTAGAAAGTCCCCATGACCCCCTTCGACACATTAGAATACTCAAGTGTGTGATCCAAGAGGTCGTAGGACCCTTGGGACACACTTGATTTTTTTAATGTGTCAAAAGGGATCATGGGGACTTCCTAAGGGTCCTAACATGTGATAAGTCATACTAGGACCCCTAGGAAGTCCCCATGACCCCTTCAAACACATTGTAACACTCAATTGTGTTCCAAGGGGTCCTATGACCTCTTAGGACAGACTTGAGTGTTCCAATGTGTTGAAAGGGGTCATGGGGACTTCCTAGGGGTCGTAACATGTGATAAGGTGTTTTGGGAACCCTAGAAAGTCCCCATGACCCCTTTTGACACATTGGAACACTCAACTATATCGGAAGGGGTCCTACAACCTCTTGGGACACACTTAACTATTGAAATGTGTCGAAAGGGGTCATGGGGACTTGCTAGGGTCCTAACGCATGATAAGGCATACTAGGACCCCTAGGAAGTCCCTTTCAACACATTAGAATGTTAAAGTGTGTCCCAAAAGCTGGTAGGACCCCATGGGACACACTTGATTGTTCAAATGTGTTGAAAGGGCTCATGGGAACTTCATAGGGGTCCTAACACATGAAAAAGTGTACTAGGACCCCTCAGGTCCCTCTGTGACCCCTGAGAACACATTGGAACACTCAAATGTGTCCCAAGGGGTCCTCCGACCTCTTCGGACACACTTTAGTGTTGAACTATGTTGAAAGGGGTTATGGGGACTTCTTAGGGGTCCTAACGCGTGATAAGGCATACTAGGACCCCTTGGAAGTCCCTGTGATGCCTTTTGACACATTGGAATGTTGAAGTGTGTCCCAAGAGGTTGTAGGACCCTTTGGGACACACTTGATTATTCCAATATGTCAAAAGGGGTCATGGGGACTCCTAGGAGTCCTAATGCGTTATAAGGTGTACTAGGACTGTTAGGAAGTCTTCATGACCCCTTTCGACACATTGGAATGCTCAAGTGTGTCCCAAGAGGTTCTAAGACCTCCTAGGACACACTTGACTATTCTAATATGTTGAAAAGGGTCATGGGGACTTCCTAGGGGTCCTAACGAGTAATAAGGCATACTAAGATCCCTAGGAAGTCCCCATGACCCCTTTCAACAAATTGGAATGATCAAGTGTGTCCCAAGTGGTCGTAGCACCTGTTGGGATACACTTGATTGTTCCAATGTGTCAAAAGGGGTCATAGGGACTTCCTACGGGTCCTAACGCATGATAAGGTGTACTAGGACCCCTTAGGTCCCTCTGTGACCCCTGAGAACACATTGGAACACTCAATTCTATCCCAAGGGATCCTACAACCTCTTGGGAAGCATTTGAGTGTTGAAATGTGTCTAAAGGGGTCATTGGGACTTCCTAAAGGTCATAACGCATGGTAAGACATACTATGACACCTAGAAAGTCCCCATGACCTCTTTCAACACATTGGAATGCTCAAGTGTGTCCCAAGAGGTTGTAGGACACCTTGGGTCACACTCGATTGTTTTAATTTGTCAAAAGGGGTCATGCGGACTTCCTAGGGGTCCTGAAGCGTGATAAGGTGTACTAGGACCCCTAGGAAGTCCCTATTACCCTTTTTGACACATTGGAATAGTCAAGTGTATCCCAAGGGGTCCTACAACCTCTTGGAACACACTTGAGTGTTCTAATGTGTTGAAAGGGGTTATGGGGACTTCCTAGGGGTCATAACACATGATAAGGTATACTAGGACCCCTAGGAAGTCCCCACGACCCCTTTCGACACATTGGAACACTCAAGTGTCTCCCAAGGGGTTCTACGACCTCTTGGAACACACTTGAGTGTTGCAATGTGTCAAAAAGGGTCATGGGGACTTCCTAGGGGTCCTAACATGTGATAAGGTGTACTAGGACCCTTAGGAAGTCCTCATTACCCCTTTCGACATATTAGAACACTCAAGTGTGTCCCAAGAGGTCGTAGGACCCTTGGTGCACACTTGATTGTTCCAATGTATCGAAAGGGTTCATAGGGACTTCCTAGGGGTCCTAACGTGTGATAAAATTACTTTTCTCTAAGATAATTTATATGTTCAAGTACTCTAGTAGTTGTCTTGGCACACATTGTGAGGACATTGGAAAAAATTATAAAATATGACATTTCACTTATCTTTTTTTGATATTGCTATCTTGATCAACCGTGTAGTTCAGGTCAAACTCATTAACCCATGTTTCATGAGTATTGGTGAAGCCATCTCTCATGAAAATGAATGGAAGACTTATTATTCATTTCATTTAGGAGACACTCACAAAGGTGAAACATTGGGCTTTCCTAGAATGTCACACATCACATTATCGGTCCAATGTCAATGCTATTAACCATAAAGTTTCATACAAGTTTCAACCCACTTAGCTTGTTTCCCCATTTGCAAACCTTTAGCAAGTATTGTGCCTTTTGAACCATTCATTATAAAGCCTCTTTATCTCATCAATAAATAACTAATGGATATTTTTGATAGCAAGTCAAATTGTGGTATTTCTATTAGGATTCAACTATGGAGTTTTGAGTCAAACTCATTGACCCATGTTTCATGAGTAGTAGTTCACAGAAACCATCACTTGACCCATGTTTCATGAGGAGTGGCTCACAAGAACCCATCTCTCATGAGATATGGGTTCTTTTGAACCACTACTCAGTAAGACATGGGTTAATGAGTTTGACTCAAAAATTGAGAAATGGGCTCTTATGAATCCCTACTAATGAAACATGGCTCAACGAGTTTAACCCAAAAATTACATATTATGAGAGGTGGATTCTTGTGAACCACTACTCATAAAACATGGATCAATGAGTTTGACTCGAAAAATACATAGTTGAATCATGATAAACAATATCATAATTCAACTTAATTTGGAAAATATCTCCTACTGATCAATTTCACTTATCATTCGCATGTGCTTGCAAGTTTATTTTAAATTCCTTTGTCCTATTTTTAAATGTCTCATTTTTCAATTTCATTCTACCCTAAACATTTGTCTTATTGAAATTCTATTGAAAATGATGTTTAATTATATTGACATGATTAATTTCAAATAGGAGGGATCACAATTGTATACCTATAGTTAAGTTTTGTTTTTTAAGTGGACTAGGCCACTAAATGATCTTTATTGAAATTGGCAAAAATAAAAGAGCTTATAGATTGAAAACTAATAAGATGTTATAGACTTGTTCAAGGAAAGCTACCCAATTACCCAAATATATCATAAATACTATGACCTAGAGAATCCAAACCCAAAAACCCTTGAGATTTTTTTTTAAAATTTTGAAATTTGTTACAAGATATAAGTCCAATTGTATACCTATAGTTAAGGGTCTAAAAAGCTCCAATTTTGACACTTTTTACAAATGTCAATGTTGTAGCAATAGGAATTTAAGATAATACAAGTAAGATATAAAACTATGATAAACATTTTCTGTCTATAAATCATGACATGTAGATGCAACATAACATCAAAGTTAAAATACACATCTATGAATCTCCCATAACATATTTAATTTAGAATCAATCTGTCTAATTTTCAATCAAACAAGATTTGATATATTCATCCAATTGTAAGACTCGATATAACCTAAAGTATGAAACATTTATTAGCCTCAATTTCACATTACACTTTTATATAATATTATATCAATTAATTGTAAAATATTCATTAGATTGATGTTAGAATTTAAATTAAAATAATAATTAAAAAAAAAAACACAAAACAAGAATATCATCCATTCAAAGAGGAGGCTACAATAGGTACTAACTCTGAAATGTAAAGATGAAGAATCCCGAGAAATATGATAACTTAAATTTAATATTGTTTAATATTAGATCAATTAATTATAGAATCCCCGTTTGTTTGCTGGAAGATGGCTGGAAGATGAAAACGGGAAGCCGTTTTCATCTTCCAGCCATCTTCCAGCAAACAAACGGTTAGATTGATATTAGAATTGGAATTAAAAAAAGGAAGCAGACAGGGTTAACATCCATTGAAATGCACGCAAAAGCAATAAAAAAAATTGTACATCACAATCGTTCTGTGGGAAGACAATTTGACGCTTGACATTTGGTGGAGAACTGAACTTAACAAATCTATTCAATGGTACAGTTGTTAGTTATTGAATTTCTGCAGCGAAGATCAATTTATTATAATAAATTCGCAGATCAGTGCAGGGAGAATAATCATTATTCACTGAACTTGGCAAACTCAAAAGGTGAGGATTCATTCCCAAGAACATGTAATAACATTACACAGAGCGCCCTAAAATATATTCTTTATTTTACCCACTCAATTGCATTGTTGTATTCAAACAGGGATGAATTTGGATTCAGCTTTGCAACAGTTATGAAAATATTCGGTATCGGCTCATTTAATCTGCGATTAAATCCGCACACTTTCTCCGGTGTCATTTCGAATTAAAGATCTGAGTAAGCCTTAAATTGATCACGAAGTTCTGATATCAAAGCCTGATCTCATGACGAATCAAAGATCTTATATTGAAGATATTCGTTAGTGGCTCATTTAGTCTGCGATCAAATCGGCAGGCATTTCCCTTATGTCATTTCGAATTAAAGAGTTGAAATTATCAAAGTGCTGATATCGAAGCATGATCTTATTTCTAATAAAAGATCTGATACTGAATTATGATCCTGTCGAAAAATCAAAATTTTCATTAAAGATGAATTGCATTTAGCCTGCTTTACACATGTAGTCTGC
The DNA here is from genome assembly GCA_018584345.1 of Thuja plicata. Lineage (NCBI taxonomy): Eukaryota > Viridiplantae > Streptophyta > Pinopsida > Cupressales > Cupressaceae > Thuja > Thuja plicata. The sequence continues at coordinate 697,342 of MU227760.1, forward strand.
CATTGATATAACTAAAAGTTTAAACAACGATGCATTCGGATTCACCTTTACGACAGCTTTGATGATATGAGGTAGTGGCTCATTTAATCTGCGATATACATAAAAGGTTTTTTCTAGGTTTCAGCCATATCCATTCTTTATTCTCTACTCTTCTCCCTCCATATTGATGGCTCATATATCGCAATCAAATCCGCACACATTTCTCTAATATCATTGTAAAATAAAGATCTGAAGCGTGAAATTATCCAAGTTCTGATGATCTCATTTCAAATCAAAGATCTGATATTAAAGCATTTGCGTTAAAGCTACACGCGTTCGAATCCACGTAGCAACTAAAGGCAATGTCTAAATACCAAACTAAATATAAGCTGGGACATTTAATTTGCAATTGGCAAGCCGATGAAAGATCTGAAGAAATATATAGATCCTTAATAATGACCGCGGTCCACGAAATGGAAAAACATTACTTGTTAGTTCGTGTAAGATGCAATATATTTTTAAATCAGCCAATCATTGTTGAGTATTTAAAAAATTTGTGTCCATTTTCTATAGTTCAGTTATTTATACACAATTAAATGATTTAAGAAAAATTAATTATTTGCTTTCTTATTGGCTGTTAAAGGCAATAGTAAGGAGAAAAAATTAATTTTTTCAAAAAAAAAAAAGAAGATAAATTTGTGACTCGTTTACAAGTGCGCATTTGTTGGCAGGTACATTGCATCATTAAAGCACAATAAATGCATTCTAATATTACTGCAACCTCTCTTTATTTCTCATTTGTACCTAGATGTTTCTCATTGTTCAAATTTGTTTTAGGATAGCGTCTACCAGCCATTCTGCAGGTCTGATACTTAGACTTATGCATTTAGTTCTTAGAATTTATTCATACCCATTACCTACATCTTTGAAATTGTGCGTATCTAGAAGCTCAAATGCTGAATTTTCTGAATTTTTAGGTTTTCCCCATAATTTGTGAAGAACATATCAAACTTTAAAGAACCCCTCATTTTCCACTGTGTTTTATTTTGCAGGATATCCAGAATAAGCTAGGGCTTTTGTCTTAGGGGAAACAGATAGTGCTAGCAGCATCCAAGAAAAGGTGAGAAAGGTTGCATTTAGAGTTGATGCATATTTTTACTTGGGATTGGGATTTTGAAGGGACCATAGAGTCTTAGAAGTTTGAAATTGAATTGAACCTTCATCTGCATCTTCATGTTTTCTCTTATCTGAAAAATCTAAAATAAAATGGATTATCATTTAAAAAATCTCTTTGTTTGTATTGTATCTCATCAAGGCTCATTCACGTGTTGGTAATTAAAGATCTCTTGTACAATGTATCAAATTACAAATTCTTGTCATGTGGAATTAGCTTTCCGTTAAGTCCTATCTGCAAGGAGACAATCTTCTTTGTCTAAAATTTCTTGTATTTGAATTGGTTGCACATTTTTATGTATTGCGGCTCATTGTATAACATTAATGTCTGTATTCAGGGATATCGTTTGACATGTCATCTCCAATTTTGTCTCAATTATATGAAAATGAGAGTCTTCTCTCTTTTAAATGTTCATAAATTTTCATAAAAGAAACATGTCACATTTTTTTTCCTTTTCATTTTTTTTCTATTTTGGTTCACTTGACCTGATCTGCACACGGGCAAGCTAGATTAGTTCATTGCTTCTTCTTTTTCTTCATCATCATCATCTTATTCTTCTTTTTTGATAGCTTGGTGAGAGTTGGATCCACTATTTTTGGTTTAAATTTGATGTAGGATGGAGACCAAATACTGGAGTGCATAGACCCCAGTCTTTCTCTATACATGTATCGCAACGCTCCACACATGTATCGTAACGCTCATTTTCTATGCCAACATTTCTATACGAAATACCCTTCAGAGGTAATATTTTTCTTCACACTACAACCAGGGCATTTAACAAAATGTTATTGATTTGAGCTTGTGTGGAAATATTGAAATGATTGTTAGGGTTTGACATATTGCTATATCTGGATTTTTAGAATTCTCAAATGCAGAGAAATCTTTCTTGGAATCATGTTCACACACACTACATTTTTTTGGGTTTTCTCGAGTCCCTGGATGTTCCTAAACTGAAGCTTTTGTCATGCTTGAATATTTGTCCAGTAAACCTTATACTATCAAATTGGATATTTTCTTAGCGTGAAGGTAATAATTCTTTCTCCCTCCTAGATTTTCTTATTTCTGTTGTTTCAATTGAGTTACATCTTGCTCAAATTCAGTTAGAATTGATAAGGATGATCTTTTTGTTTTGTTTTGTTTTTTTACAACCCTAGAAAAATGGTCTAGCCAGACTCATGGGAAGACATCGAAGATCAATCTTTGAATATGTCACCTCCTTCTCGGCTGAATGCGACCGCCCCCTCATAAAATCCTAACCCAGTCATCACAGTGGGGATGGATAGAACACATGTTTGTCTCTCATGATATAGTGTTAATACTGCCTCTTTGACATGGCTTTTTCCTTCTCAAATCTCTTTTCCCCTGTAGATGTATTTTCCAAAAAATAAGATCTCAACTCTTCAATTCAACCTATAAAAGATTCCTATAGGAGGATGTTGTGCCCTACTATGCACACTTGCACAGTAAAGCATATGGCTACTTCCTAACTTTAATAACAATGAATTTCAACATATGCCCTTGCTACAATCTCATTGTATCCACAAGTTACATATGTGAAAGTCTGCCATCATTGTTTAACAATTAGATCTTTCCATGTAACACTGGTCTTCCTGCAGAGCTAAAGTTATAAGTCCTTCATTAGGTCATTCTATGTTGCTTCCACTGACAAGCCCTATATTCAATCAGATTCTAGTTTGATATTATGTTTGAGAACCACTATGACTCGGTTCAATTTTAGAGAATCCTGGTAAAAAAGACAATCAGCTAACAGTTACAGTAAGACTCATGGAAAATTTTTTTTAATAAAAATAATCTAAAAACCAAAAATTGCAATATCATAAGTCTGAAATAGTTGTAGACGCTGCAAATAATTGCTATAGATAAACTCAAATATCATACATGAAAGATCCAAGATGCCTTTTACTTTAGCTCATAGTAGTAACTAGTAAGAATGCCAATCCAAGCAGCAACTACATGACAACATGGTCAATAGAACATGCAAAATAGTACATGTGACATACAACTCCCATGACTGCAAATTAACATCTTATGGTACAAAAACTTAGCACATGTAGAAGAATCAAAAGCCAAAATAGTAGACAAAGTATAATTCTATGAATTTAAATACTAAAAATTTGGATCACAATATGAAATTAATTAATGCTATAATACAGAGTTCAAGTAAGAACCATACCAAAGATAACATTGATGCATCTTTAGAAAAGGAGGTATATGATGCATATAAGATTGAATGATTCAATGAAGGTATCTGATGCATTTCACAAAAAAAGGAAGTAATATCACCCATAAACCAAAAATTGGGATATGCATCTCCCATTAACATTGTTATTGTTTTCATTCCATTTTAAATCCTAAAAGGCATGATTGCACCTTGCAAAACCTCATTCTGCAGATATCACAACATATTTAACGCTAGCAATTAAATTTAATGTCACTAGAAAAAGCAGCCTAGAGCATTTCAAATTATAATATCTGAAAAAATTGCCATAAAATTATGCTTTGATGGATTTCAACACCCCGTTCCAAGCCTCCATTTGGGCACAAGAAGGAAGGAAGGACCCTGACAAAGGATCTGACTTTACACCTGCCAATTGTATTTGCTTGAAAGTTTCTAAAGCCTTTTCAACAAATTCATTTGGTGCATATTCTACATTATTGTATTCGATGGAATGAAATCTCTTTGAGGCATTATGTCAAAGAGTCCACATGCCTTGTCTGTGCTTCCACATTTTCCATACATGTCTACCAGAGCATTTCCAAGTATACCTGACAAAAATCCACTTTCTGCATTTCTCTAATAGATATTCTTACCCTATCCCAAAGCTCCCATATTATCACTACCAGTAATCTTGCTTTACACCTACCAATTGTATTTTCTTGGAAGTCTTTAAATATTTTTCAAAAGGTCCATTTTGTGCATATCCTACATTAATTGCAGTCCTTGAGATCACATGATTTCTTTCAGGGATACTATTGTATGTTATCTGCTAACACATTTTCCATACATGTCTACCAACGCAGTTGCAGCTACAACATTTGAGTAAAAGCCTCTACTCTTTATGCTTTGATGGATGTCCATACTTATTTCAAAGCTCCCATTTTGGAACGAATAGGGAGAATGGATGCTAGCAAATAAAATGTCTGAAGTAAAATATTTCTCTACAAATGACTTTCAAGTATTACAAAACTGGAGCCAATGTCAAATCTATTGTATGAAGACTTACCATAACATCAAACTGGTCAGCTTTGGAACACAGTACTTGGAATGTATTTCAAATGCTTCCTCTTGAATGGTTATCATCGACTAGGAATTGGAATCAGAGAAGACAAGTGCACTTGTATGAAATATCACATGCCATGTTTAGAAGAGAGTGAAAGATGTGGAAGCATAGATAGCACACATGAAATTTTGACCAAATGCTACATCTTCTACTTGTAAACTAAACTATACAACGATAGATAGTAGATACCAATGAAAATCACCAGTTGATGGGACCTGGGAGCCACCATTGGAAGAGTGGCTAAGAAGGCAATTGAGTTGGCAGTAAAAGATGTTAATAATGATAAGATTGTGCTCAATGGAACCAAACTTGTGCTCACCATGATGGAAACCAATTGCAGTGCTTTCATTGGCACTTCAGCGGGTATGCTATGCACAAATTTTAGGTTTTTCCACGTGAAGAAATACTATAATTTGTTTACAAATTTAGGTATCTCTATGAAAAAAATGTATATAGGATTGCCAACAATTTCAACAAACTCAAAATGACTTTTTGGGGGTTTAATTTATTCGGCATGACATAGCATTTTGTTGGAGTCATTTTTTTGTAAAGGACTTTTTGTATACATCTAGTTTACCTTTCAAATAACACTTAAAACCTAGTTTTGTGATTCATACTTTCGTCAAACAATTAGCGCTAAGAAACAAAAATTTACTTGCTACTAGTTTTATCTTCCTGCTAGGTGATTCTCTACCTCCTGGAACCATTTATATTTTACAGGTGGATTTATCCAATATGGAAAATGCAAAGAAAGGCCTTCAAAATTATCTAGGGGCCCATTTGTTTCCTAGAATATGACTGGAATTGGCATTATCTAATTCTGGATAATGCGAAATTCCATGTTTGGCTCCATGAATAAAAATGGAATTGGAATTACGAAATTCTCATTTTGCCCCAAAATGAGCATATCAATCTTCCAACTAAATAGGTGGAATTGGAATTTTGAATTCCAATTCCAATTTTTACAAAAGCAAATTAAATATTTTGTGGGATCCGCAACTGTAAAGATGTATATTATATTGCTATAAGGATGTGTATATATATATATATATATATATATACACATGTGTATATACATATATGTATATATATACATGTGTGTGTATATACACATTTGTGTGTGTATACACACATGTGTGTATATATATGTATATGTGTGCATATATACACATGTGTGTATATATACACATGTGTGTATTTATACACATTTGTGTGTATATACACATGTATGTGTATATACACACACATGTGTATATACACACATATGTGTATATACACATGTGTATATATATACAAATGTGTGTATATATACACACATAATTGTGTGTATATACACACATGTGTATATGTATGTATATATACACAAATGTGTGTATGTGTGTATATATATACATGTGTGTATGTGTATACATGGATACACACTTGTATGTGTATATCTATGGTGTGCATATGTGTGTATATATACACACATGTATGTGTGTATATATACATACATGTGTGTATATACACAAATGTGTATATATGTGTATACATACATGTGTGTATATATACACATGTGTGTATATGTGTATATATAGACATGTGTATATATGTGTATACATGGATACACACTTGCATGTCTATAAACACACGTGTGTATAAATACATGTGTGTATGTGTGTATATGTACACAAATGTGTGTATATGTGTGTATACACACACATGTACACACATGTGTGTATATATGTATACATGTGTGTATATACATACATGTATACACATATACACATGTGTGTATATACACACATATACACATGTATATATACACACATATTTGTATGTATATATACATATGTGTGCATGTGTGTATATATATACACACCATATTCAAAGAAATTAAAAAATAAAGAATTAAAATTCCTTATGCATCTTCTCATTCATCTTCCGGTTGACCCAAACGGGTCAGTCCATATTCCAGATTTCATTTTGAGGATAAGGATCTTCCTGAATTGCAACATCTTCCTGAATTGAACATATCTTGGATATGGTATTACAGTACCCAAACCGGCCAGGTGAATATCGTCATAAGTCTCAGCCAAGATGCTTCCTAGTGCTTCCAGATGAGCATAAGATTGAAGTAGCTGAAATGATGTTGTTTCATCATTTAATCTTAAAGTTATACTGATGAGCATAAGATTCAAGTAGCTGAAATGATGTTGATTCAAAATTTAATCATAAAGGTATACTAAATAGATTAGCAATTTGTTGCACTTTGAATAAAAATCATGCAAAATAAACTACTTGCATAACAATGTTAATGACAAAAGAGAATCCAATTTCTAAATGATGAGAAGACTAGAAATTCCAAGAAAAAACCTATTTTATGCACTCATGAGAAGGGTGTTTTTTTCCAACCATAACCAGTTTTTATTGATAAGAGAATGAGGGTTCTTGGTAGAATCTCAATGCAAATAAATATATACAGTTTTGAAATACATATATGAATTTAGTGATTATTGCTTTTGGCAATTTTTGTGTTTTTAAATCCTAGGGGAATGCAAGCTCAATGCATAGTTTTTAATTTTAATTCTAGCAAATTTTTGAAAGATGAGCATGGACGACATTCAAAAACTAAAGATTAATGAAATATATTGCAGGTCCATTAGAAGGAAAATGGAAATTGATTAAAAACTATTAAATTGGATAGCGATTACTTGCACAAAAAAAATTACCAATGCATGTAGCCCATGGTCAGTTGAGGTGGCACTCAAATATTTAATTCATAAACTAGAAGCGCTAGCCTGCTTCCAGGTAAATGTGAAAGGAAAATATCTCTCCTCTAAGAACCATCCAAACAGACAAATACAAGATTTTACCTCCAAAGGAGAATACAAGCTAAAAGTAAAATCTGCACGGACACATGATATGGGTTTAAATGAAATGGCACTCATTTCTAGGACTAACCATATTTTAAGATTGTTTGCAACACAAGTAGTGCATTCATTCAAAATACTTGTGATATAAGTTATCAAATCTGAAAAAATGCCATAATTTGCAAACCAACATTTTCCACAATAATAAGATCCCATTCCAAGTCATCACCCATCTCAGTCTCAACGTTATGTTGAAGAAGGCTCTTCACACTCTGTTTCCTGCTCACAAGCCCCCTCAAGACTTCAACACTTACATTTGATTCTTTCAAATCCATATTCTCAAGACCATGCTTTCACGAGGAAATAGTCCACTCTTTCATTGTTCACAGATGGTTTCTATTTTCTGCACACAACATTCATTTTCTACACATTTGTTTGCTTACAGGTGGTTTGCATTTGCATGTTTCTAGACGTGTAAAATTTGGAAGCACAGACAGGGCACGTGGACTGTCTAACAAAATGCCTCAAAGAAATGTGGACTTCTGGACTTGCACAAAAGGAATTACCCTTTATTCCTTGACTTTTAAGGTTTTAAAACATTTATAAAATACAAAACATATAACAATTATTAAAAAAAAATATATGGAGGCTGTCAAAATTTTAAATAGTTTTATTTTTAAACAAATATTTTATCTATAAAATTGTAAATACATTTTGTGCCTAATTTCAATCATATAGAAGAGCAGTCATTACGACTATAAATTCCAATGTATTTAAAATCTATGGCTTCTGTAGGAAGACATTTTTACAATATTTCTAATTAATGTTTGTTTCCTTTAATCACAAACTTCAAATGAGCTAGGACAAAGGCAACTGGCTCAACATGCCAGATTAATATCACCAAGCACAATTGTTCAAATATATCATGTAAATACGTGTATAATTCTGCCTACAATTTCCATTTAGGTAGGCAATACTTGTGACTCCAAATTTCTATAAATTGTGGCTGATGCCATTACATGATGATCAAGAGATAGCACTGTAAACATGTTCTATGTCTAATTTCAATTATATCAGCAGTCAATCACTAAGATTGAATATATAGGTTGACAATTTTAGTATTTAATTATTTTTTTACAACAATAAAAATGTTAGATTTAATATTCTTAGTGCTAAACGTGGAAATGTTAATAGAATGCATAAAGGGAAGGCCAATATAGTAGTCAATGAATTGTTTCCTTTAGGATTGAATTGAAGAAGGAAACCAAAAGTTCCTTCCTACAAACTTGAGTCTCTACAAGAATTTTTAAAAATAGAATTTTATTTTGTTGACAATGAGCTAAAAATCGATGATGGAGTATAAGTAGACTCTTCCAAGAAATGAACAAGACATTGGTTGTGAACAAAGTTTTGTAAAGTGGGTATGACATAATAATATATAATTTGGATGATGTGAAAATAATATTGAATAATGGAGTTAGATGGTTGGGAACATGAAAATGAGCATGACATATTTTATTGGCTAATAGTTGCATTGTGACAAGATTGTACTATCATATAATTCAACTGAAAATAAACCAAACATTTTAGAACTAGGAATAGTATTAGCTGTTAGGTCTTACATCTACTATGATCTTTTCTTCACATTTCAGACTAGCAATCACACCTTAGTGTGCAATGGGAACTCCGTAGATTTATGGAAACATTATTTAAGTATTTATCCCTTTGTTTGTTACTCCTTATCATCATCTCTAGATCTCCTTATCTTTGTATCTATATATCTCACCATCTATATATCTTTATATCTCTTCCTATACCTTTTAATCTTTACATCTATATATTTCATCCCCCATCTCTACCTCTAGATGTATTTCTATCTAGTCATCTCTCTATCACTCTCTATGTCAATATATCTCCCCCATTCTTCCATCTGCACTCTCTCGCCCCTCTCTCTCCTCCCCATGTCCCTCTTCCTCTCTATCTATTTTTCCCCATCCTCCCAGCTTATATTCATCTATATCTCTATCCAACCATCTCTCGCCATCACCCCCTTCCTATACCTTTCAATCTTTTCATCTCTAGATTTCTTCTCACATCTCTGCCTTTATATGTATCTCTATCTTGTCATCTCTCTTTCACTCTCTATGCCTATTATTTTCCTAGCATGTAACATAGTACATGTCTACAAGAGGGAAAAACTCTCTCTCTCTCTCTCTCTCTCTCTCTCTCTCTCTCTCTCTCTCACACACACACACACACACACACACACACACACACACACACACACACACACACACACACATTGCACACAAACTATATAAAATGACATGAAACCAAAAATAGTTATATGTCAAATCTAAATTTTTTTATTATTTGATATAGAAGTTTGAGCTTACCTATTAAAATAGAAAATTATTAGTTTTGCACGTATATATTAATATGTCCAATTGTAGGTATTATTCTATTCTTAATTGTTGGATAATTTATCTATAATTGTAAGTTGGTAGTTCTTAATTGATATATTTTTATATATTTAAATATATGCGATTGAAATTACATTTATAATTATTTGTCTAGAAAATTATATTTATATTTGTAGAAATACCTATTAATAGATTTTCTTACAAGCATATATATGTTAGGAATAAGGTGTCTCAACCTTGTATATTTCCTTACATTGATATTTTCCAAATGTCGGCACTTTGGACAATGTGTAAGGTAATCATGACTGAAACGGTTATGATGGATTCCTATGATGGCCATTAATATGTGTAAGAGCTAATTCTGGAAGTTTCAATGATGGGTGAAGACGTGCAAGACATGTGGCAACTAATCAGTTGGGTACTGTACACTCTTCTGCAATCATTTTGGGTTCCTATTTTCTCGGAGAATGGTAAAACCCTAATACGGTTGCCTTTGGATGTTGCCCTAAAATGTGAAGCGCATGTTATAAGAGTTTTTTAGGGTTGCAAATATGAGAGAAGTAAGTGTATTGTTGGAACATTTTTATGCTACCGAATTTGTCTTCAAGTGTCGATTATCTCCTGAAAGAACTTGCATTGCAAGTGTATTGTAAACAATATTAGTTTTGATTAATACATAGTGCAGGTTTTTGGAGTGCTGAGGTTTTTTACCAATCATTTTTCCCCAGGGTAAATCATTGTGTCATTCTCATTTTTCTATGTATGCATGTTATTGTATTATCATTCTTTAATTGCTAATGGTTAAATCTGAATTTGCATGATCCTCTTCTCAGGATTTTAGCTTAGGGAACTGTTTTTCGCACACTTAGTTTCCTTTCAGTTGGTATCAGAGCCTGGCCAGTTTTGGTTCTATTTGTTAGGGTACGGTTTTTTGAGATAATCTCTAGGTTAGTGGGAGTATTTTTGTAGAGTAATCATAACCTTATTGCGGGAAGAGATGGCAATTTCTTCATACAATAGAATGGAGGTGGAAAAGTTCAATGGCACAAACTTTAAGTTGTGGAAACTCAATATGGAAGACATGCCCGTAGATCGTGATGTATGGAAGGCGGTTAATAATGATATAAAACTAGTAAACATGCCTCAAGCAGATTGGGATCTCAAGGATCGGAAAGCTAAGGGTCTCATTAGACTCTTTCTAGCAGATTATGTTCTCCTGAATGTTCTCGATGAGAAGACCGCAAACAAGTTGTGGACATAACTTGGGTCTGTGTATCAGGCCAAGTCCTTGGTGAACAGATTGTTCCTAAGAAAGAAGCTGTATTCTCTAAGAATGGAGGAAGGAGGATCTTTTGTAGATCACTTGAACGCGTTTAACATGCTGATTACACAGTTGACATCAACTAGTGTCAAGTTGGAGGAGGAGGATCGATGTATGACCCTGCTATGTTCCTTGCCGGATTCATGGGACCATCTTGTGATGGCCCTAGGGAGTACTATTGTCACTTTCCAAATGGATGATGTGGTGTCTTCACTATTATCTGAAGAGATGCGAAGGAAGACTTCCAATTCAACCAAGGAAGCCCTTGCTGTTCGTGGTAGATCCAAAGACAAAGGAAAGAAAAATGACAATAAGTCTGAAAAGGGTAGATCCAAATCCCGTGGGAAATCTAAGACTCCTGGAAAGTCTAAGGTAACATGTTGGAACTATGGTAAGACTGGGCACTTCCGTAAGGACTGCAAAGAGCCAAAGAAGAAGAAAAAAAGCCTAGATTCAGATTCTAAAAAATCTCAAGAAGATGGAAATGCTTTTGTCGCAGCCTTGGCCACTCATGCATATGATGATGTGTGGTTGATTGAATCAGGCACTTCTTTTCACATGACCTCTCATCGAAGTTGGTTCTCAAAGTACGAGGAGTTCGATGGTGGAAAGGTGTACCTAGGTGATGATTCTCACCTAGAGATAGTTGGACGAGGAAGAGTCACTATCAGATTCCCTGATGGATGAGTAAAGGGGGTCAACGGGGTAATGAAAATCTTGGGTTTGGTATGAAACCTGTTATCTGTAAGTATGTTGAATGATGCAGGTGTGCAATTTGTTTTTTCAAAAGATGGATGCAAGATGATTATAGGAGCTATAGTGCTCGTGAAAGGTACTAGGAGAGGTACCCTATTTCAGCTGGCTGATGCTTGCACTTCATAGTGCAATAGTTCTTCTATCTCAAGGAAGAGAGTAGCAGTCACTTCATCTCCACAATCTGAACCAGCAGTAAAGAAGTCCATCGTAATGGGTTCCAATGGTAGTGCAGCAAGTGTACCTAAGGGTGCTAACACTTTGGAAGGTAAAATTCCTCCAGAAAAGACAATGTTGTGGCATACAAGATTTGGCCACATTGGTGAGAAGGGTCTCAGAACCCTGAAAAATAAAAACCTCATTGAGCGGTTAAATGATTGTAGTCTCAAGTTTGACTTCTGTGAACACTGTGTTTATGGTAAGCAAAATCGTGTTCAGTTTTACTCCAGTTCTCACAAGTCTTCTAGTATTTTGGATCTGATCCATTTGAATGTGTTTGGTCCTGTTAAAATTCCTTCACTCTCCAAATCTATATATTTTGTATCTTTTATAGATGATTACAGTAGAAGGACATGGATTTATTTCATTAAAAGCAAGACACAAGTTTTCAGTTTGTTCAAGGAATTTAAAGCTCTCATAGAGGATCAGACTGGTAAAAGAATTAAGTGTGTGAGAATTGACAATGGTGGTGAGTTTTGTTCGGCAGAGTTTGAATAGTTCTGTAAAGAATGAGGGATCAAGAGGCATAAGACAACTCCTTATACCCCACAACAAAATAGAGTTGCAGAAAGAATGAACAGGACATTGATGGATAAGCCTAGGAGTATGCTTAATGGAGCTGGCCTCGAAAAAACATTTTGGGATGAAGCTCTGGCCACTACTTTCTATATGGTTAACAGATCTCCTACATCATCTCTTGTTGGTAAGACACCCATGGAGGTTTGGTCTGGTAAGAATCCTTCAGTTAGACATCTTTGTGTTTTTGGTTGTGAAGCTTATGCACATGTGCGTAAGGAGAGAAGATCTAAGTTGGAAAACAAGGCTGTAAAATGTATCTTCATTGGCTACTGTGTTGGTGTGAAAGGATACAAGCTTTGGGAGCCTGTGATTGGTAAGGTGTTGTATAGAAAAAATGTTATTTTTAGAGAGCTAACACCTTCTCGTATTGTGCTACAGCCAGATGAAAAAGAAATGAAAGAAGATGTTGTTTAGTTTCCTCCTACCCTTGAGAAGACTAAATAGAGACACCGTGATGGATCTGATGATGAGGAGAGCTCTAGTAGCTCTGAAAATTTAGAAGAGGTTTGGATTTTCTATGTTAGATTCCAGTTGTGCTTATGCCTTGATTACAAACACTAATGAACCTAGATCTGTGAAAGAGGCTATGGGTATGAAAGATGCAGGTTCCTGGATTGAGGCCATGGATGATGAGATGGCTTCATTGGAGAAGAAAAAAAGTTGGGACCTAGTACCTTTGCCTAAAGGACGGAAAACTATTGGAAGCAAATGGGTTTTTAAGAAGAAATTATGTGCAGATAGAAGTGTTGAGAGGTACAAGGCCAGATTCATTGCAAAGGGATACTCACAGGTGGAGGGAATTGATTATGGTGAAATATTCTCTCCCGTTTCAAAGCTTACATCCATTAGATTTTTATTATCTCTAGCAGCATTGTATGATTTAGAGGTAGAACAGATGGATGTGAAGACAACTTTCCTTCATGGTGATTTGGAGGAAGAGATCTATATGTCACAGCCTGAGCACTATATTCAAAAAGGTAAAGAGTCTTTGGTTTGTAGATTAAAGAAGTCTCTGTATGGTTTAAAACAATCTCCTAGGATGTGGTACCTTAAATTTGATGCCTTTGTGTTGTTGATTGGTTTTCTAAGATCAAAATCAGATCATTGTGTTTATTTCAAAGTTGACAATGATCGCCTTCTTATTATTGCATTATATGTTGATGATATGTTGTGGATTGGGAAGGGTATGGGTATGATTTCTGATTTGAAGTCTCAGTTGTCAGCACAGTTTGAGATGAAAGATCTAGGGGTAGCTAGTTATATTCTGGGTATGGAAATTAGCAGAGGTAGGTCTAACAAAAAAATTTGGTTGAGTCAAAGTAAGTATGTGAAGTCTGTGTTGGACAGGTTTAGCATGGCAGATTGCAGACCATTGTGTGTTCCTATTTCTATGGGAACAAATTTATCTGTGGATGATTGTCCAAAATCTCCTAGTGAGGTGGAGGACATGAGAAAATTACCTTATGCGAGTGCAGTTGGCAGCCTTATGTATGCTATGGTTTGTACTAGACCAGACACTTCCCAAGTAGTGGGAGTCCTGAGTCAGTTTATGGCTAAACCTAGACGGGTACATTGGGACGCTGTTAAGAGAGTGTTCAGATATTTGAAGGGTACATCAGAGTATTCCATATGCTATCAGGGAAACTCTTCTAGAGATCCGCATTTAGTTTGTATTCGTGGGTTTGTGGATTTAGATTGGGCAGGTGACATTGACTGCAGGAGATCCACCAGTGCCTATGTGTTCACTATGTTTGGTGGTGCCATCAGTTGGATGAGTAAGTGACAACCTGTGGTTTCTTTGTCCATGATAGAAGTAGAGTACGTGGAAGCTACTCATGCTTGTAAGGAAGCCATTTGGCTTAAGAGACTATGTTTAGATGTTGATGTTGATGCAGGACAGATTACAATTTGTTGCGACAGTCAGATTGCTATTTGCCTTACGAACAATCCAACTTTCCATGCCAGAACCAAGCACATTGATGTGCGATTTCACTTTGTGAGAGATATGATAGAGGATGGAAAGGTAATTTTGGAGAAGGTAGATATAGTAAAGAATGTTGTGGATGCATTGACAAAACCTGTGGGTACAAAGAAGTTCAGATGGTGTTCGGAGTCTATGGGCCTCTCAGCCTATAGAAATTAAATCTTGTTATTTCCTTTGGCTCTTACAATGTGTTTGACAAGTGGGAGATTGTTAGGAATAAGGTGTCTCAACCTTGTATATTTCTTTACATTTGATATTTTCCAAATGTCGATACTTTGGACAATATGTAAGGTAATCATGACTGAAATAGTTATGATGGTCATTAATATGTGTAAGAGCTAATTGTGGAAGTTTCAATGATGGGTGAAGACGTTCAAGACATGTGGCAACTAATCACTTGAGTACTATACACTCTTCTACAATCGTGGGGTTCGGGGCATCACCCCAGAAAAACCCTAATACGGCTGCCTTTGGAAGTTGCCCTAAAATGTGAAGCGCATGTGTCGATAATCTTCTGAAAGAACTTGCATTGCAAGTGTATTGTAAACAGTATTAGTTCTGATTAATACATTGTGCAGGTTTTTGGAGTGCTGGGGTCTTTTACCGAAAGGTTTTCCCCAAGGTAAATCATTGTGTCATTCTCAATTTTCTATGTATGCATGTTATTGTATTATCATTTTGTAATTGCTAAGGGTTAAATCTGAATTTGCATGATCCTCTTCTTGGGAGTTTAGCATAGGGAACTATTTTCCGCACACTTAGTTTCCTTTCAATATATACATCTATGTATTCATTTATTTACATAAATTTATAATTAAATTTTAGAATACTTATTATAAAGCTACAAGTATTTATAATATCTACAAATCAATCATACATTCACTTATAGGAATCCAAGCGCAACTGAAAAAAATCTTTAATTTAATTGTTGGTAGAGTATTTATAATTTTCTTTTCAAGGATATGTCAAGGTCATGGCTTGCATATATTACCATTATATGGACCTAAGTATAATTTTATTGCTTGAAATTTATCATTCCATATTTTGGGGTACACTTAAATGTATTAGGTTAGAAAGCAAAAAATATTAGGTTAAAGACATGATTCTAGATATAATAAAGAAGTTGAGATGTATCTATCTTTGGGTCCTATTTTTTTGCTCTTATTATTGACATGTCTCTCAATGCTATGAACTTTAGCACTTTGTCCCTTGGAGGTAACTGTATCCACATGGATGCTTCTTACACACTGACCCAAAAGCAATCAACATTGTTTCATTGACCTGAGTTTAATATTGGTAGAGTTTGATAACGGAGACATATGGACTTAGGGATTTCAAATCTTAAATGTTATGAGTTTAATTTTTTCATGAAATCCTAGAATGCATGAGGTGATGAAAGAGAGAATTTTAATAATGTACAAAGCAGCGAATGTTAATCTATATGTTGAATTTATAGAAAGACCGTATAAAGAGAAAATGAATAAAGACCATAAAAAAGAAATAGTATATATGAAATCAAAAAATGATACAATATTATTGCTACATGATATTATGCGATTGCAAAAATCTGGAAATTTAATTTATAAAATTATATAAAAAGAAGTATACAAAATTTTGATTATAGCAATTTTATGAATATGTTATGTGCAACAATTCTTGAAAACTAAATCTTATGCTTAATTATACAAGCTTCTATAATGATTTTATGAATATCTCAAGCACAACAATTTCA
>MU227760.1:727085-759623 GCA_018584345.1 Thuja plicata
ATATACGCACACATTATACACATATATATGCACATATATACACATATATACACACACATATAGATATATATATACACACATATACATGTATATATACATATATATGCATATATACATGCATATATACACATATACATGCACATATATACAAATTTACAAACAATATATATAAAAAAACATTATAATGCATATATACAAATAATATATATTATAAAACAATAAAATATGCAAATTATAAATGTGAAAAACCTGATTAAGACATTCGATAAAATGGAAGCCCACTTTTCTCTCCTGTCACTTTCAACCCAGCCGAAACAGTCAAAATGACTGTTTCGGTGGGTTTTATTCCACCAAAAAAAACCTAGTTACTTTCGATCAAAAGTAAGCAAGTTACTTTCGATCGAAAGTAACTAGGTACTTTCAATCGAAAGTAACTTTCGATCGAAAGTAACTTCCGATCGAAAGTACCCATTTTAGGTACTTTTGATTGGAATTTACTCACTTCCGATCGAAAGTTTTTTGTTGTTCCGATCAAAAGTATGAAGCATTTTTTAGTGGGCCACGCTTTTCGGGGTGAATTCCTTCCTCCCAAAAAGTGTAACCCACTATTGTGGTATTACCCCCAAGTTGTCAAGCTTCCTCTTTCTAAAATACCCCTTTCATCTTAGCCCTATTATCTCAATCTTTATTATTAAATATTTTCTTGTCTTTCAAACAAGAGACTCTAACCATCCCTAACCTGGATACCTCATTTGGCTCCTCCCTAATTCTTGAAATTCTCAATGCAAAGCACATTTTTAGCATTGGGGTTGTGGACTTCCTCCTTTCTATGTACCCTTTTCATCCCATCACTAGCATCATGATTCCCTACTTTATAAAAATTTCTATGTGTAGTTTTAAAAAATTTACGCTCATCCTTCCTTCACTAATCCTCCAAAATTTGTTGATCCTTCACAATATGCGTTCAAAGTCAAAATCTCATTGTTTCCTTCACTTTGGTACTTTCCATAAGGTAAGTTCCTAACTCTTGATACCTATCATTCCAAAAACTATTATCTTTTTCTCGGATCTCATGTTCTAGAACTTCATCAATTCCACGTATCATAATGACATGAGTTATTCATCACCTCAATTATTGATGTCTTGACTAAAGGTAACTAGTATGTATAACATTGACAATTTAAAACTCCCACCATTTTTACTATAGATTTGGTTAACCCCTCTACATAGTCTCGAAGGTCATTTTTTACCAGTTTGACTATCCTAATTCATAGGAAAACTTTTTTTTATGTAAAACACATTTGTGATATAATGAATGATACCATTTCAAATTTTTTTGATTAAGTAAAACAAGTTTTACAGGGTTCCTAAAACCTGAAACAAAGTATCTAGAGATAAAACATTAAAAATAGCAAAAGATAGTTTGGTTCCTAAGAGCAAAGCAGGCCAAAAAGGCCAGAACAAAAGAACAGCTAAAGCTTCTTAATAAGAAAATAAAGCCTGAAATAGAAAAAATGCACAGGGAACCCTAAGAAAGGTCCACCATTAGAGTGGCCGCCTTAGCCTCAAGTAGCTCCATGTTGGTAGCTGACTCCTTGATTTTTTGGATGGTGCTCTCCCCGTCCTTTTCCTTAGACTTCTTGGTTCTAGCCCTAGTTCTTTTGCCAGGTGCTTGATCAATATTCTATTCTATCTCCACTTCTATGCTGGTTGCGTCCATCCCCTCCTCTAGCTTCTCAATGATGGTGTCAGTGTGTTCTCTGGTCTATTTAAAGATGTTATAGCTTTGTTCAACTATGTTCTTGAGAGTGGTTTCCACCTTGGTCATGTTGTCCTCCATCTTCTTGACTCGGATGCTCAGATTCCTCTGTTCCTCATCCTAACCATCCCTTTTCTCCTTATTGGTACCTCTCACCCTTTTTTTGAGGTCCTCAACTTTGTAGTAGAGCCATTTGATTGTTCTGTAATTATCTAACATGTTGTTTCTAGTGTTGTTGAGCAAGTTCATGTCCAATTCCCTTGTATTGTCACTTAGCACCACCATTGAGGGGTCAATAAATTCTTCCACCTTAATCTGCCCGCCTTCACCTTCTTTGACTTTGGGGTTTATAATTTCTCTAGTGATTCCTATTTTAGCCGTCTTAATGTTAAAGTCTCTCCAGCCCACAATCCTTCCCTTATCGGCCATATAACAACATAAATCTTTTTCCTGGTCCTCGCCCAAATTTTGGGGTGTGGAGTCTAAAATAGGGGAAGCTCTACATTTCTTGTCCTCCATAGAGTTCCTATCAGCACTCACCTCCCTATCTTTCTCCTTTTTGCTTTGGATTTTTGCATGCGTGGTATGCTTCCTCATTCTTCCTTTCCCGGTTGTTATTTCCTCCTCGCGTTTCTATTCCATACCTTCCTCATTATCATCATATTCCTCATTAGAGGAAATAATCATGGCTTTAAATTTTTTGGGGGTAACCATGATCTCTTTTTTAAATTTCTTCTAGATGCCTTTCCTCTTCTTCTATGACGAGCCTTGGTAGTTCTTCTTTATTACATACTCCTCATTCTCATCAAAATGCATGCCCTCACTATCCTCCATATATGAGGGAATATAATTAGACCCCGAGGCCTCCCTCTCCTCTTTCTAACCAATTTCCTTGCCCAGGATTTGGGCCTTAAAGTATTCATAGATCAACAACAGAAGCCCTTCATGCAGGATGGGGTTAGAAATAGCCTTCTCTCTATACCCGTTAATATTCTCGTTTATAGAGGTATATAAATAAAATGGAATAGACACCTGAATACCATGGAAAAAATGATTCAAAAGTACAAAATGGTAGGTGTTGATTCTATCTAACCTGGTATCAAGGGTGATGTAGTAGATAATGGCCCGGAGAATAAACCTCCATAGAATTTTCAGCCCATCAGGCAGGTAGTGGGTGCCAACTTTGGTGAGCTCATTCTTTTCCTCCTCATTGCTAACATATTCGCTGATTGCAGTGTCTGAGATATTTTTGTCTCTATAGAATATTTTGCCAACAATGGGGATCCATGTAACTACAGAGATGACCTCCTCAGTCACTGCAAACTTTCTGCCCTCAATCTCGATACTACCTTCATTCCAGTTTTTGAAAAACAATCTAGTCACAGACTGTTTCCCGTCATGGATCCTTTCAATAAAGGTAGAAATCCCACCACTTTGGAGATATTTCCAAACTTTGGCCCACCTCTGCCATTTTTTACTATCCTTTGCAGGCTCCCTTATATTTCTTTCTCCGCCCATCGCGTGAGGAAAATGCTCTAATAGGGGAAAATCTATGCAAAAACCAACTTTTGCCAAATGAATCCAGAAAGCTCTTCTGTGATGCCTTGCAGAGTTGGAAGTAATATCTTTGTTTTTGAGTACCTAATAAGTGTGCAAGCTTTGATTGTAGTTATTTCCCTTCCAACCTGTCTCATACTTACCATTTATGGCGTCGCCATTACCTTTCCGAGCTATCACTATCATGATTAGTTTCTATGTGTCCCTCCTTCCTATGGATTCGGTCATAATCCACAATATCTAAAGCTTCACATGGAAGATCTCCTCCACAAAACTAGTGTGTCTGCCTTTCACTTCGCACCACCTAGTTGGTGAACTAGTCGGCAACATGATTACCTTCTTTGTACATGTGGCTAATATGCACCTTTTCAAACATATTCAACAGGCTCCATGTCTCCTCAATCATGTTGGCAATTGTCCATGAAGGAGGGTGATGGTTTTTAAGGCAGTTAATAATGTTTTAGGAATCACCTTCTAACCATAGTTGTTTGATTCCCAAGTCATGTGCTAACTTTGTCAATCGGAGGGTTGCACTAGCTTCCACCAAATAGTTGGTTTGAATGCCTAATGGGAAGCTGACAAAAGAAATGCCCTGACCATAGCAATTTTGAATAATGCCTCCACTTCCCACCTTACCTGGATTTCCCTTGGCTATGCCATCAAAATTGTCTTTGGACCAGTCTTCTGATGGATAGCACCAGGTGCAACTGTGTCTAATATCCATGGTCTTCTTGGGGTTTGAAGAGTCATCTTTTCCAGCACCTGCAAAAGGATTAGTATTGCCACATAAAACAAAGTTCTCCAATAGAGCATGATGTACTTTTTAAAATATGATTTTGGGGCTAGCACTGTGTTCTCTAAAGATGTGATTGTTCCACTCTTTCCATATGCCCCAGCAGAAGTGAGGGAGCACCCATGACCATATTTTGTGAAAGGAATTATTTTTGAAAGGCCAGGTCCAGTGAGAGAATAGATCTTGCACAGAGGTAGGGAAACACCATTGGAGGCCAAAGAGCGTCATGAAAAAATGCCAAACAAAGCTCACAAAGGGTTAGTGGATGAAAATATGATCCAAAGACTCCCCATGGAAAAGAAAAAGGACACACCTATTTGGGATAGGGATGCCACATTTGATAAGGTTGTCAATAGTAAGAATACGATTTTGGAGCAAAATGCAGAAAAAAAAACATTGATTTTCGAGATGAGGCCAGGTAACCAGGCTTTCGCCCAAAAAGGGGAGGCACCCTGATTAAATTGGGCAGATTAAGTAGAGGCCACAGTGAAAGAGCCATGTGGGGAGTCTTTCCAAATCAAAGTATCTTGATTCTAGGATAGAGAGATAGCATTGAGGGCCATAGTTAACGATGTTAAAACCAGGGAAATAGAAGCCAAGTTCCCCTAGGAGTTCCCCACTTTGTAATTTTTGACCCTGTCCCCAAAGAGAAAGATGTAGACCTCCTTCTAGTGATTGAAATTATTGATGTCTTTCAGGGGCATAGTCATGAGCGAATTTTCATTCTAGAAGCTAATACTGTGATTGTTACCAATTTTCCATTTCGCTTTAGACTTAGCCAACTCTTTAGCATTTAAAATACCATTCCAGATATAGGAACCTTTTAGGATTTCTTCATTCTCAATGAATTCATTCAGAGAGGCATTAGGCAGATATTTTTCCTCAAAGAAATCACGCCATTCCCCTTCCCCATGAAAGATCCTCCATATTTTTTTTATCTTGAAGCACCTTATTAAAGGGCCTTAACCTTCTGATTCCCAGACCTCCTTCCCTTTTATGAAGACAAACTTTTTCCCACACAATCAGAGGGATGCATTTATTATCTTCCCCTCTTGTCCACAAAAATCTTCTTTAAATTTTCTCTAAGGCTTCCACCACTTTTTTCGGGATAGAGAATAGGCTAAGGGCATAGGTGTGGAGGTTTTGGAGAGTGGACTTAACCAGTTGGATCTTGCCTACTTGACTGAGAGTGATACCCTTCCACCTAGCCAATTTTCTATTAAATCTGTCAATAAGTTAGTTCCAGAACTCTTCCAGGGGTTTATCTCCAAGAGGGATACCCATGTAGGTGGAAGGAAGGGAAACAATACCACAACCAAGAATTTCCACCATGGTCCTTTGTCTGGCCTCAGGTGTATTGATAAAGAATAAAGAGCTCTTGTTCCAATTCATTGATTGGTCAGTGGCCTTAATATAAGAATCAAGAATATTTCTAAACACTTTGGCCTCATTCACCAAAGATTCCCCACCTAAGATGGTATCATCAAAAAATTATTGATGAGAGAAAATGGATTGACCAGAGGACGGCTTGATGCCTTTCAACTCACCAGCAATCTTTTGAGCTGAGATCGATCTGCCCAAGCACTCTGCCAATATAATGAAGAGAATAGGGGATAATGGGTCCCCTTGTCTCAAGCCCCTAGAAGCATTGAAGAAAGACAAAGGGGAGCCATTAACCATAACTAAAAAGGAGGGTGAAGAGATAAGCTGAAAGATTATAAGGCAGAATTTACTATTGAAGCCATAAGCTGTCAGCACTTTCGTTAAAAGCGACCAGTCCATCCTGTCATAGGATTTGGATAAGTCAAGCTTGAGAAAGAAACCTTACCTATTCCCTACTTCAAGAGAATGAATGGCCTTGTGCACTACCATAATAGAGTCCAAGATCTTCCTGCCTAGGAGAAAACCCAACTGTTGGGGAGCAATGATGGAGGGGAGCACACTAAGAATTCTGATAGTGATAAATTTTGAAATGATCTTATAGAATGAGTTACAAAGGATGATGTGTCTGAAAAGATCCATGGAGTCTTCCCCCGGAACCTTCAGGATGAACACTACAAAGGTTACATTAATTTCTTTAACTAGATTCTTGGACCTGAAGAATTCCTACACTACTTTAACCAAATCAAATTTGACAACTTCCCAGAACTTGTGAAAGAAAAACATGGAGAAGCCATCAGGACCCAGGGTCTTGTCACCTAGAAGGGAGTCCATGAATATTTTGACTTCAGCCATGTTGGGATTAGCACACAAGGCTTTATTTTGGTGCTCCAAAATGACAGAAGGAATTTTGTTCAAAAGATTCACCTCGTCCTGCTCAGACAAGTGAAGATCTTTAGATAGAAGGGATTTAAAGAAGTTGACAGTAGTCAAAGAGATGTCTTTGTCTTCCCGCATAATTTGGTCTCCTTTTCTTATACCAGTGATTCTGTTAGCAGTCCTGTGTCTCATAGTTGAAAGGTGGAAGAAACGAGTATTTTGGTCCCTCTCCTTCAACCATATAGATCTGGACCTTTGCTTCCACTGCAATTCCTCCCTTCCGATCACATTGTGGTACTCCAAGAGATTTTGTTTTTCAAGAGTGAGATTAGAATCATCATACCCATCTCTCTGGATTTCATCTTGAATGAGGCCAAGGTCTGAGATGGTCTTTTTCTTTGCAGGCGAAGATGTCCCCAAACTCCTTGTTCCAGTTCTTTATATTAATCTTGACATTTCTGAGTTTTTTGGTGACTTTGAACATTGTTGGGCCTTTGATCTCAATATTTAACCATTCTAGGATTTTATTGGTAATGTTAGGATGTGAGATCTACATTCTTTCAAATCTGAACGGGAAGTTCCTTTGTTTGATAAGTGGGTCAAGGACAAGAGAAATGGGGGAATGATCTGAGCCAATTCTCACTAGAGTGAAAAGTTTATTTTTGTGGGAGTTCAACCAATCAATCATTATCAAGGCTCTATCTAGTCAAACTTGGATGCAATCACTCCCAGTTCTCCTATTTCTCCAAGTAAAATTGGCCCCCTGAAGGTCCACATCTAGTAGAGCTAGATCATTGATAAAGTCCATGAGATCATGCCTACTATTAGGATATGGGTTTATCCCACCCTGTTTCTCCCCTACTTGGAGAGAGGTATTGAAGTCCCCCATGATAATACATTTGGAAAAATCTAACAAAGAAATAATGCCTCTAATTTTATCCCAGTAAGTTCTACGCCCACTTTTAGAGTTTGAAGCATAGATGTTGATAATGTACCAGCTATTATAAGTTTTTAAGTTTTTGGGATTAAGAATCAGAATGTTACCTTCTCTGTAGACAATGTTAGAATTCTATAGAGAGGAGTTCCATAGAGTTATCAGCCCACCAGTTGCACCATCCGAGCTAATGGCAGTCCTATCCATCGACTTGCAGAATTTAATACCTTCCAGTTTTTCCTTATTCATCTTTGTTTCTTGGATTAGCATAACCTCAGGTCTATGATCTCTAATCATATTTATTATTACATCCTGCTTATGTGGCCCATTGAGACCACAAATTTTCTTAGAGATTAGCTTCATTTATAACTTGGAGTGCAGGCTGCTTGGATGGTCTGTTGAGTTCCATCTGCTATGTTCTTGCAAGCTTCTTCTTGCCAGATCTAGAACAAAGATTTTTGTCCTAACATTTTCTTTATTCCTCCCAAATTAGCTTTGTTCTTGCTTCTAGTTGATGTTGGAGATACCAGGGGTGGATCTCTACTTCTTTTTTTGTTCCTAACCTTAGTCCATTCACTCTCCTTCCTTTCTTTGTGTTTTGTGAACATTGCTCCCATTCTGGTGAAACTCCCTGGAGTAGCCAAGTTTAGAAAATCATCCAGATCCTTTTCTTGACCCTCTAGTTTTAGGGTTTCATGAGGATATTTTCCCATTGGGAGTTCCTACCTTGGCAAGAAAACACCAATCTCCCAAGATGGTTCAAGGGATCGAGGAGCCACCGAAGAGGGAGGAGGAAACTCAGTCTCATAACTCAATTATTCAGAGGATTTAAGGATACTTCCTTCCGAGACAGGGGCAACATTCACAAAAGGTATCGAGTCCAAAAAATTTGACATCATCGTATGCTCTATTGGATCCTTAGTCTGAATAATGGTCGATTCAACCCCTTCCCCATGTTTGCAAGGTAGATCCAATGAAGGTTCCTTTTTCCTCCAGACCTGTGAAACAATTTGGGGATTCATAGAGTTGGATGCATAAATAGTAAGGTCCTTAGATTTTTCCTCTAGCTTTTGGGATTTCTTAGCTTTCTCCTTAGCGAGAAATGGGCATTTCCTTTCCATATGCCATGCCTTCTTACAGTGAAAGCATGCAAAAGGAACGCTTTCATATTCCATTTTCTGAAAAAAATTTCCTAACTTCGAGTGGATTTCTATGATCTCTGGCATATCTTTCCCTTCTTTGACACCTATGCAGATCCTTTCATAGGTGAGGCACCTTCTATCCACTATCATTTCCCATCAATCAAAAGGAGCTCACTGAAGGAGCTCACTAAACCCACAAAGATATCTTCAAACAAGAACTCTAGAGGGAGTTCAGGTAACCTAACCCAAATGAGAGCTTGGATGTAAAATGAGTCATTCAGGTCCAGATTAAGAGTCCATTTCTGCAAGGCAAGAGTCAATTTTCCAATAGCCCACACCCCAACCTAGAGGATCTTGGTATAGTCTTCAAGGCACAAAAACTCAAAGGATAAAAAACCCCTTCCCATAGCTTTTATTTTAATTTGGGTCTTTAAATTTCATTTTATCTTGGCAAAGGATCTAATAACATCAATATTAGGCCTACAGCCTACAAACTTTCCCACAAAGGTGAGGAACATTGTTGCAATACTATGGTCTATGATCTCATCTGAGAAAGAGATAGCATACTTTCCATTTTCCTTCATAGATAGATCTTTTATAGCCGGAAAAAGGGACTTTCCTATGGGTTTAATCCTGAATAAAGTTGACCAAGGATGATGCCAAGCTGAGTCCTCCTTGTTGCCATGTGAGGTCTCTAACTATTTTGAGGATTTAGACCCCACCTCCTCTTTTCCTGGATCCCTCTGTCTTTCACATGGGCCCCCATCCTTGTTTGCTGTGTCTTCCTTGCCTTGGTCTGTCAGGGCTCTTCCATCACCTCCTCGCACTGTAGCGTCCGATGTCTATGAGGACTGTTTCCCATATGCATTCAAATTTCCCACTCCTCCAGCTCCTCCCACTCCTTTCTCCATTTCCCTTCTCGACCGCAACCACAATATACCATTTCAAATGTTAGTTCAATACAAGTCACTTGAATTAGTCATCAATTTCTAGTGATAAACTTTACAACTATTAGACATGGTTGGATAAAGGACATGATAAGTTTTTTTAAATATTCAAACAAGGATTCAAAGAGGTGAGAAAAGAAAACAACATGCCTTAGTTAATACAATCATTGGTTTTTTAGAACCCAATATCTTCACTTCTTGTTTGGATCATATCTTTAGAAAGTTTCTTAGCTTCCTTGTGTCATTTCACTCTAGATCAAGAATCATTATTAGTATAGTTGTGAATTATATTTCTAAGAAGAGTCTCCCCATTATATCCACAATGCTTTCAACATATTTTCCAATGTTTTTCATATAATTTTAAACACAAATAGTGATGTGTTAATAGAAGTGGATTGGGTGAAGGGCTTTCACACACTATCTACCTTTTTCTTCAGTTATCCTTTTTCAAAATTGAAATAAAGTATTAGTAACTCAGACTGATGTCCTAGAAAATCTAAAGGATATGTCATTTCCTATTAATAAATGACTATTCCTAGTGGCTATCAAACAAGGATTTGAGGGAAAAATGTACTTTAGGCTCTGCTAGACCTAGGTGGCTGGACCTTGAAATATTTTAGTACTTAGTACATTCAACACCCCACCAAGGAACTTGGTGGAACCCAAATTTACAGATCAAATTTGCACATGACAATGGTTCAGGGAAGTGTCTTTTGTATTCATTATTGTGTTTATTCTTTCATTTCTTCATTGAAACCCTTTGAATTCCTTAAAACCCTAGCTTGTTTATGGTGTGTTCTATTTCCTTGCTACTTTTCTGAGTAACTTGAGTTTCTTATTCGTCATGTACGCATTAACATTACCTTGGTTATCTCTTAGTCACGCAACCTAGAAGGAATATTATTTTTCATTCAGTGACTCTAAGATTGCTTTAGTCACCTAATCGCAAAAAGAAAAGGAATATGCTTATTTGATCTGGAGACTTAACGCGAGCCGTTGATTTGTTTTTTATCGTGTGTCGTGCATGAATCTCTTGATCTTCAAATAAACTTTGAGTTAAAGTTTGGTTTTCTTTTTCCTTTCAGTCACGTGAGCTCTCAATGGATTTAGGGTTAAGTTATTTCTTATGAGACTTAATGTGAGCCGTGGATTCAGATCATATCTTGAGGATAGTGTGAAATATCGTAATAAACCAAGGGTCAAGAAAATCATCCTGCAACTTCAAGATTACTTTAGTCACATGATCTCATGATCTAACTCATGTTTTAAAAATTGTTTACATTTTTCCTTAGTCACATGATCACCAGATGGTCTTGTGGTTAAGTGAAAGATCTAGAGATTACATGAGGACCGTTGATTGATATTAGATCTTGTGATTTGTGCTAAGTCTCAAAACAAAGTCAAAATTTAGCAAAGTTCAAGAGATTACGTGCGAGCTGGATTCAGATTAGATCTTATGGATGGTGTGAAATCTCGTGATAAACTTTGGGGTTACAAAATGATCTTGCAACTTTGAGTTCCCAATTTTTTGTGTGATCTCCAAATTGACTAGGGTTATGATCAAGTTAGATAAAGTTAAAGATAGGCCTACCAAGTTAAGATCTGAGCCATCATTGCAAGTCTAATCTTGTGGTTGGCATGAAATTTTGCAATAAGCCCTTGAGTTAGCTAATCTTCTAGTGACTTGGATTTTTCTTAGTTGTTGAATCTTAGAATAATCATGGTCAAGGAAGTTGAAGTCAAGTTCAGTTCACAGCTAGTTATGAATGAAATCGTGGTCGTTGATCAGGATAAAATATTATGGATTGCACTAAGTCTCTAAATTAGACCATGGTTAGACCACATTGTGAGTTTCCCTCAGTCACGTGATCTCAGAATGCATTAGAGTTTCAGTAAAGTTAAATCTGAGTTCAGTTTACAGTTTTCCAAGATGAAGTATGTATCTTCAATCAAGTTTTAATCTTGTGGCTATCTCTTAATCTTGCAATGAAAAGGAATATTATCTTAAGTTTCACAGATTTTGCATAGACCATGGATGTGTTTTTAATCAAATGGTTGTCTCATGAACTTGCAATGAAATGAAATATTCTTCTATGGTCTAGAGATTAAGCGTAGATTGTTGATCTTATGTCTGATCTTGTGGTTCTCGTGAAGTATCGCAACAAACTTAGAGTTAAGGATAGGATCTTGTGACTTGGAGGAATAAAGGAGTTTGGATACCCAGGGTTAAACCTGAGTTAGGGCTAAGGTCAGAGACCAAGGTAAAGATGGAGTAAGTCCCATTTGATCAAGTGGTAGGTGTACAACCTTGAAGACAAGATGCTCAAAATCTATCCATTAAGGCATTATGCCTGATCGACATGTGTCCTAGACCCACAAACTCTAAAGTGACATGATCGCCTATTAAATCATAGAAATAATCAACAACAAGCGTAATGCCTCAAAGTGGAGATGTGTGACTTTTACTCTTCAAGGCATTACAGGATCTTGACACATGTTCTTGATAGTAAAAAGATAGAGTGCCTAAGTTGCAGTGATGATTGGGATTTCCTTTTGTCATTTTATATTTTAAATATTATTTTTTATATCTCTTAGGGTTTGGTTTATTATTTGATACATCGACATTGTTGTACAAGGTTTTCAAAAGGTGGCGAAACATGAAACTCTATGTTGATAGAGTAATACGACTATGATAGAATCTAGAATGATGATCACATACAAACATACTTGGAGGATTCTTATAAAGAGGAAGGATACTAAAAGATGGTCGACAATGTCAACATGCTTGTTTTAAATAAAGATGATATTCCACATGCCAGAGATGATATCCATTATCAGAAGTAGAGATACTTAATAGATACATTTGGTCGAACTACTGTGATAATGTAATATCATTATCTGATAATATGAAGATTGAATCACAAAGAATTTATTAAGTACTTATAGTTGAAACCTAATTGGTTGACAAACTATTCTTATCAAGGATGATTAATCATTCCTTTATTGTAACTAATGTTCAGTTGCTGATCTTGGGATTAGGTTGTAGTTATCAAGAGACACATCATTCTAAAGCTTGTATGCATCCTTTGAATTACATATAAATAGGGATACCAAGCCCATGTGAAGGGGTTAAAATTACATATATACTATTTTTGTTCTAGTTTTGATCACAACTACAACATGGACTCAAATGTACTATTTTCTCATAATCAATAAAAGATAAGTATTTATGTCTCACTTGTGATAAGAGGGTTCAATCCATTTCAGTTAGTCCTTTTCAATTATTGAAGGAATTTCAATTACTATTTTAGATATGCTTGTGTAAGATGTTATATATCTTATATTATTATTTATTCGTCAAGGAAATTGTGAGAACTTAATGTTTCCGGCTTCTTGTTCAACTGGTCTCCCAACCATAGGAGTTAAATTCATTTGAACTAAAAAAGATATAAATAGACTTAATCTTCTCTGCATCCAAAGCATTCAAATAGTTGATAGTATTGATACTGTCTTGCAAACTTGTACATAGGATTGAACTTGGATTCACTCTATTTTCCCAAGTTGATATAGGAACTAATCTCATTTATTTTTTGATATAGTCATTTGGTTCATTGTTGTTGAGATATTCTAGCATTCATTTATTTATACATTCTTATAAAGTACTCTTACAAATCTCACAAAGCATTCATTTTCTGTAGTTTTATGTTGTATTGATTATTTCTTTCAAAGTACTTTTCCATACTTGAGAGAGAGAAGTTTGAAGTGTGCCTAATCTGCTATAAAAATCCTTGAAGGAGAATTTAAGGTATAGGCCTACCAACCTTGGTTTTGCAGAGCCAGAATTGCAGAAGGTTCAACCTTGCCTTGGTTGAAACTTGTTAGTTGGCCAATTCACTTGGGTTTCCCATCAGTGGATTGGCAAGTCCATAAGAAATACAATCTGTTGATTTGAGTACCAACATCGCCCTTAGATTAAATGACTAAACATATGATAACAAAGACAAAATAAATTTTTGTTTATTAATTACATATATACACATACATATACAAAAATATCCACAAATTATGAAGCACATGATATCTAGATACTTTAACCAATTAAAGCATTTCCTTCTCATTAAGAATTAGCAACAGACAACCCATCACTTCCTAGGGTTCGATGACCTTCCATACTAGATTCATTTTATTGCATTTGATGAACTATTCCTAGCTAGTAAATTCACAATATTTATCATTATATCATAAGCTAAACATGATGTTTTGACCCTTAGAATACCAATGAACAAGACCTCAAACAATCTATATCGTGACACAAATCACCAAACCTAGTTCTCCCACTAGGTGGAGTTTCCTATAAATAGGTGCAGAAACCAATGTACACAGGTGCCAAACTAGATTGGATATGTTTGTAAATAATTAAGTTCTCTACGATGACTAGGATGTCTCAGTGCAGAGAGACACAAACATTGGTTGATAGGAAGAGGTGTCGATTACTATGAATGCTGGTGGATGGGTGCAGATGTTGATCTGTAAGTCTCTACCATAATTGAAGCCATTTCAACCCAACACTTCACCAACATGGAAACTTAGCCTAAACACTAGCTAGTCTACTATGGAGGGTAGAAAATACACATTATCGAGGCTCTATTTGTTTGAAATATTTTCATTAATGAAGGATTATGTTGTCGGTATGCCATATTTTTTTTCATTGATGTCAAAACACTTTTGGTGACTTATTCTACTATGGTTTTTGAATATTCAGTAACACGGTTAATATTTTGTTGATCCATGTTTCTCCATACAGACAGATATGGTAATGTGCTTTTGATAGTAAGTCTTAGTTATTCTAGTGTAAAGTACTTGTGTGTTTTTGTAACTTGGTTACAATTTCTTTGATAAGGTTGTAGTCTTGGTTTGGTAACTCGGTTTACCAACTAATTTGTTCCTCCAAAACAAAATAATTGATCAATATGTCCCCACTTCATCGCATGAATGTTTTTTGGTACTACAACTTTGGGAGATGATTAAGGTTTGAATGAAATGTGTAATCCCATGTGGACATCAATATTAATAATACTTTGGCTGACATATGAAAGCGTGTGTGAAGTTTATTCTGGATGAAATGTGAAATGAATTATCATAGCTAACTACTTACATTTTTAGTTGGCAATGAATGTAACAGATATGTGAATCTGTGAATGGATACTATGAGAATCGATGAAGGACACATACCTTAGATGCAATTGTGACAATCCATTATTGCAATTCATTTTTGCCAACATGAGCCTCATTTTTTCTCTAGGTAGTGAGCCCTCTAGTAGTGATTTTTGTAGTGAGTATTGTAATATTTTATAACTAGTTATATAATATTGAGAGATGACCCTCTCTGTGGCTTTTTCCTTTTGGGTTTTCCATGATTTTTGCTCATGTTTCTTACGTTTAAGTTGTTTACTTGGTTTCTATTTTGGTTAATGAAAAGAGTAATATTTGATTTAAAAGTAAAGATTTATGGAATGGTGATTCGCCCACCCTCCCTCTCAGTATTCTTACTATTCAATAACTGGAATAGAAGCTCAATTCCTTATTTCAACTTAACTCTGTAAGGAAGATCTTGAAATGTTGAATAGATAGTAGCTATAGGAAATAATGAAGAAAATATTATTGATGAATAATTAATAAGTTCTCTTGATGATCGTGAGAATGTTGAAAGTGAGAATAAGGATCTAAAAGAAAACCTAAAGGAAGAAAATGAATTTGTTAGGAAATTGAGAGAAAAAATCAAGAAGTTCAAGGAAAGACATAGGGAATTCAAAAATGAGCTAAATCAAGAAAATGAAATGGTTATTGATAAAAAAATTGAGAGTTGAAGAAATCAATAAATTCGAAGAATGCTTCAATGTGATAATAAAACAAAAGGAAGAAATATGTGAAAATATTGATTAGGAAATAATCAATCTAAATTAAAGAGATACATTAAATGAAAATACTCTAAATCTTGATGAAATTATGACAACACAAAAAATGGCAAAAGTAAAGGAGTAGTTTTTGAAACTAGTGACTACTTAGATCCAAGCACCTAACGAAAGGATAAACATAAGGATATTGAAAGAGGACAAAAAATTAAAGAAACAAATCAAGGAAAGGAGATCTAGAATCAAAATAACTTAACAAGAAAACCCCGAGTTAGACAACCTAATGCTCAACCTTGTTTGGAGATAAGCCTATAGAATGAAGAAGTAAGATGAATCAAAATATTCAGTGCTTTACATGCAAAATACTTGGTCATAAGGCTAGTCATTATAGAAGATAATTTAATGGGAGAAACAAACCTTTTTATGGATTTTGTTAACTGTGCAATCGATTTGGACATAAAGCTAATCAATGTAGATCTAGAATGGCTACAAACTATTTAAGACAAAGAAATATCAAATTCTTTAAATATAATCAGAATAGACATATTGCCAAATACTGTAGAAGTAGGAATAAGAAGCATGATACATCAACAAAAAAGAATGATCCCATAAAGAAGATTGATATAGAAGAAGTAAGAAAGTAAATGAAAAAGATAAGGAAGAGAAAAGAAGAAGATACATTAGAAAATAGGGCTGCACCTAACCTCGGTGCATAAACTATCTTTGAAAACTAGCTTGTGATTCTTTGGTTCAGGGGGAGCTACAAAGAAGATATTTTTCCACTACCAAAGAAAGTGGTTTTGTCATCACAACATAATATGTCTTACTGATTATCAAGAAAAAACTCTTGGTGAAATTTGTGGTATAAAATATTGAGTTGCAAAAACTTGTGGAACAATAAAATGTCATAGTGCATTGAGATAAAATGTTTTTGATAAATTTTTGTGTGGCTTGATTTTTTGGCAAAAAAATCCTAAGTGTGTTTAAAGGAAAATGTAGTGAATTTTCAATTATCATTGTCATTTCTACACTCTGGTGAATCTTGAAGTGTGAAAGAAGCATTGAAGCCAAAATTTTGACTTGGAAAAGGTATTTAAATTTTTCTCATGGATCTAGTTAGACTTGTAAGTTGTGAAAGTGAATTATGTCCAAAATGTGAAATTTTTATGCAAGAATTTGTGAACAATTGATTGGTTGGTTCCTTCTTGGAACTATCTACTAGAGTTATGTGTAGAGGATAATTAAAAATTTGTGGAAGTCCAATGGATGAATATGATAATGAAAAGGTAAGAAATTTAGAAGCTTCAATTTCTAGAGATGAATTGCAGACAATTTTTGATCTAGGGCATACAAGTTTAGATGTATGGAGTTAATTTCCATTGATAACCCATGAAGATATAATGAGAATTGGAAATTAAGGTAGTAATAGGTATATGCTTTTTCATTTCCATACCAATTGTAAAATTAGATAGGAACAAGTAAGTTACAGCTTTAACTAGAATAACATGAGATTAGAGGGCATTGTGGATTTGACACAATTATAGACCCTGTTGTAAAGTATGCAACTTTCGATATCACCTCAATATTTATTTTTTAAATAGGGAAGGTTCCACTTTGGCCATTGTAGATTATATCGCATACTAGATGGTGAAAGAAGGTATGGATTTTGATCTATGTCAATTCTTGAGTTTGCAACTATTGCGTAACTTGATATTAACCAAGAAGGAAGGATATGATTTTGGGTTTTGATTCTTAGCTCTCTATTTGGCATTTTATTTTCTAGGATAACTTCCACTGAAGAATAATTTTATATGGGAAGAAGATTTATCCATAGGAAAAAAATTTATCACTACTTAATCAAACAAGAAAATAAAGATAGTGTATGTAGAAATTGCTTTGATGAGCTCCAAAAACATCCACCTATAATGTACATGATCCTGGAAGACAGTAGATAAAAATACATAGATAACACCACATTTCTAGAAGATACAATCCACTACTTCATAGAAGTAATCCTAGCCAGAAAATTTAGGCTAAAATAGTTTGGATATGAGATCGATATGAAGGCATGGGTATTGAATGCAGAAGAACTACTCAAGTGTCTTATAGATTTGAAAGAAGACAAGTTTGATACATATGAAGAATTGATTGGAATTTTTACTTTAGTTGGTGCTTCTCCAGAAGGATCTATCTCAGGAAAGAAAATAATCAAAGAAACCATTGAGGCCCCCTCCTTCTCTCTGTCAAAGAAGAAGAAGAAAACATAAAGAAAGAAGAAAATAGAGGTTGCTATTAATTTAGATGAACTTGAACTTGTCGTGGATGATGAACTGAGGAATAGAAAGAATTCAATATTGCACAAGAAGAAGAGATACCTATGGAAGAATAAGACAATTTTGATGCTCAGACCTATATGAAGTAGATAAGATGCTTGAAATTCCTGAAGGTGTTGATGACATAAATAAAATGGATAATATTTTCTTTTCTAGACCCATGTATGATTATGTAAGAATTAAGGAAGCTCGAGTTACCCATATTCTATAAAATAACATCATTCCTTGTAACATTATGAATCTAGTTCCTCGTGTTCTGCTTGGACATGTGAATGAGTACTTGACAAACTTGTCAATTGAAGAAAAATTGCTAAGAAATCAGAATAAAATGTATGACTCCACAAGGGATAGGTTGAAAAATTACATAAAATATATTAAACATTATATTGGGGTGTATGTAAAAATATTTTTTGAGAATGCCTATTCAAACTAAGAAGCATAAAGAAAAGATTGAGTACATTTCATTACAATTGAAACATCTGGTGGTAACTGTTAGGGATTTTTCTTGCTAAACCTCAAAATGCTTGAATTTTTGTTTTAACTCTATGACTCCCAATATTTAAATAAATGATTCAAGCAAGAGAAATGCCTAATTGATTAGGGTTTAGATAATATCAAGGGAAACTATTACCTCCTCCTTCTTTTTTGAGATCCACTGACTAACGCGGGTATTACCTATGAATGATTACTGATTGACAGAATCTTTAAAGTAGATTATATCTTCTTACTAACTTATTGAAATGCCTTTTAATGTATCAATCAGTAGATGACTATGCAAATGACTATGAATAACCTAATACAGAGCTTAATAAGCCAAACTAGTATTTTGACAAAAGCAAATAGTAATGCAGTAAGGATTCTCATCCTTCTTCCTTTTACAGTTCTTATGAACTTTAGCAGGGATAACCTATTTGATTCTCTCTTAAAGGAATCAGTAGAATTGAATTGTATACTCTATTACTACAATTGATTATGAATGTATGCTCTTTTATAAGTGTAATGTAATTGAATGATTTTTCTTAAATTCTAGATGATTGAATAGTTACATGGAAAACTATAAACTAGTGCCTGATCCTATGGGTTATAGAGTCAATATCTATTATAAATCCATAATAAGGTGATCAATAAAATACTTGCAGCAAAGATAAAATTCCTTACAGATTATCCTCTAGTTCTATAACTCTGTCATCAAATCCTTAAATTAATTCTAAGTTCTCTCGGGTCATATGAAATAATTAATCCTTCCTTGAAGGAGCTCACAAATGACTGTACAATCATCTTGTGATTAGTATGTCTAAGTCCCTTAAAAATAAACATACAAGAACTGTGAAAAAAATGAAAAGAGACAACTAAGATGTAAAACAGAGATTGCAATATATTATATTAATGTCTTAATGATTCAAATACATTCAGATAGACAAAAAAAAGTATAGAGGCTCAAACAAATTTTAGTAGTTTTCCTTGTAATTCTATTCCATCATCATCATCTATGTTACAATGAGCTCTATTTATAGACTCAAACCATCTTGGAATCCTTAAGAAGTAAGGATGCTACAAGATTTGGATGGTTTTAAGACCTAACCCTAATATCTAGAAAAGACAAAAGCCAAGAAAGAACCAAGTGGTGGATGGACAAAACTGAAGAATAAGATCCAATTTTCTTCTTGTCTTCTTGAGATCTTTGGCACCTTTGCCTATATATGTTCAAGATAGAATCTTATATTTGTAATGAGATCTAGTGACCACCAATATAGGCTAACTTACACTAGTATTTATGATTGCTAACCTTCTTGTGCTCAAAGGGCAGGTGCCATGTGTCCTCCTATTCTTCATCCATGATGTCCAGGTCAATAGTTATAGGCTTTTTCTTCTTGACCTCCATTAAGATGTCCCATGTTGTAACATCTTCCTCTTTTGGCCATTCGAAGCTCTTCATATTCTCCAACTCGGTCTTTTTTCTTTCCCACCTGGCATCTGTAATACTCTTGACATCTATGATGAATTTATTGCAATCTATTTATGCCTTAATTGCTTCATCTAGAATCTTATTAAATATTTCCATATCTAGTTCTCCATTATTAGAAACATAAACACCTTTATTAGGCATTACAATGTCGAACTCTAAGCCCCATACCCCTAGTGGCTTGATCTGATTGTCCTCTAATTTGATTGGAGGCACAAATCTATTGTAGCTTGGTCCAAACATGTTCAACCTCACCTCTATTTGATTAGCCTTTCCTTTAAAAAATGATAAGGTGGCTCCTATTGGCTCTATTTCAATCCCAACCTGGGTTACTATCTCTGGTAGGTCTAACCTAAGTGGTTGCAAAGATGCAAACCTTTCAAAAAGTGTTTTTCTTCCAGACCAAGTTGCATAATAGGGATTAAAAATTGAGACAAAATTGTTCACCTCTACTTGTAGGCCTGGGAATTTTCCATAAGCTCCATATACTACATCAATTTTATCCTTTATTGTATCTACCCTATGCTGCAAAATTTGTGTTAATGCACCCAATACAACATCATTGTGATCCTTAACCTCTTTCCTTGTTTCTACTATAGTGTGCTCTGTTTCCTCTATTTGGATCTCAACATCTTGCACCTCTTTTGGCTCTGCAGGGGCAGCTTCTATCACATCAAGCAATTGTTGTGTGAGCTCTTCTATCATCTTCTCTTTTGCTTTGATCTTAATCAGACCCAGCTCCATGTCTTTAACAATATCACTAGTTTCACTAGTGATCTTCTTCAATTTCTCATACATTTGGACTACTTTGGCCTCATTCAATTGAGCAAAATGGGTGAGCACTTGGGAAATCTCCAAGTCTCCTATATTTTGGACTGACTAGATAATCTTATTTCCTTCCATTTTCTCCTGAATATTTATTAGGGATGGCTTTGGATATTTTGTAGCTAGTATCCACATTGCTAATGTTTGCGATTTTGTATTGTATCCAAATCCTCTGATCATTTCCCCAACCTGTGTCTCTAATTATAGCTTTACATTAGGTTGCTTTCTAATCTAATCAATAATAAAAGTAGATTCCAAATCCCAACCTTCTACCAATAACATACCACTGGCCTTTACCAATTTCCCTACCTCCTCTGGTTTTATTTTCTTTGATTCAGGATCATAATCCTCCAATGTTTGTAGAGCCTCAGTGGTCACTAGATCACCACCTACCAATTGCAGTTGTGCACCAACTTGTTGTTGTTTGTTCCAGATGATGAAGTCTTTGGATTCCTTGGTCTTGATGAAATTATCATCCTTTAGAAATTGATCTTGATATATCAATCTTTCATCAGTGTAGGTCCTAAGAGGCAACTCTACTTCCTCTTCTTCATCTTTCTACAGTTTCTTTCCTGCTCTTATTTTCTTCCTCAACTGTTGATCATAGGCTCTGTTACCAATAATAAGAGCACCAATTCTGTCTATCTTCTTCTCTTTCTTCTG
Source organism: Thuja plicata (assembly GCA_018584345.1). NCBI lineage: Eukaryota > Viridiplantae > Streptophyta > Pinopsida > Cupressales > Cupressaceae > Thuja > Thuja plicata. Next base: position 748,173 of record MU227760.1, read on the forward strand.
AGATGGCTCCCGTGTTTCAACTTTTTGTCTTTTTGGTGGGGGCTCATTTGTAACCTCAGTTTTAGGGACCTTTGTTAGGTCAATTATGTTCTCACCCTCAGTTTCTTTTTCTTCAACAAATGCTTGGTTTACTGGACGGGAGCTAGGTACTGAGTACTCTTCATCACTGTCTTCATCATAATCTAATGATGAGTTCCCTTTGTGGCCCTTCTCTAGCACTACAAGTGCATCTTCAATTTGGTTACATAGCAGAGTATGAGAATCAATCATGGCACCAAGCCTCTTTAAATATGACATATATGGGAAGAAACCCCCAAAAGATATGTCTTTTTCTCTTTACTTGTCTCTCTAATTCCATCAATTCATTGAACTTTTCAGCCCTTCTATCAACCTCCTCATCCTCTGGTATATTTCTTATTAGGTCTTCCTCCATGCATTCCTCATGATCCTTTGTATATGGAATAGTGGGTGTCAACAACTTCTTAGCACTTAGAATGAAGCCTTCTATGTCTATATATCTGTAAAGGGCCACATTCATTCTATAATGGCTCATCAAATTGTTCACTAGGTCTAAGGCCCTTTTACCAATTGTAAAATTATAAATCTTGAACTGCCTTGGGGTAAATGTACCCTTCCTATGAGGAGCACGGTGTTCCTTGTATGTCAAAATTAACTGCCTAATGAATTACATTGTTGCAATCCTTGGTGGCACATGGAATGGCAAAAATGAGGTGGGTGAGTGCAACCATACACCTTTATCAATGTGAAATTCTTCTCATAGTAGATTTCACCCCAGTTGTGATCTCATGGCCACTTATCAAGATATTGGCATGGAATTAGTAGCTGTATCACTTTTACTTGTAGTCTTGTTTTGTTTACTCCTAGACACTTAAGAATTGGATAAAATATCCAATTTTCAAAGACACAAAATTCTTTTTCCCTCGAGGTGTAATTCCACACTCTCAACCAAAACTAAATGGGGTTGTCCTGGTTCTGATGAAACCTCTGAGGCCTTAAACATTGGAAATTCATAATAGGAAAGTTGTAGTATAAGATTAAATGCAATAAAATGAAGTAATGCATGAATCTAGGGTTATCTTTCTTGTTTTGTATATCAACAAATCCCTGATGCATTAGATCGATTATATACTATATATAATCATAATTGGTACTGGTGTGAGGGATCTGCATATCCAGGACCATCATACGGATGTCTGAGGTGATGCTATCAGGTCCTCCATCCTTTCCTAACACTTTGTACAATGCATATGATATATACTTTATATAGAAGTTCAAGTCCTTGTAGTAGTATGGGGTAGTCCCTGGGATGGGTGCTATATAATTCTCCATTCTCCTTGGCACATGATGTTCTTGAATTAATTTGGAAGCAATGCTAGAATCTCTCATATATCTGTTCTCTAAACTTTTCAATTTGATCTTTGTGTCCATGGGATGGCATACAATGAACGCTTTCATGAATGAGTTTCTATCTAGGGTTACTAGGGCTTTCCCGTCATCCCTTTTTATTGTTTTGGTTAGGGTATCATACCTACTAGCCATTTCTAAGATAAAATTGACATCTATAAAGATGTCAGGGGCTATTAATTTGGCTAGTTCACATGTGTATGGGTTTTGAGATAGGCACAACTTCATCACTATTATTATAAAAATAGTTGAACATGGAATAACCAGAAGAGCCTAGGGTTTTAGCATCCCTAATGAAATGCATATAATGTATGAGAGTTTCAGCACTAACCTTTTTATTTTGACTTGATCATGGCAACAGGGAGATGAATTCTTCAGAATAATTGTGCTTCCCTTTCATATCATCATCAGCACCACCACTTCTCCCACTGGTAGATGCTACGCTCATTGCTTGATTCATCTTGTTCTGTTCCAATTTATATTACTGATATTGAAAGAAATCTCCTACAAACCCTCACCACAAGCTATGAATTACTCAGTAAATTGAACTTCTGAGCACTGAAAACACCACCAATCACAATTCCTTCTGAATTCTAAACCAGGAAATCACTTCTTTCAAAATACACTACTGGAAAACTCTAATCTTCTTGGAAAATGCTAATCTCTTATAAAACTCTTAGCTCTGAAAACTTGGAAGCTGGTAAAATAAAATGGCAACATATACACTTACTTATATCTGAGAAATCAATCACTTCCACCATTAGTTTACATACTGTGACATCAATTTTGTTTCTAGTCATGGCATTTCAAACTGACATGCAATCAATTATCCATGAGTGCATTTTGCTTATTTAAACCTTATAAAATTTTAAAATAGATCAAAATCAAATATGATTGGCTGTCATTAAACATAGCTCAGCCACTTTTCCATCTGGCATAAATCTTTGAAAATCTATAGGCTAGAAACTATCCACTATGGCGTTGAAGAAAATTCTTTATTTTAACTCTAGTTTTGCTTCTAGTGACCTTGCAACTGTGTAATCTCTTTGTCACTGAATGATTTTTCTAACTGTGGTTTCATACCGAGACTTAGCGACTACCATTAGATCAATCTTCAGATCAACGGTTATCTCCTTATCACTTAATGAAATCTCTTAACTCATGTTCTTTTGGAGACACCATGACTAAGCCATTTACTAACTATTCTTTAACCTTAGATTACTTTCGGAGACTTGGTGACTGATATATCTCTTTGTCATTGAACCAATCTGTTAACACATAGTTTATTTCAAGATCACGTGACAAACACCTTTGTTTCTTTATTGATGTATATTTTTACCTTTATAATTTTCATCTAGAGATAACCCGACTACCATTGATCTTCCTTTCTCTGCATCAGACAATTAGTGCCAAGTCTCCAGATCTTCAAAGCAAACCCTAATCTTTTACGAGACTTCACGACTGCTATCTCAAAGTTTCTAGGTGTATTTTTTACTTTGCATTTTCATTAGAAACTACGCAAATGATGAACACGTATCTCACCTTTCCTTTTGTCTCTTAATCATGACCTCGTGACTTTCGTTGGCTTGAACTTTCATCCTGTGGTTATCGCTGAATTTCTTGATTCTTAACTTAACCCATGATTTCTTTAGCGAATGAGTGACAACACTAACACTGAAACTGACATCTAACTCAGGTTTGATCAGGAGACCTCATGACTGTGTAAATTTAGTGTCACTAGATAAATTTTAAACTGTAGGGTTTATTACAAGACAACCTGACCACCGTTAGATTTAATTTGAGATGAACAGTCTGCATTAAGTCTCCATATCCTTTAAGGTATATTGCTTTTATCAAGAGATAATGCGACAAAGGTTTTCTACTAAGTCTTCAGATAGAATGGAATATTCTATTTACCTCACGAGACTAAGTGACTAACATATTAAGCACATGCTTTATTCTCATACTTGAGTTATGAAAAATTAACTTGAAAATAAAAAATCGACTAAGATTTTAGGGCATTTTTGTAATTTCAAATAGAAACAAACTTAGGACTTAGGGTTTTTGACATTTTTTACTAGGTTTAGGGCTGAAAACATTATTTTCAAAGATACTTAAGCAATTTCCAGACATCACTTTCAACTCTTGAGCCTAGAAATGAAAGGGAACTTCAAAATTTTACTGGGCAGACTACAAACTGGAAATACAACCAACAGTGACTCTATCTGAGGATGTGTAAATGCAAGTTTGTATCAAGAACTATAGAATTTTTAGTGTAGACCACTTCAAAAGATGCAGACTAACCTATTATAGAAAGAAACAAATGAATGAAAGAAACACACTTTTTTACATATAATACAGAGATATTTACTTGTGCATAAAACTTTCACTGTCAACTAAAAAGTGGCTTTAAGAACTACCCATGCACTGACAATTCATATTATTCATCATTCATGTTCTTCAAGATATAGGATTCTTTACCAAAACTTTGAGAAACAATAAAGGGACCAAGCCATAAATATTCAAACTTTTTATGCTTACCTTTGTCCTTTTCTCTCACATTCGATTGGAGTACAAGGTCACCAGGTATAAACTTTATGCAACCTACTATTTTATCAAGATACTTCATTTTTTGTTGCAGTTTCATATTATCTTCCTGACCCTCTCTTCTAATTTCATCAAGTTCAGCTAGTTGCATTATTCTGTCTTTCATTGGATCAGACATTTCAAGCTCTTCTTCTTGCGTGAACTTGTATACAGGTAAAAGGTTATTGATAGGCATCCTTAACTGTAGACCATACACAAGTTCAAATGGTGACTTACCAGTGGCTTTCTTGACTATTATCCTATCAGCCCATAGAGGTAATTTTCAACTTTGTTTGCTAATCTCTTTTGTTCTTTTCAAAGGTCTTCTTTAAAATCTTTAGAATGCTCTTATTACTAGATTATGCCTGTCCATTAGCCTGAGGATGATATGGGGATGAATAAGACATTATAATCCCATATTCACTGTAGAAATCTTTGATCTCATAAAATCTAAAACACATAGCATTATCCATAACTAGCTTGGCAAGGACACCAAATCTGGTTAAAATATTTTCTAGTAAAAATTCAGTAACCACTTTTCTTGTTTCTTTTTTAGTGGGAATAGATTCTATCCATTTTTTAAAATAGTCAGTGGCAACAATTATCCAACTGTCTCCTCCACTGGACTTCTCTAAAAATTCTCCAATAAGACATTATAATCCCATATTCATTGCAGAAATCTTTGATCTCATCAGATCTGAAACAGAGCATTATCCATAACTAACTTGGCAGGGACACCAAATCTGGTTAAAATATTTTCTAGTAAAAACCCAGTAACCACTTTTCTTGTTTCTTTTTTAGTGGGAATAGATGCTATCCATTTTGTAAAATAGTTAGTGGAAACAAGTATCCAACTGTGTCCTCCACTGGACTTCTCTCAAAATTCTCCAATAAAATCAATACCCCACTTAGTAAAAGGTGCTTCAACACTCATAGGGTTCAACATTAGGGCACCTGAGAACTTCAATTTATTTGAGAACCTTTGGCAAGGCTCACATTTCTAGACAAATGTATCAGTATCTTTAAATACGTTGGGCCAATAGTATCCAACCCTCAAAATCTTATGAGCAGTGGTCTTGCCAGAAAAATGCCCACCACATATTCTAGCATGCATCTCAATTAGTACTTTCTCAGCTTGGTTTTTATCTAGACATAACAGTAGTACACATTTCTATCTTTCCAATACAGATCTCCTTGAATCAAAGTTTACTTCTGAGCTTTTAACTTTAGACTCCTCTTTGGATTATCTGACATGTTTTCAGGACACTTGGCATTTTTAAGTTAATACATGATATCAACATTAAATGGTTGTCTTTCAATACTGGTTATTGTTGAATCTGGTATCACTACATTATTTACTTGTACCAAATCTAGATTTTCTTTAGTCATTAGTTTTTCTAAACCTTATCCTCTAACAAATTTTGTAATATGGATTTCTAGGTTAAATTCTTGAATTTTGTTAATCCACTTACATCTCTTACCAGTCACTTATGATTGGGTAAGAATATATTTCACTGTTGAATGAGGAACTTATGCAAGAACTTTGGCACAAACTAAGTAAGGTATGAATGATTTAACAACTTTTACCAATGCATATGCCTTCTTCTACTTTTTTATAAAATGCATTCAAATCATCTTGGTAAATAACCATGAATAGATCAATAAATTCTTTAAATTCCAAATCCATGGCTCTCTGGAAAGTTGCTCCTTCATTTATTAATCCAAAGGGTATTCTTACATAGACATAAGTTCCCCATGGAGTAGTAAATGCAATCTTGAATTGTTTTGAGTCTTTCACAAGTACCTGGTTGTAGCCTGAAAAATCCATCCATCATTGATAACAGCTCACAATGAGTAACCTTATGCAACATTGATTCCATGTTTCGTAGAGAACAATTATCTTTCAAAGAAGTAATATTCAGATTTCTAAAATCTACACACAATCTTATATCACCATTCTTTTTTCCTACTGGTACTAGGTTTGAGACCCAAGTTGAATTCCTAATAGGCTGAATAATTCCAGCATCCTTTAATTTCATCAACTCTTGTTGCATCTTAGGAGCCAACAGAGGATTAATGGGTCTTTGCTTTTGTCTAAATGGTTTCATATATGTTTTGAGTGGGATTTCATGTTGGAAAAGATCCTCTCTATAAGATTTAAGATATTCATATGACCATGCAAAAACATGCTTATGTTTTCTCAGTAATTTTATCAAGTTAGTTCTAACATGAGATTCCAATCCTTTTCTAATATAAACTACTTGAGGAGTGTTCTATCATCCCAAATTTATCTCCTCTAGATCCTCAATTTTGGCATTTCTTACTCTTACTGTATGTTCATTCTGATTAGTAAACAATGCCTCTAATTCTACCAATCCCTTAGGAATCTGGTTAGAACTGAGTTGGACAACATCATCCCCCAGTATACAATCCTTACTGTCAATAACCTCAAGAAAATTATTGCAATCTATGCGCTGGTCTTCATAATGATCAAGGCACTCAAGAAATATAAGGGTATCTAGGTCATCCTCAAACACTTGTTAGTTGTAAATATTGTCTAGGACAACTGGTCTTCTTTTAACCTCAATAATTGATACCCCATTTAAGGTCAAGTCATCAGTTTTCAAAGCCACATTGGCTAAGAAATCTACCATAATGTTTCTAGACCTTTCTATCCAATTTATATCAAAGGCATCAAATAATTATATTTGGTCCCAAATAGCATTTCTATACATTTTTAATCTGTCATTATTTACAGCAGATTTGGACCTTACTTGGGCTACTACTAACTATGAGTCACCATAGACTTTTAAACATTTTATACCATGTTTAGTAGCAATATATAGCCCTAGAAACAAAGCTTCATATTCTGTTGTATTATTTGTACACTGAAAAGATAGCAGAAAAGAATATTTGAATGTGGTACCTAATGGAGATATAAGTAGAACTCCAGCTCCTAATCCTTCTTTTGAAAAGGATCCATCAAAATAGATTTTCCATAAACCATCACTCTATTTAGTCAAATCTTTCACCAAAGGATCAACATTTTCACACTGGTGAGTACTCCTTTTGATTCTGAAATTTTCCATGTCAATGTCAACACAATAATTAATATTTGTGTTCATCCCTCTCTAGACACCTTTACATTATTTCCAGCTATATTGAAAGTGGCATAGGACAAGTCACACTGTATACTATCCCCCATTGAAGCACTCCATTTTCTGGACAACAACATGCCATAATGTGGTGGTATGTCAACCACCAGTACACTCATAGTTAACACTGTATCTGGGCATATGGATAATTTGTAAGGTAAGTCTTCAATGGTTCAAAAAACAAGGATTTCTCTTGATTCCATTTCCAGACACCTCCCATGAGGAGTATCTACTTGCAAACCCATGGATCTCATAATTTATGTGGGCATGACTATATAAGATGCTCTTGAGTCGATCATACAATTTTTGAGCATCTTCCCATTTATTACCAATGTTAAGAAAAAGGGGTCAACAACTCCTGCAAAAGTATTTGTGTCTAAGTAAATCAGAGGGATCTCAGAGATCATCCCCTCAGGCTCCTTTCCCTTATTGTTGAGTTTCTTTTCAATATGTTCTATTTTCTGAGGATTAACTGATGATACATTATTCAATACTGAAAGAACTTTCTCTTTGTGTTCTTTTATTCTCATCATTTCTAGGAATGAGACCTTCATAGTCATTTGAGATAAACATTGTCCCATATCCACTGAAGTATACTTTACATCAGAGGTCTTATGCTTTTGTACAATGATATTATTATTAGAATAATTGAGAGGGGCGGGGGGGGTGAATGTGGCCTAAAAAATTAATCCTTAAATCAACCCAAAAACTTATTACCACATTTATAAGCCTCTAGTTATCTTCAGTCCTACAAGATGATTGCCTTGAAATACTTATATCAAATTACTACTTGTCAGAATTCTTTGTAAAACCTTCTACTATATGTTTACCAATAAGCAGTATGTTCATTTACCGAAATAGAGTAAATAACTAGTGTATACCGATCAATCCATAATTACTTATGTGAAATGCAAAAAAATAAAGTAATGACTCATAATCACATGACACATGGATTTTTAATGTGGAAACCCTTTTAAGGGAAAAAACCACTGGTACCGGTACCCCAAATTTTCACTCTTCTAAAGTGAGCTTAGTGAAGATCCAACCATGTTAAAGGTTACAAACACACTGTTATGTGTGGCTTTGTTAGAGGATTTATATGAATAGTTTTTCACTTAGTATCTGGCATATAATGCTACCATCCTTGATCAAACACTCACTTGGTTTGTCAATAGGTATTAGGCATATCCAATGCTACTTTGTATGATCAAACATTTTGATACTCCATGGGATGTATCTCAATTAGAAAAGACTTTTAAGTCATGCTCAGTTAAGAGACTTGATGCTTCAATGGTTAAACTGAAATAGTAAATTGATCTGTTCACATATACAACTTGAATTGCATATTTTCAGATCTATTGTAAGTGCAAGACCTTTCTAATCAATATTATCAATTCAATACCTTTGCTCCACACTATTATTCTTTGTGATGTTGTATGACTTTTCGTTGGTGTCTGCAAAATTTAGCTCTTTCCTCAGCTTGATTGATCAGGTCTGAATGAAGACTTTCTTCTCCTTCAAAATCTCTTCAGCATCTATTCTCTTGTCACTCCCCTTAATCACATTGAATAAGCTTTCCTCTTATATAAACATGATTTCACCATTTCTTGGCTTTCTTGATCCCTGTTTGATCCATAATTCTTTCCAATTAGATTTAAAGAAAAACTCCAGTTTTATCTTGTAGAGATCTTCTTGTCGATTGGACAAAGAAGCTTTAAATCCTTTACTTATCTTTGGATTTATCTTGTCAATTAAAACAATGATAAGTACCATTTAAGTCTATATTTAGCTCTTGACAACTAAGATTTTTGTCATTTCTGAACTCTTTGTTCTGCCGGTCAATAGTTTAGTTAGTCGTTGGTGACAACTGACAGTTCTATTGGTGAGACTTCAGTTGTCTTTAGGATCTTCGTCTTGTTGTATATCCGTTGGGAAACATTGTAAATCTATTTGTTGGGTTACACTGTGTTTTTTTCTCATCGAGCAACACTATGACTTTGGTTGTCGATAATGATGTGCTTTTGCTCATCGGGTAACACTGTGACTTTTCTCTTGTTGGTTTACTTTGACCATCGGTGTGTACTCCGACGGTGTATATTGTCACTTTGTGAATACTTAACTTTTATACATTACGGATAGCATAGCCTTTCATTCATCATTTCTTTGAACTCTTTAGCAGTATGTTCATGACCATACATATTATATCAAGTTGACATCAATGACAATAAAATACATTAACTAATTTAATGTCTTGCATTAACTTTCTATGTCTCTGTGATCATCAACTTAACATCTTCAAACATTCAATCAGTTATAGTTCATCAATCTCTCCCTTTGGCATTGATGGCAACACATTACATTATTACACTATATTATCACTAATACAATATGAAATATAACAGTTAAATTTCATCAAACTACCAATATTATGTACTATAACCGATACAAATATATGGTCCTCGGTAGGCTTATGTGAGCTTTAGATTTGATTCTTGCAGCTCTCTTTATGTATTCAATCCCTTCACTGGATAGATGTAGAATATTTCTTCTTCTGATGTGATGTGTTATCTTCTTGTGTCAAACATTCTCGCTTTGACTGTTCTTCTCTTTTGATGTCTCTTTTCTCTTTTGTTAGCAATCTCTCCCTTTGTATGTGCTCTCCCTTTCTGGTTATCCCTTTGGATAATGTGATGGATATAATCTCTCCCTTTTACAATAATGCCAAAAAAATATTTGGCAGTGATGCCAAACAATCCTTTCTATCCATAATATACTCCTTGAATTTCCGAATCCATCAGCTATACAATAACTCTGGTGCATAGAGTAGATAAATACCTTGATGTGTATAGATGTATCTTTGAGGTCCATCTCTCTTCTTGCATCAACATGAATGATATTATGATAATATGTAGGTTGATGTAGCCTTCTAGTCATCTTTATGGCCAGTAGACAAGGGTCTGACCCCTAGTCTTTTTCTCAAGTACTCAAATGCAGCCTTGGGCAGTGGCTTGGTGAAGATATCAACTAATTATTCCTTTGATTTCACATACTCAAGTATCACCTCCTTTTATTGAACTTATTCTCTCAAATAATGATACTTGATAGCATTATGATTTGTTTTAGCATGCATGACTAGATTCTTGGAAATTTAATTGCACTGGTATTATCACAATAGATAATTATTGGTTCAAGAATTTTCAGATGCATACCTTCTAGTAACTATTTGATCCATGCAATATTTGAGCAATTTACAGCAGTAGAAACATACTCTGCTTCTGCAGTAGACTGAGAGATGCATCCTTGCTTCTTGTTCATCCATGTGACAAGTCTGTCACCCATAAAGAATGCTCCTCTAGTTGTTCTCATTCGGTCATCATTTTTTCCATCCCAATCAGCGTCGGTAAAGACCTTAAGTTCAAATTTGCCTTATGTTCTATACCATAAGCCATAGTCCTCGGTATTCTTTAGATATCTTAGGATTCTTTTCATAGAAGTCATATGTGATTACCGGGGATTAGCAGAAAATCTTGCAACTATTCCTATAGCATGTGAAATATCTAGTCTAGTATGTGTTAGGATTAGGATCACTGAGAGGGGGGAGGGGTGAATCAGTGATCTATCAATTAATACTTTTTCTTATTATCTGAATCTTTACTTAAATGCTTATATACTGAACTTGAATATCAATGCAAGTAAGATAAATATGCACAACACATAACACCATATATGATAATGGGGAAACCCAATGTAGGTGAAAACCCTGGTGGGAATTAGTACCCACAAATATTATGTACTAGTGTCTTATGATCCTTGTTAGAAGATCCTTAACCCTGTTAGGAGTTGTCTTTACAATAAATGAAGTATAGTGACCTTGTTAAGGGTCAGACCCTATTAGGAGTCTTTTACAATAACCCTGTTAGGGGTGGTGGACTCACTATCTGTAGACACCCTAAAATGGACAGGCTTGCAACTTTACATTAAAAACCCTAATTTTCATCTATTAATTAATGGTTTCTTAATCATTAATTAATCATCTATTTTCCTCTAAATTCATTTCTCAAATCATCTAATCCAATTCTCAAAATTAATTAAATAATTAATTTTATTTAATTAATTAAGCTTTAAATGATTATTTACCATTATTTAATCAATTAAATCCAATTTCCTATAGTTTAAATCAAATATTTAAACTCACTAGTTATATTCTTCCAATTAAATTAATTTCAATTAAATTAATTTAATTTCATCAAATAAAGCAATTCTTAATTAAAAAGAATTCAATTAT
>MU227760.1:768917-805057 GCA_018584345.1 Thuja plicata
ATTTGAAGGATCCAGGATTTCAAGCTTACATGCGCCATTACTCTTTCAACATTCAAGCTATCTTGCGATCACACACACTTTGCAATTATCAAATTCTCGACGCTTCTCAAGTCATAGACGCTGCCCATCCAATACTGAGCATCAAGAACAGCGTTTCAGAAGGAGTAGAGAGAAACAATAGAATCTTCAAGCATCGAAGGGTTTGCATTCATTTGTCTTCCTCTTTGTTGTTTGTACATTTTATTGGTCATGTTTCGATTATTCGTTTAGTAGTTATTGCGTAATAGATTTGCATTCACTTGTGAACCTTGGCTACTAACCCCCGCCCTTGGAAAGCTATGGGAAACTGGAGAGAGAGGCGTACACTATCCAAGAGCACACTGCTCAAGTGGTGAAGGCTACAATCTTCTGGATCTTCGATACACATTGTATCTGCAAGGTGAACTGTTGTTGTGACACTGCTTGTCTGATCAGTTCCTTTTATGTGCTGATGCTTTAACCTCTTGTAAATCACTACAACAATCTTATCTTCACTCTAAAATATTCTACTTCAATATCTATATCATCAACATATGATAGATATATCTTTGCTTCTTTTACACTCTGCTCTGATTTTCTTATCTCTGGCTTTCGCAATTTTTCGCATCACAAATGACCTTCTATAAGTACTTCCTCAAAGGAAATGAACATGTCAGCTTTAGGAAACCTTTTACCATGTATCTTTATCACTTAAATAACCATGCAACCCTTCATTAATTCGGCTTGACATTAATTATAACTGCTTTACTTAAACCAAATAGACACGTCTTTTCACACAGTCTGCTTCACCAAAATAGCTCTAACTAATTATCCTGAATGAATCAAGTCATGAGATTTTAACCATAGATTTTTAGGTCACTAAAAATGACTAATCTAAAGGTGCAAGTCCTGAGGATGAGTGAAACTTCCATGCCAAAAAAATCTTTGTCAGCTCTTTCCATGATCTCTTTCCTGTTCTGGCATTCACTAGCTGTACCTCTTCAACTGGTTGTATCTTCTTCATACTTGCAGATATGATCATTATATCTTAGAATTAGCATGTAAACATATTAATAAGATTATCTTCAAAGGAAAATATCATTTGGATAACAAATGAACACACGCTAATCAAAACTATAACAGTTTGTTCCTTGCTCTAGCCTATTTTCTGTACTTAGCCAATTTCTAATCTTCTGATAATGTGTGCTGACTCCAAAGCTTCATATGACTTTGTTTCCATAATGAAAACACTAAATAGATTCATATACTTTAGTATAGTCAAATTTCCAACAATCTCCCCCTTTGTGATTAATGGCAACAATGGAATATGGTGAAGTTACTATCTGTACTTTTATATAAAAACTCTCTATCTTATATCTCCCTTTTATCATATACTAGACTCCATATTCTTCATAATCTACTCCCCCTTTGACATTAATGACAAAGGTGATCAAACACACTTCTATGTACTTACTCAGGATACATATCTGGATATGCAATCTGTAACTTTTGGATCTCTTTCTCCCAAAATGTAATCAGTGAATTAATAATCTTTAGATGGGTGCATAATGCATATTGTAGCTTCTCCATACTCTCAAAGTTTATGCTAGGACCTTGATCATATGATAGAATCCATATTCTATACATTACTTTACTCACCCTTTGATATTATCTTCTCTTCCTTCTCAATCTTATCAATCTGCCCCTGATATACACATATTGATACTGGTGGAGGGATCTTCCACAAATTTCCTTATCTTCTCTATCATAGCCTCTACCTCCTAGATCTTCTTTGTAATGATGGGCATGTAACTTTCCTGATTCATACAGTCAGCAATAATCTTTCTACCTTTTGCTGCAAACTTTTTCAAGGATGCTTGACCAACTTTGAGTGAACTAAGATCAAGTGTAAATCTGCTAACCAATTCACTGAGCCTCTTCTTCATATACTTCTCTTCTACAATAACTGATTTATTTTTCATGACTCCTTCAAATTATATACTCTCACTTACTTATTTACTCCCCATGAGTCTAAGTCTGTTATGGGTGTCAAGCTTTACAACAATGATGATGAATTGTCCATTACTTCAGTCTTCTCTTTTTCTGCTTCCTTTTCTATGATATCTTAAATCAATATATCTTCTTGCTGATATAAATACTCTCAGCTTCTTGAGTACTCACAAATGTTTCTTCAAAATTTTCTAGATTAATATCCATTGCTGCCATTGATACTTCAACATTATCAATCACGAATGTATCCTCCATGTCCTTGGCCATGGGAACATAATCCTCTGGACCTGTCATAATAGTTTTATCTACTTCTTCACATGATATTTCAAATTGTATCTTCAATCAATTCAGATCTTACATGAATTCTCTTTTGTTGTATTCACACTTAGATGATCAATAACAAGTATGTGCTTCCAAGGATAACATCAGGTCATCTCTGAAACAAAATCTCCAATGGCTATACTGACATATGTGCTTCCAAGGATAACATCAGGTCGGCTCCAAAATAAAATCTCCAATGGCTATACCGATACTCTCACATAGAACACTGCTCAACAAGATTTTGACCCATTCCACTTCATGAAATTCACATGCTGAAGCATACTGATAAATCGCTTCTGAGATGTTTCAAATATTTTCTTGATATCAATCTCTACTAAAGAATGTAATTGTGACTCTTTTCTACTTGACTACAAGTGCTCCTTTTATTATCCATCTGCTTACTCGATTGTTAAGTAATTTTTCAACTAATTTCTGAAACGACGTGTCCATGCTTGGGCTTTGTTTCAAACTCGAGTTACTTTGCTTAAAAAATAACGATTATCAATCTCCTTTCTTCACTGCTGAGAACAATTTAAATGCATTAACAATACAACTGCTAGGGCTTCTATGATCTCCAATCATTTATTCTAACCGCAAGTGAGGACTTGGTGATTGCAAAGTAGATTTTGACGATTAATACTTCCGATGTAGACACAGAAAGTAACTGTAACTTTCGTTTTTGATCCTGATAACAACTTAGATCATGTTCTCTTGCATCATAATGTCACCAAACAATTGTAATCCAAGGCACATACTCAAATGGTGAGTACACCAGCCACGCAGGGGTTCAAAGCTAGAATAGCTCCCCCTAAGACCATGAGGGTCAACTATTCAGAAGTAGAAGGTGCGTCCATTGAGGATGCATCTACTACCTTGTTCTCTTCCTTGTCATTATTTACTTTGACCCATATTTTATCTGATTTAGCTTTAGCTTTCACAAACTTAACTTCTCTTGATTCTTCAAACAAAGACTTCTTAGGATTCTCTTGTCCTTTTGTTCTTCATCTGCAAGACCTTGAGATGTGTCCAACCTTTCCACATGAATGACAAATGATAGGAGGTCTGATATTCTTCGGTGTATTGGTGTGAGTTACCAATCTGTATTGTCTGGTTGAATGACCATTGTGATTACATATCTGACATGTAATGTTCTAAGTACTTCTAACATTTTTCTGAGGATAACTTCTTTGTCTTTGTTGATTCTGATTTCTTTGATTATTTTGATTCTTGTTCTTCTGACTTGTTTTACAATTCATAGCTCTATGACCAAATTTATTGCATGAATAACAATAACCATTGAAGGGTCTTACCTCTTTACAATTCCTTGCAATATTTCCATGCTTGTTACAGGCATAACAAGTTCTGCCAACTAGCTTGCATTCATCCTTAGGTGGTTCAATATTGTCTTCAGTCTGATTTCCAATCTCCTTAGTATCTGTGATATCCTTTGGTTCTTTCATTCTTGCTTGTATGTCATCAATCTGATTTTGTGCTTTATTGTATCCTATACCACTAGTATCTCCTTTAACCTTTTTGCAATACAACTGACTCTATCAGATCCTTGCTTGTGTGTAATTTGTCAATATGATTCATATGATTCTCTACTGCAATCAATTCAGATCCTATCTTTTCTTTGTTGTTTCTTAGCTCCAAGATTTCCATGTTTTCTTGTCTCAGTTCTTCATCTAACTGCTTGTTTGCTTTGACTTGATCATCATAGGCATCTTGATTGTTACATATCTTTTCATCTAATTCTTCAATCTGATCCTTTAGAGATGAATTTTCTTCATTCAAATTTTTTACTACTTCTCCCAAATCATTTGCAGAACAATTCCTTAATTCTTTTTTTAGTTTCTTGATAAGTATTTGCATGCCTTCAACTTTTAGTTTTAGATCTTCATTTTCTTTTTCATATGTGTCTAGTTCTTCAAGGGCTGCTTTAAGATTCTTTTTCAGGTGTTTCATTTATTCCTTCTCCATGATCTCCTCAAGTGGTTAAAATTCTTTGCTGAGGACTAGAGCTCTGATACCAATTGTTAGGATTAGGATCACTGAGAGGGGGGGGGGGTGAATCAGTGATCTATCAATTAATACTTTTTTCTTATTATGTGAATCTTTACTTAAATGCTTATGTACTAAACTTGAATATCAATGCAAGTAAGATAAATATACACAACACATAAAACCATATATGATTAAAGGGAAACCCAATGTAGGTGAAAACCCCGGTGGGAATTAGTACCCACAAATATTCTATACTAGTGTCTTATGATCCTTGTTACAAGATCCTTAACCCTGTTAGGAGTTGTCTTTACAATACATGAAGTACAGTGACCTTGTTAAGGGTCAGACCCTATTAGGAGTCTTTTAAAATAACCCTCTTAGGGGTGGTGGACTCACTATCCAAGAGCACACTGCTCAAGTGGTGAAGGCTACAACCTTCTGGATCTTCGATACACACTGTATCTGCAAGGTGAACTATTGTTGTGACACTGCTTGTCTAATCAATTCCTTTTGTGTGCTGATGCTTTAACCTCTTGTAAATCACTACAAAAATATTATCTTCACTCTAAAATATTCTACTTCAATATCTATATCATCAACATATGATAGATATATCTTTTTTGCTTTTACACTCTGCTCTGCTTTTCTTATCTCTGGCTTCCGCAACTTTTCCCATCACAACTGACCTTCTATAAGTACTTCCTCAAAGGACATGAACATGTCAGCTTTAGGAAACCTTTTACCATGTATCTTTATCACTTACATAACCATGCAACCCTTCATTAATTTGGCTTAACATTAATTATAACCAGTTTACTTAAACCAAACAGACACGTCTTTTCACACAATCCGCTTCACCAAAATAGCTCTAACTAATTATCCAAGATGAATCAAGTCATGAACTTTTAAAAATATATTTTTAGGTAACTAAAAATGACTAATCTAAAGGTGCAAGTCCTGAGGATGAGTGAAAATTCCACGCCAAAACAATCTTTGTCGGCTCTTTCCATGATCTTTGTCCTGTTCTAGCATTCACTGGCTGTACCTCTTCAACTGGCTGTATCTTCTTCATACTTTCAGATCTGATCATGCTCTCTTAGAATTAGCATTTAAACATTGTCATAAGATTATCTTCAAATGCACATATCATTTGGACAACAAATGAACACACTCTAATCAAAACTATAAGAGTTTGTTCCTTGCTCTGTCTTGTTTTCTATACTTAGCCAATTTTTGATCTTCTGATAATGTGTGCTAACTCCAAAGCTTCATATGACTTTGTTTCCATAATGAAAAAACTAAATAGAGTCATATACTTCAGTATAGTCAACTTTCCAATAGTATGTACAACATACATGAGTTTTCCAATCATTAATCTGTGCAAAGTCTGATTTACCTCAGGTGACTTGTCCTCCTTTGTTAGCTTACATCCATTTGTCATAGGTGTTCCAACTAGCTTGGAATCTTCCATCTTGAATAATTTTAGTACTTCCTTGATGTATTTGGATTTTGTAATTAAAATTCCTTCATCTTGTTTCATGATTTGTAGACCAAGAAAGAACTTGATCTCTCCAAACATAGACATCTCAAACTCTTTTCTCAATTCATTTGAAAATAATTTGCATAGCATATCATTTCCTCCAAATATAATGTAATCAAAAAATATTTTAGCCATCAAAATGTTAGCATCAATATCTTCCTTCAAATAAATATTATTGTTTTCATTAGTTCTTACAAATCCAATACTGATGAGATAGGAATGAAGTCTTTCATACCAGGCTCTAGATACTTGTTTAAATCCATACAAGGCTTTGTGTAGTCTACATACCATGTTCCTCTTTTATGGATCAATAAACCCTTCTGGTTGTTTAATGTATACCTCTTCTTCAAGTATTCCATTTAGGAATGCAGACTTGACATCCATTTGGTATACCTTGAATTATTTACATGTAGCATAAGCAAGTAATATTCTCACTCCTTCTAGCCTAGAAATGAGTGCAAAGGTTTCTCCATAGTCAATCCCTTCTTCTTGTGCATCTCCCTTGCATACTAGTCTTGCTTTTTTTTTGGTGACTTCTCCATTATCATTCAACTTATTTCTGAATATCCATTTTGTACCAATGACATTCTTGTCATTTGGTCTCAGTACAAGTGTCCATGTCTTGTTTTTCTCAATATGCTCAATTTCTTCATTCATAGCACTAATCCATTCTTCATTATCAAGTGCAGCATTGACAGATTTTGGCTCAAAATCACAAATTAGACATCTTGTGTTTAGAGATTTACTTCTGGTTCTCATACCAGGCTTCTTGTCTCCTATGATCTATTTCTATGGATGGTTCCTTCTGACATATCTGGAAAGTACAAGTTCAATTCTTTATCTATCATCTTGATCATCATTTTGTCCTTCATTCTGATCTCCATCACTTGGTACATCATCTTGAGCAATATCCTAATTTTTGGTATTTGCAACCTGATGCTCGGGTGCAATATTATGTTGCTCAGGAGCTATATATTGTTGCTCAAGTAGAGTGTCAGGTTCTTTGATTGTAAAAAAACTTGTTGTATTCCTTTGGTTCTTTTTTGCTTTCCTTTTCATTCATCTCTACAAATTCATCTATCTTTACATTTGCACTTTCAACAATTTTGTTAGAGGCTTTATTGAGACATTTATAAGCCTTGCTCTTGGTGGAATACCCTAGAAAGATACCTTCATCAATTTTGGAGTCAAGCTTTCCATTTCTATCATCTTTTAAGATATAGCATTGAATACCAAAGATTTTGAAGTAACTTACATTGGGTGTGTAACTATACCATAGCTCATAGGGTGTCTTCTTGGTGCCTTTCTTCAATTGTACTCCATTCAATGTGTAGACAGCAGTAGTGATAGCTTCCCTCCAGAAGATTTAGGTGACATCTTTCTCTATCATTAGTGTCCTTACACAATCAACAATGGATCTGTTCCTTCTTTTAGTAATTCCATTTTGTTGTGGTGTTCTCGGTGCAGAGACCTGTCTTTTGATTCCATGCTCATTGCAAAAGTTAGTGAATTCATCTAAAATAAATTCCCCTCCTTTATCTGATCTTAAGCATTTTAATTCCTTATCACTTTATTTTTCTACCATTGCTTTGTACCATTTAAACATCTTAAATGCTTCTGATTTATCCATTAGAAACATAGTTGTCATCATTCTAGAGGAATCATCAACAAAGAGAATAAAATATCTATCTCCATAGTAACTCTTTGTCTTCATGGGTCCACATAGACTATTATGGACTAATTCTAGAATGACATCAGATGTATGGGTTTTTCTTTTGAAACTAGACTTTTTCATCTTACCTTTTTGACAGTTTTGGCATAGGATATTGTCAGGCTTAGTCATCTTCGGTAAGCCTCTTACATTTCTATTTCTTCTTATGTTTATCATGTTGTCAAAGTTTACATGAAACAATATTTTATGCCATAAGCATATGTCTTCATTTCTAGCCATTAAGCAAGTGGTGTCAATATCATTTGGATAGAATAAGTTACCTTTTGTCTTCTCACCGGTACCAATCATCCTTCCCGATTCATTGAAGATATTTGCCTTCTTCTTTTCAAATGCTACCCTGTGACCTGAATTATTCAACTGAGAAACACTCAAATTATAATTCAATCCTTTCACCCAGTAAGTATTTTCACATTTTACTAGGTTATTTAACATTATGGTTCCTCTACCTTCAACTGGACAAGGTGTATCATTACACATTCTTACTAAATCACCATTATAGTATTCAAAAGTCTCAAACTTTTGTTTGTCACCGCTCATATGGTGAGTGAAACCACTATCTATGATCCAGACATCATTTTTACTAACTTTAGATATGAGTGTAGTTTCTACATACCTTTCTTCATCTTCATTTGAATGATCTTTTACTTCTACAAACACCATCTCGATGTCTTCATTAGATTCGGTGTCGGTACCTCCATCTTTGCATGTAGCTAGGTAACTGGCCTTCTTTCCTTTGTCCTTGTAGTCGCGGGTATCTCTTCTTTCTAATTGTCAGTTGCTTCTGTAATCTTGGTTATCACCTCTGTCAAACTTCTATTCAAATGACTTGTCATTACTTCTATCATCTATTCTCCTGTTAGGACATCTTGCAGCAAAGTGTCCCATCTCTTTACAATTAAAACATACAATTGGTAATTTACCTTTGTATTTACCTTTGCCTCTCTACATTATTCTAGCCATAAGTACTTCAATTTCATCAAGATCTTCTTCTTCACTTTCACTATCACTATCTTTTCTCATAGTGTATTTATGACTTTATTTACTTATTATCAAAGAAGATTTGAATGCAGACTCTATGTTTGGTAAGACACTATTATCAAAGTTATTCATCTCAAATGAAATCAGTCTTCTAATCAAACTATCCATAGTAACATTATTATTTGATACTGCTCTCATTTCTTGTATGGTAGATACTCTAATAGCATAAGTAGGCAGTAAAGTTCTTAGAATTTTACTTACCACTGTCTCTTCTTCTAGTACACCTCCAAGTCCTTAGATAACATTGACTACCTCTTTGATTCTTCTGTTGTACTGTGTGATGTGTTCACCTTCTTTCATTCTAAGATCATCAAAATTTCCTCTAAGGCTTTCTTCCTTGGATCTCAGAACATTTATATCACCACCATGTACAAGATTAAATTTGTCCCACATCTACTTTGTAGTTGTGCATGTTTTGACATCTTCAAATTCAGCATCAGAGAGTGAAGAAGAAAGCTCTATTATCATGCAGTTGTGCTCATGCTTATCTCTCATTTGTTCAACTATGAGGGATCCTATGGGCAACACATATTTAGTATCTAAGTATTGAGTAACATCATTTCCAATACCTGATAGGTGGAGTCTTATCCTGCTTTTCCATGAAGAAAATTTCTCTTTGTTCAACTTGGGCACATCTTGTCTATTCATCTTGTGATCTTTATCTTAGGTCTTGAAACCTTCCTTCTAAGCACACAAGCTCTAATACCAATTGTTAGAATAGCTGAGAGGGGGGGGGGTGAATCAGTGGCCTCAAAAATTAATCCTTAAATCAACCCAACAACTTATTACCACATTTATAAGACTCTAGTTATCTTCAGTCCTACAAGATGATTTCCTTGAAATATTTATGTCAAATTACTACTTGTCGAAATGCTTTGTTAAACCTTCTACTGTATGTTTACCGATAAGAAGTCTGTTCATTTACCAAAATATAGTAAATAACTAGTGTATATCGATCAACCCATAATTACTTATGTGAAATGAAAAACAATAAATTAATGACTCACAAATAAATTACATATGGATTTTTAACGTGGAAACCCTCTTAAGGGAAAAAACCATTGGTACTAGTACCCCAAATTTTCACTATTCTGAAGTGAGCTTGGTGAAGAGCTAACCCTGTTAAAGGTGAAAAACACACTGTTAGGTGTGACCTTGGTAGAGGATTTAAATGAATATTTTTCAGTTAGTATATGGCATCTAATGCTACCATGCTTCATCAAACACTCACTTGGTCTGTCAATAGGTATCGAGCATATCCAATGCTACTTTGTATGATCAAACTTTTTGATACTCCTTGGGATGAATCTCAATTAGAAAAGACTTTTAAGTACTACTCGGTTAAGAGACTTGATGCTTCAATGGTTAAACTGAAACAGTAAATTAATCTGTTCACATATACAACTTGAATTGTAGATTTTTAGATCTATTGTAAGTGCATTACCTTTCTGGTCAATGTTATCAATTCAATACCTTTGCTCCACACTATTCTGCTCTATGATATTGTATCACTGCTCATTAGTGTCTGTAGAATTTAGCTCTTTCCTCAGCTTGATTGATTAGGTCTAAATAAAGACTTTCTTCTCCTTCAAAATCTCTTCAAAATATATTCTCTTAGCACTCCCCTTATTCACATTGAATAATCTTGTCTCTTATATAGACATGATTTCACCATTTCTTGGCTTTCTTGATCTTGGCGTGATCCACAATTCTCACCAATTAGATTTAAAGAAAAAATCTAGTTTTATCTTGTAGAGATCTTCTTGCCAACTGGACAAAGTAGCTTTGAATCCTTTACTTATCTCTAGATTTATCTTGTTAAGTCTATATTTAGCTCTTGACAGCTAAGATTTTTGTTGTTTCTGAACTCTTTGTTCTTTCAATCAATACTTTAGTTAGTCATTGGTGACAACTAACAGTTCTATCGTTGAGACTTCAGTTGTCTTCGGGATCTTCGTCTTGTTGTCTATCCATCAGGCAACACTGTAAATTTGTCTGTCGGGTTACACTATTGTTTTTCTCATCAGATAACACTGTAACTTTTCTCATTGGTAATGTTGTGCTTTTTCTCATCTGGTAACACTGTGACTTTTCTCTTGTTGGTTTACTCTAACCGTCAGTGTGCACTCCGTCAGTGTATACAGTCACTTTGTAAATACTTAACTTTTATGCATTACTAATAGCATAGCCTTTGATTCATTGGTTCTTTAAAGACTTTAGCAGTATGTTCATGACCATACAAATTATATCAAGTTGACATCAATAAAAATACAATACATTAACTCATTTAATGTCTTGCATTAACTTTCTGTGTCTCTGTGATCATCAACTTAACATCTTCAAACATTCAATCAGTTATAGTTCATCAATCTCTCCCTTTGGCATTGATGGAAACACATTACATTATCACACTATGTTATCACTAATACAATATGAAATATAACAGTTCAAGTTCATCAAACTACCAATCTTATGTACAATAACCGATACAAATAGCTGGTCTGCAGGAAGAGGTCTCCTATGGAATTTGTTAGTATCTTTAGGAGCAAAGAATTTTCTATGGTCCTTGAAAGAAGAATCCTTGTTTCTTGATGTTGTAGCATTCTCTATATCAGCAAAGGAGATTGTAGCTGATTGTAAAAAATCAAATTTTCTCTTCCTCTCTATAGTAGCTTCTTCTGCTTCAACTTTCTCCAACATCTTGGCCATAGTTTCTCTCTCTTTTTTAATATTTTCAAGGTCAATGTCTAGTTTAGACATTTGCTCAGTCACATTCTTTTGATTTTTTGGCTCCTCAACTTTTGTTTCTGCAACTTTATTTTTTCCTTTATCTTTGAAGTCTTGAGGACCTAAACTTTTGTGGATATTTGGAATCTCTTGGTCTCTGTGAGACCTCTCAATATTATTTGCAGCTTGATGTCTCAGGGATCTTCTCCTAAACTTGTCAACATCCTTCTTCTCATTTTTCTTATTTTTAAGATCTTTTTCCCTTTTCATTTGTTGAATAAGGGCTAACTGTTTCATGAGGATTCTTTCTTCCTCTGCAAGTTCATCAGAAGGAACTTCAGATTCTGAGCTTATTGTATCAGTTCCTTCTCTCTCAGTAGAAGTAGTAGTAACTGCATAGGTTTCTAGTCCAAGGTTTGGGGCTTCTACATATTCTAAAGTATTCCCATCATGACTAGACTGATTAGTATCCTTCTTTCTAGTTCTATTCTCTTCATTTCTTGGAGAAGACTCATTAATGTTAGCTTGATTCTTCTTCTTTCTCCAAGACATCCTAGTTCTTGAGGTAGTTGGAATCGTAGTATTCAACTTCTGGATTATCTCTCATTCTTGACCTAGTATTCATATTTGTAAAAATGTTTCACTTATGCACTGATTAACAAATATTTTCTTTAGATTCGCAACCCAACCACAAGTTTGGGAAATATTTAATACTACTAGAATGAACTAAAACTGGCAAAAATCAAATATAACTTACTTTATCTTTTGAACACCATAGATATTCTGAATATAACTTTTAAATCCCTAGCAGAGTCACCAGTTTGTTAGGGATTTTTCTTGCTGAACCTCAAAATGCTCAAATTTTTGTTTTAAATCTATGACTCCCAATATTGAAATAACTAATTCAAGCAAGAGAAATGCCTAATTGATGAGGGTTTAGATAATATCCAAGGAAACTACTACCTCCTCTTTCCTTTTTGAGATCCACTGACTCAGGCAGGTATTACCTATGAATGATTACTGATTAACAGTATCTTTAAAGTGGATTATATCCTCTTACTAACTTGTTGAAATTCCTTTTAATGTATCAATAAGTAGATGACTATGCAAATGAATATGAATAACCTAATACAGATCTTAATAAGCCAAACTAGTATTTTGACAAAAACAAATAGTTGTGCAATAAGGATTCTCATCCTTCTTCCTTTTATAGTTCTTATGAACCTCAGGAGGGATAACCTATTTGATTCTCTCTTAAAGGAATCAGTAGACTTGAATTCTATACTCAATGAGCACAATTTCTTATGAATGTATGCTCTTTTATAAGTGTAATGTAATTGAATGATTGTTCTTAAATGCTAGATGATTTAAAAGTTACATGGAAAACTATAAACCAGTGCCTGATCCTATGGGTTATAGAGTCAATATCTGGTATAAATCCATAAGAAGATGATCATTAAAATACTTGCAACAAAGATAAAATGCCTTACAGATTATCCTCTAGTTCTATAACTCTGTCATCAAATCCTTAAATTAATGCTAATTTCTCTGGGGTCATCTGAAATAATTAATCCTTCCTTGAAGGAGATCACAAATGACTACATAATCACCTTGTCATCAGTATGTCTAAGTGCCTTACAAATAAACATATAAGAACTATAACAGAAATGAAAAGAGACAACCAAGATGTAAAACAAAGATTGCAATATATTATATTAATGGCTTAATGCTTCAAATACATTCAGATAGACAAAACAAAGTACGAAGGCTCAGACAAATTTTATTAGTTTTCCTTGTAATTCTATTCCATCATCATCATCTATGTTACAATGAGCTCTCTTTATAGGCTTAAACCATCTTGGAATCCTTAATAAGTAAGGATGCTACAAGCTTTGGATGGTTTTAAGACCTAACCCTAAAATCTAGAAAAGACAAAAGACAAGAAAGAGCCAAGCGATGGATGGAAAAAATTAAAGAATAAGATCTGATTTTCTCCTTGTCTTCTTGTGATCTTTGGAACCTTTGTCTATATATGTTCAGGATAGCATCTGATATTTGTAATGAGATCTAGTGACTGCCAATATAGGCTAACTTACACGAGTCTTTATGATTTATAAGCTTTCTGTGCTCAAAGAGTTGGTGCCATGTGTCCTCCTATTCTTCATCCATGATGTCTAGGTCAACAGTTAAAGGATTTTTCTTGGGCTTCATTAAGATTTTCCATGCAGTAACATCTTCCTCTTTTGGCATTCAAAGATTTGTATATTCTCCAACTGGGTCTTCTGTCTTTCTCACCTAGCATCAGTAATACTCTTGACATCTGTGATGAATTTATTGTAATCTATTTCTAACTTAATTTCTTCATCTAGAATCTTATTAAATATTTTCATATCTAGTTCTCCATTATCAGAAACATAAACCTATTTATTAGGCATTACAGTGTCAAACTCTGAGCCCCATACCCCTAGTGGCTTGATTTGATTCTCCTTTGATTTGATTGGAGGCACAAATCTGTTTTAGCTTGGTCCAAACATGTTCAACCTCACCTCTATTTGATTAGCCTTTCCTTTAAAAATGACAAGGTTGCTCCTATTTTCTCTATCTTAGTCCCAACCTGGGTTACTATTGTTAGGAATAGTCCCAAGAGATAACTGAGAGGGGGGGTGAATCAGCTATCTACTAGTTTTAATTCTTTTCTCCATTTAAGTATAGAATAAAATTAAGCATAAATACAACAAGATAACACAAAATAGAACACCACAAATTTGGTTACGAGGAAACCAAAATAGGTAAAAACCCTGGTGGGAATTAGCACCCACAAAGGAATGCACTATAGTATAATGATCCTTGTTAGAAGATCTTACAACCCTGTTAGGACTTGATATTTACAATGCAATAAGTACAGTGACCTGGTTAAGGGTTGGACCCTGTTAGGAGTCTTTTCCAAATAAACCTATTAGGGGTGAGGACACACTATCCAAGAGCACACTTCTCAAATGATGAAGGTTGCAACCTTATAAAAATTGGATATACACTATATCTGATAATTGAACTGTTTAAGTAGACCTGCTACCTTGATCAGTTCTAGTGACTTGTATACACTCTCTGCTTCTTCACATAGAGCTTCAACCGATGAAAGGTGTGTCTTTACTATCTCAATATGATTGGCATTCTTCTCGACTCTCTTTCACACTTCTCAATAAAAAATAACTGCTATATGTATCTTCCTCAAAAGATATGATCACGTTGACTGTAGGAAACTCTTCAATAACTTTGTTGTCAGCTAAACTAAGCATGCAACATAATCAGAACCACACAACTCAAAATGAATAGACGCATTGCTTCTCATAGTTGGCTTTACCAAAATCACTCAACCGTCGCACCTCAGATGAAACATGTGTAGTGCCTTTGGTTAATCATCTTTGACTCATAACTAAACATTAATCTGAACACGCATATCCCAAAGGTAGGCACAACTGAAGAATCAATAAAATTACTGTCAGCTCTTAAAAATAATCCTCTAAAACTGTGGCTATTAAACAGATCATCATAACTCAACTTTAACTGAACATCTAAATCTTCGTGTATGAACATGGTATAATAATTATGTCTTCAACATAAAAACAACCGTGCAAGGCTCCAACATATCCATACTGAAAGGTGAATACAATACACTTCTGTATACTATATGTTGTCATCAATGACAAACATACAGTCAATTATTTGTAAAAAGGAAAATCTCCAACAATCTCCCCCTTTGACATTGATGGCAATATATGATATGAAAAACACCATCAATCCAAAAGTGTCTTCTTTCTTTTTACAATCTTCTCAATATCGTCATCAAAAGTTCCTCTTAACTGTTGCATCTCCTTTGACTATGTTTTTATTTTCATGAGTATATACTCCCCCAAAGTATATGCTCTCCCTTCCTATATAGTCCCCCTTTTAAATAATTGGCAAAGGATGCCAAATACAAATAAGTACAGGTACTACTCCAGAGGTAGAGTAGTGAACCACTCATCAGTCACCGAGGACTGATGCACTTGCTACAAATTTTAATCAGACTAAAGAAAGGGAATTACTCCCATCTTCTTCCTGCGATACTCAAAAGTATCTTTTGATAAAGGTTTCGTAAATATGTCTGCCAAACGATCTTTGATGCTCACATAATTCAACTTCACTTCTCTCTCTGCAACTTTTTCTCTTAGAAAATGATATTTTATTTCTATGTGTTTTGTCTTTGCGTGCATCACAGGGTTCTTTGACATATTAATAGTGCTAGTGTTGTCACAATGAATGACAATAGGATAATAAAATTAAATTCCAAAGTCTTTGATCATCTGCTTGATCCAAACCATTTTGGAATAATTTAATGTTGCTGCTACATACTCAGCTTTTGTTGTTGACAAAGAAATGTAGTTCTTCTTCTTGCTTGTCCAAGTAACCAACCTGTCTCCAATAAATACTGCTCCTCTTGGGGTACTCTTTCTGTCATTAACACAACCTTCCCAATCTGCATTTGTGTACACATGAAGTTCTACATTTTCTGAATTAGGATACCATAAACCATAGTCTATAGTCCCTTTTAAGTATCTGAATATTCTTTTTATTTCCATTAAGTAATTTTGTTTTGGTTCAGCTACAAATCTCCCAATAATTCCAACTACATTAGAAATATCTGGTCTAGATTGAGTGAGATACATGAGTTTTCCAATCATAGACTTGTATAGTGTTTTATCAACTGCTGTGGAGTCATCATTTTTAGAAAGCTTTCTTTTCCTATTATCATAGGAGTGCTTACTAGCTTGTAATCTTCCATCTTGAATGTCTTCAATATCTCCTTCACATATTTAGATTGATTTATGAATATACCTCTGTCTGTCTTCTTTACATTTAATCCCAAAAATTATTTTATAGGTCCAATCATGCTCATTTCAAATTTGCTCTGCATCTCTTTGGCAAATTCTGCACTAAGATTTTCATTACCTCCAAAAATAATGTCATCAAAAAAAATAGCAACAAGTAATAATCCTTCTGGTGTCTCTCTTATGAATAAGTTACAATCTACTGCTCCCTTCTTGAATCCAAGTTTTATCAAGTACCCATCAAGTCTCTCATACAATGCTCTTGGGGCCTGTTTAAGTCCATAGAGGGCTTTCTTTAGTCTACATACCATGTCTAGTTTGTCTGATAAATTGAATCCTTCAGGATGCTCTATGTAGACTTCTTCCTTCAAGTCACCATTTAGAAATACTGACTTGACATCCATCTGATATACTTTAAATTTCTTGAATTTTGCATATGCTAAAAACAATTTAATACCTTCAAGTATTCTCACAGGGGCAAATGTATCAGAGTAGTCAATTCCTTCTCTCCGTGCATATCATTTACATACCAATCTTTCTTTGTTTCTTATCATTGTACCATCTTCATTCATTTTGTTTATGAATATCCACTTAGTTCCAATCACGTTTTATTCATAAGGTCTAGGGACCAATTCCCATGTGTCATTCTTAATTATCTGATCTAATTCTTCTTACATTGCATTTTTCAAATCTGAATCATTACACGCATCTTCAACACTTAAGGGTTCAATTTGTGAAAGTAAACATACCTCTTCATCAATGATTGAACCTTTTCTCTAGATCTTGTCAAAACTTTACTACTCTGATCTCCAATGATATCTTCTTTTGAATGGTATCTAGATGTGTATTTTGAGATTTTAGGTGTGACACTCTCATCTATAATCTGTGATTCCTCTTCACTTGGTTCAGGGTTATTGCATGATACATCAATACAGTCAAATATTACTTCAATAAATGTTTCTTTATTGATGATTCTAGGTTCATCTTCAATCATAGGTGCATATTCATAACTTATCTCTCTTGAATCATGAAATTCTCATCAATATTCACATGTGCACTTTCAATGATTTTCTTCAACCTTAAATTAAAACATCTGCAAGCTTTGCTCTGAGTAGACTAAGCAAGAAAAATACCTTCATTGCTTCTAGCATCAAACTTACCAACACCATCATCTCTCTTGATGTAGCACTTGCTTCCAAAGACTCTGAAGTATTTTACTGTAGGTACATTACCAAACCAAATTTCATAAGGTGTTTTGTCTGTGCCTGGCCTTAGTTGAATACTACTGATAGTATAGACTATTGTATTGACTGCTTCTCTCCAATAGGTCTGTACAACCTTTCCTTCAATCATGATAGTGCACGCTGTGTCAAGTTTGATCGTGTTTCTTCTTTCTGGAATTCCATTTTTTTGAGGGGTTCTAGGTGCACTTAGTTGTCTTTTGATCCCATGGTCTTTGCAATACTCAAGAAACTTGTCAGAGGTTAATTCTCCTCCTCTATTAGATCTCAGACATTTTATCTTTAATCCAGACTCATTTTCAACTTTAGCTTTGAATATTTTGAACTTCTCAAAAGCTTCATATTTATCTTTCAATAATGCAACCCACATCATTCTGGATAAAACATCAACAAACAAAATAAAAAACCTTTCACCATAGTATGATCTTGTTTGAGTAGGTCCACATAAGTCAGTATGCACTAGATCTAATTTGTTCTCTGTAGAGTTCTATTGTCTTCTGAATAAGTTCCTCACATGCTTTCCCATCACACATTCCCTACACATAGTATCAATTGGTCTTCCAATTCTAGGAAGGTTTGTTACTGCCTTTACATTGCTTATCTTTACTATGTTATAAAAATTGATATGACAAAGTCTTTTGTTCCATAAACAACCGTCAACTGTAACCACCTGAATTTAGTCTGTTTTGACTATAGGCCCTATTTGTCCTAAG
The DNA here is from genome assembly GCA_018584345.1 of Thuja plicata. Taxonomy (NCBI): domain Eukaryota; kingdom Viridiplantae; phylum Streptophyta; class Pinopsida; order Cupressales; family Cupressaceae; genus Thuja; species Thuja plicata. The sequence goes on from MU227760.1 coordinate 787,130, forward strand.
TGTGATCATACCTCCAATTATGTCATGACAATGTTACTTTGGCATAATTCATTTTTTAAAATCAAATTTAATGTCCTAGGTGATTTTTATCACTAAATTATATTAACTATTATAGCCAAAAAATTCAAATCAATTTAAACCAATTAAATCAAATCAAATTCAAAACATGGCTATAGTATTTAATTATAAAGGAATTAAATAAACCCCTTAATCAATTATCCACTTGCAAAATAACCCATTCCCCTAGCCTATTTAATTTAATTAAAATGACTATAGTCCCCTTAATTATTAAAAAGTAATAAAATGTTTAAATAATTAATTCCTATATTTTAAATGAATTAAATAAGTTTAATTAATTTCATTTATATTCCCTTAAACCCCAACCTAACCTATCTCAACCACTTCTACCCTCAGTTCTAACCCATCTCAACCTATTCCACCCTTGCTAAATCTAATCCTAATTCTAATTTTACCCTAACCCACCTCCTAATGTTGTCACATTCCATTAAGGAATGATTAACAACTCAACCCACTTGAGAAAGTCAACTTTCTCAAGCATGACTTACCCAAAGGACAAACTTGCCAAGTTGAGCCTTACTCACTCTGATGCCTCTTAAATCAAGTTCATTAATGATCCATTAATGGATATTCCCACTTACCCATCCCTCATTAATGCCCAAGGCATTAATGGCTCTTACATCTCATTAATGACCTTAGGGGCTCCATTAATGAACCTTGTCTCCCCTCTCTCTCACCCATTCGTCTTTCAATTGAAGGGATTTAGAGCTCATAACATGCCTCAAATTTCAAATTGTAGTGTTGTTATGCTAAGATTTTGAAGAGATATCAAAGCATTGTTATGCTACCCATTTCTTCATAGCTTCATACACACTCCATTAGTCACTTTCTTGTATAGTTATAATGTCCATTTTAGACTAATATGCATGCTAAATAGTTAAATAGTTGTTTTTAACCCAAATCTTTCATGCTAGATTGTTTATGTCACTAGTATTTAGCATAATCTGAGGGCTTTTATGTTATTTTCTACACTCATCCTAGTTAGAAAGCAATAGGTCGATGTTAGGGTTTCATATGCTCATTAACCCTTGTTTCTCACTAACATAATGACTTATTGAAGTGTTGTGTCATAGATAACAGGTGCACAAATATACACACACATTTCTGGCGCCCACCGTGGGGTGAGATTTCCAACTTGGCCTTTTTTTTTTAATTCAAATTTTCAATAATCTGCATGCCCAGAATTCTATTACAGACTCATTTTTTACCATTTTGGATCGCATCCGGGATACGTCCTCACACCGCAGTAAAGGAGGCTCACATCTGGGGAGCATATTGTCGCATCTGGTAAGAAAGCTCACATAAAGTATACTGTATCACATTCTATGATTTTTTAGGCTCACATCTGGTTCAAAAGTTTGTACACTTCGTTTGCCTAACTCTAACATTTTGACAAGTTGTGTTCTTGATGTTTTGCAGCCTAATAATTTTTTGCAGGTTGTTCTTGAAGGTTTTCATGGGAATTGAAATAAATAGATACTAACTTGGTTTTTCAGGTTGCCCAACCCCCATCTTGACCTCTATTTACTTGCTTTAAAACTAAGAAACATTTTCCCATCTATCACTAAACTGACTAGAGGACTATGCTCTTTTCCTTTTAAGGAAAGTCAGAAACTCACACATCAGTTTATGGGTTGAATGAAATTTGGAGTTAATTGAACAAGCAATCAAATTGTATAATTATTTTGGGATCAGTAAATGAATAACACAAATCACTAAATCTTGCGGATCAAATAACAAGTTCAACTGTATAATTCATTTTTGGGACACATAAATTGAACAAGAAAACTCACTAAACATTGTGGTTAATTGAACAAGGAAAATATACTTTCAAGCAATCTTGTTTTAATTAAAATAGGAACATCTAAATCAGGCACAACATTGCTTGAGGGAAAGAACCACTTTGCTTGACTCTATTTTGGGAGAAAACGGCTTAGATTAGGAGAGTATGTTCTTCTTCTTCGAAAGAATCAAAAATACAGACATCCAAAGCTCGCTAATCCTTTGTATGTATATTCAATAGTAGAGGACCTTCCGGTTGAGGAAAAAATCTCCCGAGAATGACCCAAGTGAGGATAGGTTTTATGCCAACCCTTCCAACTCACTATAAATAATTGCTTCCTCGTAGGCTAAAGCCTCGGAAGATGGAGCCAATTTTGTTCATGGAATTTTGACATCATTCATTGAACATGCTTGGGTATATGTAGAATGGAGCTGCTTGATTCTTTCTTGCAAGACTACATATATCTAGGTACTCATAGGGCTATACACCTAAATTTTTCCTTGTGCAATTCTATGGGGGATGGTTTCAAACAGATTTCCCAATAATCTACAACAACTTCAACTGAAAGAATTCTTGATTCACCCCTGAAAGGGTGATAATCTTTGTGCAAGGAAAAAAGTAACTACCCCAAGACACTCATCATATTGTACCCTCACTTGCATTTGGAGTCAGCTAATACAACATCATGACTGGAGCCATTGCGTGCTTGGTGATGGTTGTATTCTGATTAGCATTTCAGTGTGTACCTGAGTCAACAAGCAAAGATTTTCATCCTCCGCCTAGAGAATAGGAAAAGATGAGTGTGTGTTTCACCCTCTTAAACAATGCAAATCTATTTGACGTGCTTGAAAAATACTAAAAAGATAAACTCCTTCAAACAAGAAACAATATTCAAACCCTTAGATACATGTGTTCTTCAGTGGAAAATCTCCAAACACGATCACAGATCAGACACAATTACATGAACTCCCAAAATGCAAATTTCAAAAATGGCAAAAAACTAACAAAGTCATCATAAGATTGCATCCTGGATTTCCCAAATTGTATCTGGTATTTGGGATTGCATCCTGTATGTTAGCTCGCATTTGGTCATCACACAGTCACATCTAGGATTTGGGCTCGCATTTGGTAACATCAGAGGCTCAGATATGGGAGCTCGCATCTAGGACAAAGGGTACTCATAGAAGTTTTTCTTAGAAAGTCTTAGTTCATTAGGATGCCCTTTTGGCTCTTTAGCTGGTTCCTATTGTATTTTATGTTCTCCCTGTTGAAATTTCAAAACTCTTTTGAGACGTCTACGCTGCATACTTAGTCAGTCTTTCACGATTGGTTCAATACATGTGGTCTACCTGCTTTTTACCAACAAATTGATTCCCAGCTCACTATCAGGGCATTCTAACCCTCTGACGTTGGAATCATTTACATCCACCAACAACAAACAGTTACTTTTACCTAGACACACCCACTTGAACAATCTAAAACTCTCACTTACGCTATTGGTAAACATCACCAAAATTTGAGAAACAACTTCATGGTTACCACAAGACACAACAAGTACATGTCTAAAGGATCAAAAGTGCCTTCTAAAACACCACACTTTCAAGGAGAAACTTCTTGTAGTTCCCTACTTGATCTAGATTCCCCTCAAATGGATAGAAACACTCATAGATAGAGTGAGGCTTTTGAGGAGTATAACGATGGCAAGCACCAAAAACTCAAACATACAGATGAGGAGGAAGGACCCAAATTTGAACATGACCCATTTGGATCAGACAATGAAAGGGAGATCCCTGAAGATGAGTACGAAAAACTCATATAGAGTAAGAGATTCCACAAGATATTGGAACGAATAATTGATGATGATAAAGAAAAGTACTTCCTCCATCTAGCATCCACAAGTGTTAAATTACCCAAGGATTATGATGTGGAAAAACTCAAATAAAAGGAGGTACCAAATCCTATATCTATTCTCACCAGACAACTCAATTTGATGCAAACAAATCTCACAAACCTCAAACAAGAGAAAGAGAAACCCAAGACAAAATACTCTTTGGAAGCCATTTGTCCATTTCCTTTTGACAAGAGTATCACTATGGTCCCATTTCCTCCCAACGTGGCAAGACCAAAGTATGAAAAATACACAGGAGAAACCAACCCACACAACCATGTGAGGGAATTATGTGCTCTTAGCATAAAATACATGCACAAACCTACATACCTCATCCGAGCATTTCCAGGAAGTTTAGGAGGTAATTCCATAGAATGGTTCTCAAAACTGAACCGTAAGGTCAAGATATTCGAGGAGTTGATCCAACAATTCATTTAACATTACTCCTACAACATCCAACATGATGTAACTATGATGGACCTATGTAATACCAAACAAACAACTAGAGAATCATTTACACACTTCCTACAAAGATGGAGGAAGATTTTTGCATGATATTCAAGAGTCATTCCCAAAATAGAGAAGATGGAGATATTTGTTAATAATCTAGTGCCTGAATTGAACTATGCATTGCAAATGAAAGAATCACCAAGCTTTGACAGAATGATTAAAAATGCCCTCTGTATTGAGGAAGTCATGGTTAAAAGGGGAGAGATCACCCTTCAAAATGAAAACAAAACCAACAACTCCACCTCCAAGCCTAAATGGTGGAAGCAAAACAAGAATGTTGTTAATTACAGAGTGGTTGATGCCTCTAACATTAATTCTAAAACCCAGGTATTCAACCTAACCAATAGCATGCAAGAAAGAAAGGATGCTAAGGTAACAACTCCCATACCCAAAGCAAACAATGATAATAGCAAGGGTCGGACATGGACTTCAAAACCTCAAAGAACATTCACTCCTTTGGGAGAGCCTCTTGAGACTTTTCTAAAAATACTATTGGATAAAAAAGTCCTAACTATCCCAGATTCCAAACCATGGGAACCAATGGTCAAACCCATGTGGTGGGATGATAATTCCTATTGTGTCTTCCACAAAAGCATGGGACACAAGACTAATAACTGGCTAAGCTTAAACATGTCATCCAAGACCTCACTGAAGGAGGTAAGATCAAAGTAGATAGACACACTACCAATGAGGATCATACAACATTCAACAAACCCTTTCCTAATTACAATGAAGGAGAAACATCTAAAGGGAAGAGTAATGAGGTAAACTACACCTATTCCAAGAATCACAATGTGATGAATATGCTAGATGTTAAAACTAAATCCATCAATATGGTCACAATCAAAGGTGTTTCATTCCACTCAAATGTCGTAACACAGAGCCAAGTGCAGGTCACAATCAAGGGACCTCCAAAAATGACACCGACATTAAAGGTTCCTATCGTAACTATACCTAAACTAGTAGAAAAACACATGGTTACTATTCCAAGCGATGGTCAATCACATCTTAGTGCCACATTACCTTTCCTTTTCTGAAGAGGATGATAAGTCATTGACACATCCACATAATCAACCTCTCCATATCAAAGTCCTAATTCATAGATCTCGTGTTAGACGCATGTTGATAGATGGAGGCGCATGATTGAATATATGTACACTGGATCTAATCAAGAGACTAGGTCTCTCAGAACAAACAATTGACTCTAGAAGCAGGATAACCATCAAAGCTTATGACAAGGAAGAAAGATCCTCCAAAGGTCTTATTGTTCTACCTATCAGAGTTGGATCGATTGAGAGGAACATCATATGTCAAGTTCTGGATCTACCATTGACCTACAATATCCTGCTAGGGAGACCATGGATTCATGAGATGCAAGTTGTACCATCTACTTACCACCAATGCATAAAATTCCCACATAATGGGGTGGAAGTGATAATTCTTGCAAATGCTAACTAAACTTGTAATAATATCAAAGTAGGTAGCATGATCCCACACAAAAAAGAGGCTATGGATGTAGTTTCTCCTGAAACTACCAAGGACATGGTTATGAAGAGTTTTGGCAAAACCTTAAAACTTGAAGAAACAGGTATGGGAGAGTACAAGCTGGACCTGACTCCCTCACTGACAGAACTTCCGGTGTCACCAAGATCCTATGGAAAACCTTCATCAACATTCACACCTATAGCATCAAAAGAGCTAGAAGTACACAAAGAAACTGGCATGGTAAAGGCATCCACATCTTCTTTAGATAATATAGAAGAATAGATAGTCTTGGACTGGCTTTACAAAGGAGAACCAATGGAATCTGAGGTCAAACATGTGAATATATCCCCATAATAGTATGGCAAGGGATATGATTTCCTGAAATACATGGGATACAAAAGAAAAGGACCTCTAAATGACACAGGATGAGGGCTTATTGAACCTATACCTATGGAGTTCCAGAATACCAAAGATAAAATAGGACTGGGTTTTAATACTAAAACTAATAAACCTGCTTCAAAGGAGGGTCCACACTTAGATAAAGGGAGTGATGAAATAGATGAACTAGAGTAGTGGTCCTATAAGAAATCATTACATGTTGGTGCACAGGATCCCAACTACCAAGGATAATGCTATGTGCCCAGCTTTGAGGTACCACAAGATCTTCACACCCCTTTACTACCACAACCTCCCATTCAAGAGGTAGGAGACACCATAGAAACAATTACTCAAGAGACACCCCAAAGACAGGATTTACATCCTAACTAGGGGCAATTGGTCACAATTTCACATGTCCTAGATCTACCACACTTTTGTCCAGAGACAGCTAACTAGGTACATCAAATAACCATTGCTGAGTACTTAAACAAATCAGATGATGAGGTCACAGACTCTCCTAATTATGAATGGGAAGAGATATATGTTGCTATTGAAGATATTGGAATATATACAATTCACATGTTTGCAGTACCCTCAGCTCCTCGTAAACAATTTGACACTCCTCCCAATGACACTGATAATCTTGAAGCAAAAGAAGAGTTCCTTCCCTCGATCATTGATGAGGAAACTGGTGAATACATAAGTCTAGACAAATTTCATAGGCTACAAGCAAGAAGCCTCCTTTTACAGAGAGATTATGATGAGATCTCTACTGATGAGTCACTAGAGTTTGGTCTGCATATAACTAACAATGACCCTTTTAATGATGATCTCACCCTTATTGATCTAAATATCAAAGAAATTGACTTAACAGACCGTGTCATGTTAGTTAATGGTCTTGATGCTAGTATGATGTTGTCCTTCCCAGAATTTGACTCCCTAACATTGGTACTTCTAGACCTAATTGATTGGACTGAAACAGATCCTACTCCTATCATCAACTTTCCCAATGACCACACCCTAGCTTGTTATCTCAATGCTTGTAAACCTTACCCTTCTTCTGCCAAGCAAGGAGCGAGAACATGTCATAGGAGGATATCAAGTTTCTCAGTCAAAAACTGAAAAAGAAAAAGAAAAATTGGACTGATGGTGAAAACCAATCTGTGGCAGTATTAGATCCCAAAATAGTTAAGAAAAAAGACGTATCCAACGGTGAAAACCTCTCAAAGGTGCCAAAGGATGAGACTCTTGATATCCTCCCTGAACACTTTCAAGAAAGGTCATCAATACTGATTAAACCAACACTACTAGTAAATTTGGGCACTGTTGAAAATCCTCAAATAATTCACCTTGCACAGTCTTTATCAGAAGAGGAGAAGACATAGTTCACAGAGTTCCTGAAGGATAAGAAGATCAACTTTGCATGGTCTTATACTGATATGCCAGGGCTAGATCCTAATCTAATCATGCACCACTTGTCTATAGCTCCAGGGATCAAGCCCGTGAAACAAAAACTCAGAAAGATGCTTCCTCATGTTGCATTATTAGTAAAAATAGAGCTAGAGAAATTACTAAAGGCTGGATTTATTAGGGTCATTGCCTATGTAGGGTGGATCTCCAATGTAGTCCCTGTATATAAAATTGACAAATCTATCATGATCTGTACTGACTTAAGGGACTTGAATAAAGCATTTCCAAAAGATGACTTCCCTCTACCTAACATTGACATGATCATAGACCTCATATTAGGCTACCAAATGTATTCTTTAATGGATGGATTCTTGAGCTATAATCAAATCAAAATTGACCCTAAGGATCAAGAGAAAACTGCATTTAGATGCGCATGGGGCACATTTTGCTGGAACATCATGCCATTTGGGCTAAAGAATGTCAGTGCAACATATCAAAGAGCCATGAAAACTATATTCCATGACATGATGCACAAGAACATGGAGGACTATGTAGATGACACATTGGCTAAATCCAAAGAAAGAGGTACTCATATTGCTGACCTAAGAAATATATTAGATCAAATGGAACAGTTCCAACTTATGCTCAACCCTAAGAAATGTTCCTTTGGGGACCAATCAGGGAAGCTCCTAGGATTCATTGTTTCAGCAAAGGGAATTGAGGTAGACCCTGCTAAAGTTAAGGCTATACTAGATATGGCTCCTCCACGCAACATCAGTCAAATGAGGACACTACAAGGGAGACTTCAGTCCATTAGGAGATTCATGTCCCAACTTGTAGATAGGGCACAACCCTTTACAAAATTACTACATAAAGGGGTTACCTTAAAATGGGATGAACACTGTGAAACAAACTTCAGAGAATTGAAAGGATACTTGGCTACTCCTCCTATTCTTATGATGCCTATTCATGGAAAACCCTTACTCCTATACATTTCAGCTACAACTACATCCCTGGGAGTATTGCTAGCACAAGAGGATGAAACAAAGAAAGAAATACCTATTTACTACATTAGTAGAACACTAGTCACATATGAGCTCAATTATAGCATTATTGAAAAAGCATGCTTAGCAGTTGTCTTCGCATCACAAAAATTAAGGCACTACATGCTCTCTCATACAGTGAAGCTTATTGCTAAGATTGATCCTCTAAAGTATCTTTTGAGCAGAACAACGTTAACAAGACATTTGGCAAAATGGGTCCTGATTCTAAGTGAGTTTGACATTGAATATGTAGAATGACGAGCTATCAAAGGATAGGTCCTTGCAGATCAATTGGCTGATTCACCACTCCAAGATGATGAACCTTTGCTAATTGAATTCATTGATGAGACAATCATGCATCTAACTAAATATCCATGGAATATGTACTTTTATGGTTCATTCACTCAACAAGGCTCTAGAGCAGGGGTCCTATTCCTAATTCCTCAAGGTTACAAGATTCCCAAATCTTACAAATTGATGTTTCCATTCACCAACAATATTTCCGAATATGAAGCATTGGTAAACAACCTTAAGCTAGCTATGGAATGGATGATCATAGAGTTACACATGTATGGTGACTCCCAGCTAATTATCAATCAATTCAATGGGGAGTATCAAACAAAAGATGAGAATTTGATGCCCTACAAGCAACTAGTTGATAACCTGAAGAAATACTTTGTATTTATCACATTCCAGCAGATACCATGATCAGAAAACAAATCTATAGATGCTATGGCTACCTTGGCATCCATGTTACAAATGGAATAACATTAATTCCACTATGACTTCTTAGTGGAAGAACTATCCTATCCTACCTTTGATACCCCTGAATAGCAGGTAATATGTGCTTTAAACGCCCTAGACCAATTTCGATATGCCAATATCATTGCTTATCTTTTTTACCAAATCATCCCTAACAATCTATCTAGAAATGAAAAAATATCTGTGATAAGGACAACATCATGTTACGTCCTCATAACTAACAACCTATATCGACAAGGTCTCAACGGTACACTTCTGAGGTGTTTAGAACTCAAAGAGTCCGATCTAGCATTAAAATAAGTCCACAAAGGTGTATGTGGATCACACTCAAATGACTTCTCATTAGCAAAGAAAATGCTCAGAGTAGGCTATTACTAGCCTACCATGGAGAAAGATGCTATTCAATTTTCATAAGCATGTCTTAAATGCCAGACACATGGAAATCTTATCCATGCTCCTGCCAAAGAACTTATACCTTTCATAACACATTGGCCATTTCAGCAATGGGCCTTTGACCTAGTTGGACAAATATATCCCAACTCTTCAAATGGACACAAGTTCATCATTATGGCCATTGAGTATTTCACAAAGTGGGTCGAGGTCGTGCTGCTAATCAAAGCCAGTGGAAAACAGGTGGCTATGTTCATTCTAAACTACATTATTTGTAGATATGGGTACCCTCTTCAATTGAAACTAACAATGGGGTCCAATTTAAAAATCAAGACATTAATGACCTTTGTGAACAGTTCCATATTACTCAACATTTCTCCTTAATCTATTATCCTCAAGGTAATGGACAGGCTGAGGCGTCGAACAAAAATATTCTCAAGATCCTATACAGAACTGTGAGCAAGTCTGGCAGAGACTGGCATCTACAATTGAATCTGGCACTATGGGCCTACAAAACAAGCATAACAACACCAACTGGAGCCACACCATTTTCTTTAGTTTATGGCAGTGAAGTAGTATTACCTATTGAGGTTGAAATCCCCTCTTTGCGGATATCTTTACAAAGTCTGGTTACTGATGAAAAGTACTACATAGATTGGGTAAATTCTCTAGACCTACTAGATGAGCACAGACAACAAGTGTTTGATCACCTCAAAGTTTACCAAGCACGTATGTCCAAAGGCTACAATAAGAAGGTCAAACCATGCAAATTTGAAGTAGGAGATCTCGTCCTCAAAGAGAATCCTAAGAACTAGCCTAACATAGAGAAAAAAGGAAAATTTGGACCTAACTGGTTGGGACCTTATGTTATCACTGCTACATTTGGGAATGGAGCTTATCAACTGGCTACACCTAAGGGAGACGTTCTTCCAGATCCTATCAACACTCTACATTTGAAGCGGTTCTACGCTTGATGTTCAGCTAGCAGAGCCTATACAACAAAAAGGTCTCACAAAATACCAATAACATTTAGAAAATTGATCTTGAAGAAATCCAAAATCAATGGAAAAATTCCTACAGAAAAGGTATCATTGGTGAAAACCTGGTAAACAGGCACCTTGATACTACAAAAATATTCAAAAAAGAAAAAATAGCAAAAAAATTGAAAAGGAAAAAAGTGCCTTGATAAGCACCTGGTAAAATAGGTATCTTGGTAGCAAAAAGAAAGAAAGGATCTTGCCAAGTAGTGAAAACTTGGCAATCAGGTGTTACTTGTGTTTAGCGCTCCATCTATCAAAGCATTGCTAATACCGGGCCTTCATACTTATACCTGTGCTCATACGCTGACTTCATTTCCTACACGGCTATCTTATCCTCAATTGGGATTTGTCTACATTTATGTCTTAGGAATAAGTCATTCTACACTGGGGGCATCTTTGTTGGCATAGTAGGTTGCAGTTGCTAGGTTTCTCTAAGATGGTTTGCCTCATGAACACAATGTTTCTTGATACATACAAAACAATGTCACTTTCCAAAACAAGGGTGTCTTTCCAAACATCACATATCTAGACATGACATTGACATTAATAGAGTTCCTACAAGGCTATATTAGATCACAAACATGAACAAATTATCCTATCAATGCACAGACATGGAACACCATATTGCATATATTCCAATTTTTTGATTGATGAATCTCTACTGTGTTTGACAAATGAATGAACAAGTACTACTTACACACATAGTTTGATATTGGTTTGATTATGAATCTTCTATGTCCTAATGATGTTTTAACTAGGGGCATCTAAGTGGCTATGAATTTTATTTGATTGATTCACAATTGATGATATATTATGTCTTCTTAGTTACTTAATGACGTCTGCGCAAAAACAAAGAGTCGCAAGGATAGGGGGTATAATTTTTTCTTGATTTTATGTGTATGGTGATTGTTTTAAATGATCCTATAAATTTCACCTAACTTGAATGATTATGATAAGAGCTGCCACTATGGGTGGATAGTTGCATATATCTTGATCTTCGTTATGTGTAAACTACAGTGAGGTTGAAACATTTTCCTTGTCTATTTTCTGATCCAAATTCTCACTAAAGTATACCAATCATAATGTACCCAAGGATATGAATTTTCAAGGTCATTGCATGTCCAATATCTTGCCTTACATAGAATCTGGTATATTAAAAGGAAGGTGACTATTTTGTTATTCTAGCTTCTATGCCTTGATACCTAAGTCTATTTCTGACATTCCAATAAAACATAGTATTCATACTTTCATAATATCAGTGGGTATTAGTGATGGTTGTACTATCAGGTGGTGTCTGTTCTGAAAGAGTGCCCAATGATGATAAAAATATATACATTTGCATACCAGTGACAAAGTCCTAAGATTCTGCATATCATTACATTTTTGACAAATTGCATGGGATATGAACAAGAAATGAAAAGCATTAAGGCAATATGAGCTCCAAATTAATTCAATTTTCTTCTTCTAAAAATCAAGTTAATTACATCATCCATATTACTGATATATCTATCATTGCACATCCATAGCATACATTTTGCATTCATAAAAAGGAGCAACAGAAAAATATCAAAACAAAGCATCCATGTATTGCATTTTTACTTTTACATCCTAAAGTGCATCCATACATCTAAGTTGCATAAAGGAAAATCTAAAGAAACATACATTTACATATTCACATAAATATCATTTAAAACATATTTATATCAGTAATCAAATCAAAAATGATGTCATCATCTAAATCTAACTCATCAAGAGACCAAGATATCATCACATGTGCAAAATACATCTACCACATCTATCAAAGCAAAGAGAACTCATGAAACATATCAGAAATCAAGAAGCTTCATTAGATATATATATGGAACAGATCAAAATGTGGAACAAAATGCATAAAGAGTATCAAAGTATCAGTGAGGCCAAATGAATTAGATATACATGTATGAATGTCATATACAAAAATGGATCTCAGCAGGATCCAGATATACAATGTGAACTCATATATACATAATATGACAAAATAATCAGCTCTGGCTCCCCCCCTCTCCCTGATCTGGTGGAGGAGGAGGAGGAGGAGGCATTGCCCCCTCAGACTGTTGGGCTAACCATGAAAAAGAAACTACCCTTTTCCCCTCTAGTACTGCTTCATGGTAAAGAGCATAATAATAAGTAGCCCACTGTCCCTGATGAGTAGCTGTGTGGACCTCTATGTCTCGCTCTATATGGAGTCTCTCCATCTGCCTATCCCTATCTAGTAGTAAAGCATCTGATATGGCCAATCTGGACTTTGCTATTGTTTCCCTAGCCTTTGCTACTATCGTTCTAGCCTCTTCTGCTGTAATTTGATCCCTCAACTGCTCTCTCTCTTTCTCACATCTAGAAAGAGGATCTCCATCTCTACCCGTGTCCTGATCCTGAGCCCTATCCTATGATCTCTCTTGTGACCTCTACTACCTCTGTCTCTGCTGATCCCTAGTAAGGAGTGGACCAAGATCTCTCTGTGGGCTACAAATCTAAAATGGGTGCACCGATCCTCCTCACTACCGCTAGCAACATCCACGTGGCCACCCACTGCACCACCACCCCTATCATCTCCATCATCGCCATCATCAGGAGGAGGATGCCTGCCATCTTGTTGGTACCGGTATAGACCCCGATAATAAAACTTTCAGTTTAGGGTCTTGAACCCCTTTGAAGTAAATTCAAAGCAGTTCCAAGTGGCTCAATTTGCTAAAGCGGGTTTTAATGGTTCAGAAGTAAGTACACAGGTGCAGTGGCTCAGAGAGTTTCATTGTGTTTAAATATGATTTGGTTTAGATCAGACATTCAGTAGCTCTAAGTTTGAGCATAGAGATTGAAAGCTTATGGTTGTGATCAATTAAAATTTCATACCATGCTTCAAATGGATCAACAAATGCAGTGCTTCAAAGTTCAACATCAAATTTCAGTTCAAAATCAGATTACAAGTTCGTGCGACTCTATTTCCCCAATTTGTGAATTTAATCCCATCTCAAGACTCAGTTCAATGAGGAGATGATCATGGCATTCCCAAATTATAATAGATTGAAGGAGATAAAGTTCAAGAAGCTCTACATTATGAAAGGTTGGAGATTTTTATCTTCACCAATGAATGAGGCCATCAGTAATCTGCTAAAGCAAAACAAATCAGTCTTGTGACAGCAATTTATGAAACCTCCTTAGAATTTCAGTATGAGTTGTCTCAATCTTTTAAATGTCTCCCATATGTTTGTATGTTTAAAAGGTTGACGTGTGTTTCTAAAGGAAAGACCTTTTTGATGAAACCCGATGTGCCCAAAAGAGAGCAAAAATGGCTATTTGCGGCATCATCTCGATGAACTAAGCACATAGAAGGACATGGAGGAAGCTGTGAAGTGTTTGACAAATTTGAATATCATCACAGTGACCCTAGACATCATTCATTAACATTTATGGAATCTCGTCGAAATGTGATTTGAAGGAATGGTATCTCGATTCATCCTATGGCTGTGGGCAACAAGATCCAAATTCAACTTGGAAGCACAGAGAATGCATGTGATCTGTTTGACAGAATACTCAAAATCTAATGTGCTCGTCCTTACAGCTAGGATACACAACATGCCCCTACTCCTGGTGATGACTGCCAATGACAAATTAGAGACCCATGAGGCATGGATCATAGGGATTGAGCCTATGACATCATATGCAAAGGTCAGTAATATAATGGGAATAGATAGAACATGAAATCAAGATATAGTCAAGACTTCACGCTATGCATAGGAATTTCCAAAAGAGTGAAATAGGAGAACCGTTTGACAAAATGTCTGAGTTTGGTATCTTAGGGAGAGGCGACTTTGATAAAAACCATGAATCTAATCAGTGAAGGAGGCATAATGTCATCCAAATCGATGGAGAAAACTTTACTATGAAAGAGGTAAAAGATATCATTCTTTGTCAATAACAGTGAAGCCACCTTATGTGATTGATGGGTTACATAGGAGCACTATGGTCTACAGATGATGGTTAATATGGATTCAATGCGCAGATTTAGCCAACTCATTGGGAAAGTTATGGCTCTCCCTTGTGAGAAACACATTAGGCCACAGTCAAAGCCACCAGTTCAATGCGTGGGTGAAAGTGAAAGCCCTCGACCCTCTACCAATTGATATGTTTAAGTATCTGAACAAGATGTAGACTGCTGCCATGAAATATATATAAAAGTCCCATTCTCGAGGCCCCCACAAAGGTAATTTGGTTATAGGAAAATGCAAGCGTCTCCAAAGATGTGATTGAAGAAGCTGATAGAAAGCTCGGGCTCAAACATTTCATTCCTAATGTATAAAATTTTGGCCGCGTAGGAGAACACCAAAGGATTTTCAAATGAACATTGGCTGGTGACTATTGGGGTATAAGCAATTCCCCATTGAGCTTATTTTACAATTAATTGAAGGCAATCCATGGATTGCAACAGTGCATCCAGCTTGGAGATCAATGCAGAAGAGGTGTAGACAGGCACAAACCATTCAATATGTCGCTCATAACATCTCGATAGTCATGTGATATTCATTTTACTCCTTTGCATTCTTAAAGCACCGTAGCCTCCCTGTGTGAAATAAGAGATAGAACTTGGCCTTGTGTGAAATAGAGTATAGATTGTTGTGTGCAGATCACACTCATCACAAACAATCATGATATCCATCATGCCATCTTTGAGGTTGCATCTATTGAAGATAGGATTCAAACATCAAGTTTTGTAAGTGAGACCTCCAATAACAACATAAAAGAATTACATATGTCACTAAACTTACATGTGAGGAAAGTGCCAGATGTCATTGAGAAATCCACACTTGATCGGTTACTTGCAAAATTGAGTCACGTCTAACAATACATATAGCTAACCCATTTTCATTTAAGACATGCAAGTGATATGTGGTTAAGTCTATAAGTGTCAACATTGCATGTATTTTAATGATAAAAAAGATAAGAGAAAGGTAACCAGAGGAGAGAATAATGATTGGTAAAAGCTCTCCCAAGGCACAAAAGCAGAGCAGTTTTTTCAAGAATGAGTTTTAATAACTGAATAGAGGTTTGTCGGGAGAGAGATAAATATGCTCACAAATGACAGAGAGGGGGTTCCAAATTCTGCCTGACCCGAGAGACTTTGTGCCAGAGAAGGGATGGTTAGGATTTTTATTGTAATGCAGGGAAAGAGGGATTTTACTTTCAGATAATGATTAGTGTACAAAACAACAGAATCTTTGCTAGTTTGTTGTGTTCAAAGAAGGAGAATATTAGCATACTAAAACTTTGATTTTAGATGCTCATTTTCTGATTAATATTCATCTTTGAATGATATTGGTTTCCTTTGAATGCATATCTGTTATGTCTGATCAGTATGATCATCTATGGACTTTGTGCTATAGTTTTTTGTGTATTTGGAAAGAACCATTCGTCTTTCTCTCTTAGTTTCTTTCTGTAATGCATTGTGTAAGAAAATGAACTTTGTTTCATTTACTCTTTATTTCTTTTCAGTTGATTAGTCTCTTCGCATCTATCTCGTGTTTAAAAATAGATGTTTGTAAACCTTTATTGCTTTCAGGTTAAAAGCATTACTGATTGTAATTTATTTTATTCATTGTAAATCTTACACGGGGAGCTGTACCTGGATAATTCAGAGGACGCTTACGCTCTTCAATAGAAAAGTGACCCAACTGTTGGTGCTAGTTGAGTCTTCTTATTTGGGCATTTGGGGGTCAATTTGTAATCATTTTCTTCAAAGACAAATCTGTTCACCAATAGATTTTTGGTGACTCTACTGGGGAAAGGAATCACAGTCTCAGTGTTTTCTTTTCTCAGGAATTTGAAGGTACCTCCCCGAGGATGGAGGTTGGCGACTCTATGTTTTAAATCTGTTGAGTCTTTGGTAGAAGAGTTCCAGTGTGTATTATGGTTGTAGCTACCATTGAGCCATGGGAGGCTCAAATTGGACCATTTGCCTTGGCTCAGTATTCAGCCCTACATAAAGGATCCAGGGAATACCTTCCCATGTTTTCTAGAGACAAATCTCAGGATCCAAATGATCACATCAAAGCAGTCACTATTGCATGCGAGATTCTTGGCGTGCAAGAAGAAAACATATTTGTTAGACTGTTTGTTCAAAGTCTTGTGGGATATGCTGCAGAATGGTTTCAGAATCTGCAAGATGGATGTATCACCGGTTGGAATGATCTTATGGTAAAATTTCTTAAGAGATTTCAACATGTAACCAATGTTTATCAATTGCTGATAATATTTTTCAAATTCAGATAAAAGAAGATGAATCTATAAGGGAGTTTGTTGATAGATTCAACAGGAGTATTGGTAAAATTCCTCTAGCTCACCAACCTAGTGAAAACAATCAATTAGACATCGCTGCAATGCAAACTGAAATAAGATTTCTATTAAAATGTCAAAAGGTGCAAAAATTGGAAGATGCACAGAGGGAGGCTGTTGGGTTAGATGATGCCATGATATTAAGTGGGCTAAAACATGCGGGAATCTTACAAACAGAAATTTGTCTTTATGAACAGCAATGTTATCCAAAGACAATGTGTTTACAAAATAAGCCTTCTGTGAAAGTAGCAAAGACAACATCACCTATCTCTCTCCATCAAGATTTTACGGTTCTCAATCATGAAGATTTTCAAAAACTCCCTATGATTGAAGATGATTTCCCTAACATTGCAGGAAATTATCATTTTTATGTGGAATTTGATGACCCTTCTAAGAAGGTGAGTAATTCCACTACACAAGCAGAAAATTCAAGTACGTCCCATGTTGAGCAAAATTTTGGCAATGAAAGAGTGGGTGAAAGTTTGTTTGAAAATCTTTCATTTTCAGAATATGATTCTTTCGCATTTGAAACATCTAATGTAATTCCAGCAAGTGGGCTTGACAAGGAAAATATAGAAAATCAAAATGATCAAGAAAAGTGCAATGGTGTCAAAATAGAGAATTTTTATCATGAAGACATGCAAGGGGAATTTGAGTCTTTTCAATTGGACTACTTGCAAGATAACGATGGATTACTGTAGCTTGAATCATTGGGAGGTTATGATAACATGCAAGGTGACCCCTCATTTTCTGTTGAATTGCCACATGCATATTCTGAAATGGAGGCTTTTGAGT
>MU227760.1:806133-823586 GCA_018584345.1 Thuja plicata
AAAATCAGATTCAAAGTTCGTGCGACTCTATTTCCCCAATTTGTGAATTTAATCCCATCTCAAGACTCAGTTAAAAGAGGAGATGATCATGGCATTCCCAAATTATAATAGATTGAAGGAGATAAAGTTCAAGAAGCTCTACATTATGAAAGGTTGGAGATTTTTCTCTTCACCAATGAATGAGGCCATCAATAATCTGCTAAAGCAAAACAAATCAGTCTTGTGACAACAATTTATGAAAGCTCCTTAGAATTTCAGTATGAGTTATCTCAATCTTTTAAATGTCTCCCATATGTTTGTATGTTTAAAAGGTCGACGTGTGTTTCTAAAGGAAAGACCTTTTTGATGAAACCCGATGTGGCAAAAAGAGAGCACAACTGGCTATTTTTGGCATCATCCCGATGAACTAAACACATAGAAGGACATGGAGGAAGCCATGAAGTGTTTGAAAAATATGAATATCATCAAAGTGACCCTAGACATCATTCATTAACATTTATGGAAGCTCGTCAAAATGTGATATGGGGGAATGGTATCCTGATTCATCCTATCTGGTTTTCTCTTACAGCAATTGACAGTTTCAAACCCATACATAGTGGACACACAAAGTGTTTAACCCATGTCTCTGGCTATGGGAAGAAAGATCCAAATTCAACTTGGAAGCACAGAGAGTGCATGTGATTTGTTTGACAGAATACTCAAAATCTAATGTGCTCATCCTTACAACTAGGATACACAACATGCCCCTACTCCTAGTGATGACTGCCAATGACAAATTAGAGACTCGTGAGGCATGGATCATAGGGATTGAGCCTACGACATCATACACAAAGGTCAGTAATGTAATGGAAATAGATAGAACATGAAATCAAGGTATATTCATGACTTCAAGCTATGCATAGGAATTTCCAAAAAAGTGAAATACGAGAACCATTTGACAAAATGTCTAAGTTTGGTATCTTAGGGAGAGGCGATTTTGATAAAAATTGTGAATCTAATCAGTGAAGGAGGCATAATGTCATCCAAATCAATGGAGAAAAATTTACTATGAAAGAGGTAAAAGATATCGTTCTTTGTCAATAACAGTGAAGCCGCCTTGTGTGATTGATGGGTTACATAGGAGAACTATGGTCACAGATGACGGTGAATATGGATTCAATGCACAGATTTAGCCAACTCACTGGGAAAGTTATGGCTCTCCCTTGTGAGAAACACATCAGGCCGCAGTCAAAGCCACCAGTTCAATGCTTGGGTGAAAGTGAAAGCCCTCGACCCTCTACCAATTGATATGTTTAAGTATCTGAACGAGATGTAGACTGCTGCCATGAAATATATATAAAAGTCCCATTCTCAAGGCCCCAACAAAGGTAATGTGGTTATAGGAAAATGCAAGCGTCTCCAAAGATGTGATTGAAGAAGCTGATAGAAAGCTCGGGCTCAAATATTTCATTCCTAATGTATAAAATTTTGGCCGCGTAGGAGAACACCAAAGGAATTTCAAATGAACATTGGCTAGTGACTATTAGGGTATATGAAATTCCCCATTGAGTTTATTTTACAATTAATTAAAGGCAATCCATGGATTGCATCAGTGCATCTGGCTTGGAGATCAATGCAGAAGAGGTGTAGACAGGCACAAACCATTCAATATGTCGCTCATAACATCTCGATAGTCATGTGATATTCATTTTCCTCCTTTTCATTCTTAAAGCACCGTAGCCTCATTGTGTGAAATAAGAGATAGAGCTTGGCCCTGTGTGAAATAGAGTACAAATTGTTGTGTGCAAATCACGCTCATCACAAACAATCATGATATCCATCATGCCATCTTTGAGGTCGCATCTATTGAAGATAGGATTCAAGCATCAAGTTTTTTAATTGAGACCTCCAATAACAACATAAAAGAATTACATATGTCATTGAGCTTACATGTGAGGAAAGTGCTAGATGTCATTGAGAAATCCACACTTGACCGGTTACTTGCAAAATTGAGTCACGTCTAACAATACATATAGCTAACCCATTTTCATTTAAGACATGCAAGTGATATGTGGTTAAGTCTATAAGTGTCAACATTGCATGTATTTTAATGATCAAAAAGATAAGAGAAAGGTAACCAGAGGAGAGAAGAATGATTGGTAAAAGTTCTCCCAAGGCACAAAAGTAGAGCAGTTTTTTCAAGAATGAGTTTTAATAACTGAATAGAGGTTTGTCAGGAGAGAGATAAATATGCTCACAAATGACAGAGAGGGGGTTTTGAATTCCGCCTGACCCGAGAGACTTTGTGCCAGGGAAGGGATAGTTAGGATTTTTATTGTAATGTAGGGAAAGAGGGATTTTACTTTCAGATAATGATTAGTGTACAAAACAATAGAATCTTTGTTATTTTGTTGTATTCAAAGAAGGAGAATATTAGCATACTAAAACTTTGATTTTAGATGCTCATTTTCTGATTAATATTCATCTTTGAATGATATTGGTTTCCTTTGAATGTGTATCTGTTACGTCTGATCAGCATGATCATCTATGGACTTTGTGCTATAGTTTTTCATGTATTTGGAAAGAACCATTTGTCTTTCTCTCTTAGTTTCTTTCTGTAATGCATTGTGTAGGAAAAGGAACTTTGTTTCATTTACTTTTTATTTCTTTTCAGTTAATTAGTCTCTTCGCATCTATCTCGTGTTTACGAATAGATGTTTGTAAACCTTTATTGCTTTCAGGTTAAAAGCATTACCGATTGTAATTTAGTTAATTCATTGTAAATCTTACACGGGGAGTTATACCCAGATAATTCAGAGGGCGCTTACGCTCTTCAATAACGAAGTGACCCAACTGTTGGTGCTAGTTGAGTCTTCTTATTTGGGCATTTGGGGGTCAACTTGTAATCATTTTCTTCAAAGACAAATCTGTTCACCAACACATCTCTACCATCTCGGCCACCATCCCGATCTCCATGTCTACCTGGGGCCCTATCTCTCTATGCTCCTCCTCTCCCCCTATCTGGAAGATCCTCAAGATCATAGTCTAATGGCTCCTCTATGCCAGAAATGATCTCCTCATGTACTATAAAATGAGGAAATGGGTACTGAAGCATCTCCGCAACATATCCATCAGAGACACCTACATCAGCAACATCAAGATGGATATCCCCATCTACTTTGACTATATCTCGAATCTCCTGGTGAGCCATCTCATATTGCAACTGAACACGCCACAATGGTGCCTCATCTCAGAGCCATGCATACACAATGATATCCCGTATCCTATTGTACCGACGGCCATACTATCTTAGTACTCAGGTGTGAATAAACCACTCTATAACATATTTGGTCCTCCCTATGAGGTATCTTCTCTGAAACAAAAGTGGTACCTACTGTACATCTGAGGTCCACTCCTTACAATCTAAATATCATCACCAAATGACCTTAGTCATGTCATCAAAGAGATGATGCCAGTACTCAACCTTGCTTAGATGGGCCTACTGAATAAGGCCTACATACATGTATACATAAGGCTTCTTCATTACCCTTTTCCTATCTATGATCCATCATGTAATAGGGATGTGCTCATAGGCCCAGATCTAAAGAATCAAAATCCCAACGGTCATGATCTGAGTGTAATGGTATACTATCTCATGTAACTCTTGATACATATGGGCTAAAATACAACTACCACGTGCAAATCTCCATCTCTAGGTAACCATCTGCTCTAAAATACCTACCCAGCCAACCATGAATCCATGCTAACCTCTATCTAGCATCAGGATGCCACCTATCAGGCCTACTAAGTACACAAACAACCAATCATAATGATCAACCATATAGTCCCATGATAGATATCTCTGATCGATCGTATTATCCTAGAAGTATCTACGTGGAGCACCAATGGCCACGCCGCCTCTCGAATAAAAGTATACCTCCTGGCCAATAATCAACACACGTAGTATCCACCATACATCCTCTAGAGTCACTATGATCTCCCCGGTCAGAAGATGGAAGGTGTTGTACTCTGAGCGTCATCTCTCGGCTAGAGCAGTCAACAACCCTCAGTTTACCCCTATCAATGAATGTAATCCATATCGGATCACTATGGACTGCTCAGCATCAGAAAAAAGTCTAGATAATGCAAGTACACAACCTAGATATGTTCCTCTAAAGGTGACTACCTCAAAATCTACCTATTTTTAACACATACAAAGGTGAAATAAGTTTTCTATCTACCAAAGAGATGCAGTATTCTGATCAACTAACTGATTCACAGTCTGCAGCACGCAAACAAATCAAAAGGATAAAAATCCTAAGTCTTTAAACCAGATACGATCCTAAACCAACAAGGTATGATCTGTTTTATAGGATGTGATCCAGGGTATATCAGATGTGATGGAGAATACTGGGTGCGATCCCCGACATACGGGATGCGACCCTAAAAATAGGGTGTGAGCCTAAAAAGACAAGGTATGAAACACAGTTGAAATAGCATACAAAACTAGAATAAAACAAGAAAATAGGATGCGATCCAGAGTACCCTGGATGCGACATAGGAATCTAGAGAAATTGGATGCAATCTGGGATATCCTAGATGTGACATGGGTTGTGCAGGTTGCGATCTGGAACCCCAGATGCGATTCAAAATTCAACTAGCTATAAAAATCACAAAAATGAATGAAATTGAAATTTACAAAATTTACGAGGTAGTTTTACGATCACATACCGGTGGTGGGTAGTCAGCTGGACACTAGTGTCAGCATCTCATCTCAAAACAATGTTTCCTCACAGGGACTACCATCTTCTCTACAGAGCTCTCAAATTTACTATGGAGGAAAGTGAAAATGAATAGTGAAATGGTAAATTTTTAGGCTTATATTGGTATTTTGAGCTATTTAGGATTTTTGAAACTCCTCGTAGACAACTAAAACTACATTTCTATTCTCTTTTTGATCAATCAGCCGAAACCAAATTGAAGGTGCCTACAATTTTTTCAGCAGCACAGTCCCATTCTTACGACAATTTCAAAAACTGTAAATTTGCTTCATTTGTTCCAAAAACTCTGCCAGAATGCGCATTTTATCATAAATCTTGGTCTGAGATCATTTTATCTATCTCACAACTCATATTGTCACATAATTAACATGATAATCATGTGTTTATTTTTAAATACACCATCTTTTCCCACTTCTTCTACTCCATTCTTTCTTTTCCTACCTGCTTCCTGCAAGTGATACAACATTTCAAACTAAGGGATTTATCTCTTTTCCTTCAATTTTGTTCTTGAGGGGGCATGATCACACTATCACCAATTAATTTTTTTCTCAAAATAGCATTAAAACAACTTCGTTATCAAACAAACTAGGGGCTTGACAGTTTTCGTGACTAAAGTCAGAACTGTTGGATAGAAAGATTTGGTTCTCATAAGCTAGATATCTTGTGTTTCCTCATTTTTAAAATATTCTTATTAAGTTACTGGCAGCTTCATACAGGCTTTTGGATGACAACCAAGTTCAGAATTAGTATTACCACTCTTTGGACGACAACCAAGTTCAGAATTGGTATCTTTAAGATCTTTTATTGACCTGTGTACGACAACCAAGTTCAAAGTCAATTCTATCAATTTAGTTTGATCAAGTGTGAGACTGATCTCATCAACATTTCATTCAACAACCAAGAATGGAATTCTCAATCTTTCTGAAGTCAACATCAAAAAAAAAAAACTTTCTTTGAATCAATGCGTTGCTCGCACATCAATTCAAAGAGGGGCAAATGTAATCACCTGAATTTGGTCTATTCTGTCTATAGACCCTATTTGTCCTAAGTGTGATCATACCTCCAATTATGTCATGACAATGTTACTTTGGCATAATTCATTTTTTAAAATCAAATTTTATGTCCTAGGTGATTTTTATCACTAAATTATATTAACTATTATAGCCAAACAATTCAAATCAATTTAAACCAATTAAATCAAATCAAATTCAAAACATGGCTATAGTATTTAATTATAAAGGAATTAAATAAACCCCTTAATCAATTATCCACTCGCAAAATAACCCATTCCCCTAGCCTATTTAATTTAATTAAAATGGCTATAGTCCCCTTAATTATTAAAAAGTAATAAAATGTTTAAATAATTAATTCCTATATTTTAAATGAATTAAATAAGTTTAATTCATTTCATTTATATTCCCTTAAACCCCAACCTAATCTATCTCAACCACTTCTACGCTGGGTTCTAACCCATCTCAACCTATTCCACCCTTGCTAAATCTAATCCTAATTCTAATTCTACCCTAACCCACCTCCTAATTTTGTCACATTCCATTAAGGAATGATTAACAACTCAATCCACTTGAAAAAGTTAACTTTCTCACACATGACTTTCCCAAAGGACCAACTTGCCAAGTTCAACCTTCCTCACTCCCATGCCTCTTAAATCAAGTTCATTAATGATCCATTAATGGATATTCCCTCTTAACCATCCCTCATTAATTCCCAAGGCATTAATGGCTCTTACATCTCATTAATGACCTTAGGGGCTCCATTAATGAACCTTGTCTCCCCTCTCTCTCTCCAATTCCTCTATAAATTGAAGGGATTTAGAGCTCATAACGGACCTCAAATTTTGAATTGTAGTGTTGTTATGTCAATATTTTGAAGGGATATCAAAGCATTGTTATGCTACCCATTTCTTCATAGCTTCATACACACTCCATTAGTCACTTTCTTGTATAGTTATAATGTCCATTTTAGACTAATATGCATGCTAAATAGTTAAATAGTTGTTTTTAACCCAAATCTTTCATGCTAGGTTGTATATGTCACTAGTATTTAGCATAATCTGAGGGCTTTTATGTTATTTTCTACACTCATCCTAGTTAGAAAGAAATAGGTTGATGTTAGTGTTTCATATGCTCATTAACCCTTGTTTCTCACTAACAGAATGACCTATTGAAGTGTTGTGTTGCAGGTAACAAGTGCACAAATATACACACACATCAACCACTTTTGCAACAAAACAACTTCCTTTGGAGTTGAGCTGAAAAACATTACCTTTGGTCTTTTAACCTGATGCTATCATGTCTCCTTCTTTGTTATTAATGATGCACCTATTTTTTTTTAATTCTAACAAATATCCTTTATTGAGCAACTGTCCATCACTTAGTAGGTTATGATCTAAACCATCAACATACAAAACATAATATGTCTTATTCTTTCCATCTAAAGTGATAGATCCTATTCCTATGATAGGTTTGGGAGTGTTATCTCCAAATCTAACCATGCCACCTTTTTACTTATCTAGATGTACAAATCTATCTTTGTCTCCTGTCATGTGATGTGAACACCCGTTGTCAATGATCTAGTCTATTCTGATGTCTACTTGTGAAACTAAAGCCAATTCTTGTGCTTTCTTTACATCTTTAATTTCCATTTCATCAACCATTGTTTCAAGATCTTTGATGGAAACGAATCCACTTTCATCCTCTCCTGAATCATCATCAGTCACACCATCTTTAGCATAGTAGAATTCCTTGGTATAATTGGGCTTGTAATCTGATATGATCTTCTTGACTCTTGTAGGACACTTGGATGCAAAATGGTCAACTTTGTTGTATGAAAAACATTTGAATGGTAGCTGTTCTTCATATTTTCATTTTCCTCTCCTTTCTTTCTTAGCAATCATAGAAATTATTTCTTCTAATTTTGTATCTACTTCTTCTTTCTCAATATTACTAGAGATGCTTAAGGGTTTCTTACCATGGACTGAGGCTTTGAAATTTGTTTCAATTTTAGGTTCTGTCTTCAATATGATATCTCAAATGCTAAAAAATTTCTAATCAAGGTTTCCTTTTTGAAGTCTTTTTAAAATTGCATGGTTTCATCCAAGATGTTTATCTTGCTCTCATAATGTGTTGTCAATGTAGTCATCAGTTTGTCCATTATGTATTCCTCTGAAATTTCTCCACCATTGTTTCTGATTCCTGAAACTGCTTCATTAATCCTCTGATTGTAATCTCTGATGTTTTCTTCAAGTAGCGTTTCTAAATTTTTGTATCTTATCTTCCATGTCTTTCTACGCACATTCTTGCCTTTGATGTCTCCTTCAAACATGTCTTCTAGGTATTTCCATATTGAATATTCTTTATCTACCTTCTTAATCTCATAAAATTCACTGTCAGATAAGGCACTGATTAGGGCTTGTTTGGCAATTTCATTTTAGGTGAATACTTCCTTTTGTTTGTTAGTAGAGTCTTTTTCTGAAAGATCTTTCAAAGTAGGAACATCAATTGCATGAGTAGCAACCTCATACATCTCAAAACCAATGCACTTTAGATGTTTTATCATTTTTTTCTTCCAGTCAAGATAATTTTCTCCATCAAACGTAGGACTCTCTTTTCTGATGTACGCCATATGATCTACCTTAAGCTGTTAGCCTTTCTCTTTAAGGCACTTGGCTCTGATACTAATTTTTAGGAATAGTCCCAAGAGATAACAGAGAGGGGGGGGTGAATCAATTATCTAATAGTTTTAATTTTTTTCTCCAATTAAGTACAGAATAACATTAAGCATAAATACAACAAGATAACATAGAATAGAACACCACAATTTTGGTTATGGGGAAACCAAAATAGGTAAAAACCCTTGTGGGAATTAACACCCACAAATAACTACACTAGAGTATAATGATCCCTTTTAGAAGATCTTACAACCCTATTAGGATTTGATCTTTACAATGCAATAAGTACAGTGACCTGGTTAAAGGTCGGACCCTGTTAGGAGTCTTTTACAAATAACCCTATTAGGGGTGAGGACACACTATCCAAGAACACACCACTCAAATGATGAAGGTTGCAACCTTCTACAAAATAGATATACACTATATCTGATAATTGAACTGTTTAAGTGGAGCTGTTGTCTTGATCAGTTCCAGTGACTTGTATACACTCTCTGCTTCTTCACATAGATCTTCAACTGATGAAAGATGTGTCTTTACTATCTCAATATGACTAGCATTATTCTCTGCTCTCTTTCACACTTCTTGATAAAAAAATGAACTGCTATATGTATCTTCCTCAAAAGATATGATCACGTCAGCTGTAGGAAACTCTTTAATAACTTTCTTGTCGGCTAAACTAAGCATGAAACATAATAAAAACCGCGCAAATCAAAATGAATAAATGCATCACTTCACATAGTTGGATTTACCAAAATCACTCAACCATCACACCTCAGATGAAACATGTTTAGCACCCTTGGTTAATCATCTTTGACTCATAACTAAACATGAATCTGAACATGCATATCCCAAAGATTGGCGCAACTGAAGTATCATTAAAATTACTGTCGGCTCTTAAAAATAACCCTCTAAAATTGTGGCTATTAAACAGATCATCATAAATCAACTTTAACTGAACATCAAAATCCATGTGTATGAACATGGTATAATAATTATTTCTTCAACATAAAAAACAACCGTGCAAGGCTCCACCATATCCATACTGAAATTTGAATATAGTACACTACTGTATACTATATGTTGTCATCAATGAAAATCATACAGTCAACTATTTGCACAAAGGAAAATCTCCAACAACTATCTCTGGTAGGTCTGACCTAAGTGGTTGCAAAGATGCCAACCTTTCAAAAAGTGTTTTTCTTCTAGACCAAGTTACATAATAGGGATTCAAAATTGAGACAAAATTTTTCACCTCTACTTGTAGTCGTGGTAATTTTCCATAAGCTCCATATACTACATCAATCTTGTACTTTATTGTATCTACCCTATGCTGCAAAATTTGTGTTAATGCACCCAATACAAAATCATTGTCCTCCTTAACCTCTTGCCCTATTTCTGCTGCAGTGTGCTCTGTTTCCTCTGTTTGGATCTCAACATCTTGCACCTCTTTTGGCTCTGTAGGGGAAGCTTCTCTCACATCAAGAAATTTTTGTGTGAGCTTTGTCATCAGATTCTCTTGTGCTTTGATCTTAATCAAACCCAGCTCTCTATCTTTGAAAATATCACTAGTTTCACTAGTGCGCTTCTTCAATTTCTCAGACATTTGGACTGCTTTGGCCTCATTCAATTGAGAAAAATGGGTGAGCACTTGGGAAATCTCCAAGTCTCATTTATTATGGGCTGACCAGATAATCTTATTTCCTTCCATTTTCTCCTGAATATTTATTAGGGGTGGCTTCTGATCTTTTGGAGCTAGGTTGTACATTGCTAATGCCTGAGATTTTGGATTGTATCCAAATCCTCCAATCATTTCCCCAACATGTGTCTCTGATGATAGCTTTACATTAGGTTTATTTCTAATCTGATCAATAATAAAAGTAGAGGCCAAATCCCAACCTTCCACAAATAACATACCACTGGCCTGTACCAGTTGCCTTGCCTCCTCTGGTGTTATTTTCTCTAGTTCAAGATCATAATACTGCAATGTTTATAGAGCCTCAATGGTCACTGGATCACCACCTTCCAATTGCAGTTTTCCACCAACTTTTTTTTTTTGTTCCAGATGAGGAAGTCTTAGGAATTCCTTGGTTGTGATGAAATTATCATCCTTTATAAATTGATCTTGATGTATCAATCTTTTATCGGTATAGGTCCTAAGAGGCAACTCTACTTCCTCTTCTTCATCTTTCTGCAGTTTCTTGCCTCCTCTTATTTGCTTCCTCAACTGATGATCATAGGCTCTATTACCAGTAATAAGAGAACTAATTTTGTCTATCTTCTTCTCTTTCTTCTAAGATGGCTCCCCCATTTCAATTTTTTGTCTTTTTAGTGGGGGCTCATTTGTAACCTCAGTTTTAGGGACC
This sequence comes from Thuja plicata, assembly GCA_018584345.1. NCBI lineage: Eukaryota > Viridiplantae > Streptophyta > Pinopsida > Cupressales > Cupressaceae > Thuja > Thuja plicata. The sequence goes on from MU227760.1 coordinate 816,945, forward strand.
TCTGTTAGGTCAATTATGTTCTCATCCTCATTTTCATGTTCTTCAACAAATGCTTGGTTTATAGGAGGGGGCTAGGTATTGAGTACTCTTTGTCACTATCTTCATCATACTCTGATGATGAGTGCCATTTATGGCCCTTCTATGGCACTACAAGTGCATCTTCCATTTCGTTACATAACAGAGTATAAGACTCAATCATGGCATCAAGCCTCTTTAAACATGGCATGTTTGGGAAGAAACCCCCAAAAGAGATGCCTTTCATCTTTACTTGTCTCTCTAAGTCCATCAATTCATTGAAATTTTCAACCCTTCTATCAACCTCCTCATCCTCTAGTATATTTCTTATTAGGTCTTCCTCTATGCATTCCTCATGATCCTTTGTATATGGAATGGTGGGTGTCAACAACTTCTTAGAACTCAAAATGAAGCCTTCTGTGTCTATATATCTATAAAGGGCCACATTCATTTTGTAATGGCTCATCCAATTGTTCACTGGGTCTAATGCCCTTTTACGAATAGTAAAATTATAAATCTTGAACTTCCTTGGGGTAAATGTACCCTTCTTGTGAGGAGAAAGGTGTTCCTTTTTTGTCAAAATTAACTTCTCGATGACCTCCATTGCTGCAATCCTTGGTGGGACATGGAAGGGCAAAACATGATCTGGGTGAGTGCAACCATACACCATAATCAATGTGAAATTCTTCTCATAGAAGAAGTCACCCCGGTTTTGATCTCTTGGCTACTTATCAAGATATTGGCATGGCCTTAGTAGCTATATCACCTTTACTGGTAGTCTTGTTTTGTTTACTCCTACACACTTAAGAATTGGATAAACTATCCAATTTTCAAAGGCAAAAAATTCTTGTTCCCTTGAGGTGTAATTCCACACTCTCGGCCAAAACAAAATGGGGTTGGCCTTGTTCTGATGAAACCTCTAAGGCCATAAACATTGACAATTCATAATGGGAAAGTTGTAGTATAAGACTAAATACATTAAAATGGAGTAGTGCATGAACCTAGGGTTATCTTTCTTGTTTTTTATATCAACAAATCCCTGATGCATTTGATCGATTATATACTGTATATAGACATAATTGGTACTAGTTTGAGGGCTCTTCATATCCAAGACCATCATAAGGATGTCCGAGGTGATTCACTCAGGTCCTCCATCCTTTCCTAACACTCTACACAATGCATATGATATATACTTTATATAGAAGTTCAAGTCCTTGTAGTAGTATGGGGCAGTCCCTTGGATGGGTGCTATATAATTCTTCATTCTCCTTGGCACATGATGTTCCTGAATTAATTTGGAAGCAATGCCACACTCTCTCGTATACCTCTTCTCTAAAATTTTCAAGTTGATATTTGTGGCCATGGGATGGTATACATTGAATGCTTTCATGAATGAGTTTCTCTCTAGGGTTACTAGGGCTTTCTCATCATCCCTTTTTATTGTTTTGGTTAGGGTATCATACCTACTGGCCATTTCTAAGATAAAGTCAGCATCTACAAAGATATCAGGGACTATTAATTTGGCCAGTACACATGTCTATGGGTTTGAGATAGGCATAGCTTCCTCACTATTATTATAAAAATAGTTGAACAGGGAATAACCAGAAGAGCCTAGGTTTTTAGCATCCCCAATGAAATGCAAATAATCTATGAGAGTATCAGCACTAACCTTTTTATTTTGGCTTGATCCTGGCAAAAGGGAGATTAATTCTTTAGAATAATTGCACTTCCCTTTCATATCATCATCAACATCATCACTTCTCCCACTAGTAGATGCTACACTCATTGCTTGACTCATCTTGTGTTGTTCCAATTTATATTACCAATATTGAAAAAAAATCTCCTACAAATCCTCACCACAAGCTATCAATTACTCTGTGAATTAAACTTCTGAGCACTGAAAACACCACCCATCATAATTCCTTCTAAATTTTGAACCATTAAATTGTTAGAATAGTCCCAAAGGATAACTGAGAGGGGGGGGAGTGAATCAGTTATCAATAACTTTAATTCTTTTTCTTCTTTAACTTCAGAATACAACAAAGTAAATGCTCAATCAGATAACACAGTACACAACACACAATTTGATTACGGGGAAACCAAATGGTAAAAACCCCGGTGGGAATTAGCACCCACAATGAACTATACTTCTTTATAGTAATCCCTGTTAGAAGATATTTCAACCCTATTAGGATTTTTACTTTACAATGTAATAAGTATAGTGACCTGGTTAAGGGGCAGACCCTGTTAGGATTCTTTTACAAATAACCCTATTAGGGGTGGTGGACTCACTGTCCAAAAGCTCACTGTTTAATGGTGAAGGCTACAACCTTTTGTATAATAGATATGCACTATATCTGATGATGAAATGTAGAGTAGACCTATTGTCTTGATCAGTTCTAGTGTATTACAATCTTTCACTTCTTCTTCACATAGACTCTTGATGAATGAACCAACTCTGATAATTTTCTCTATACATCTTTCTTCTCTTTTTGTATCATTCACACTTAGCGTATCACAATTGACTCGCTATAAGTATCTTTCTCAAAGTATGAGATCATGGGACCTATAAGACAACTCTTCATAACATCCTTGTTGGCTCTACTAAGCACATAAGCATTATTACAACCCTGCAAGTGTAAACTGAATAGACACGACACTTCACTAAGTTGGCCTCACCAAATTAACTCTAACTTAGAAATCTTCTTGAAACATGTTTGGCACCTTTAGATGAATATCATCAACTCATAACTAATCATGAATATACACATGCATATCCTGAAGATAGGCACAACTCAAGAAACACATTACATACGTTAGCTTTGAATAGATACTCTTCCAGAACTGTAACTACCAATAACAAAATTACACAACTTGACTAAAACATTTTAACTGGATCTGCGTGTACGAACATAACCTAATAAAAATTTCAACAACATGTATCTAACCACGCAAGTCTTCATGTCATCATTCTGATAAGTACATACAAAATTACTACTGTGTATTATATGTTGTCATCAATGAAAAACATACAAACAATCAACTACTTAGAATCAAATCTCAAACAATCTCCCCCTTTGACATTGATTTCTCTTATAATGCTGCAATTCCTCTAACTGTGTTTTTTTTCCATGTATATACTTCCCCAGAGTATATTCTCCCCCTTACTACATACTCCCCCTTACTATATACTCCCCCTTTGACATCAATGGAAAAGGGCACCATAGATCTTTAGGCACAGGTACTACTTCAGAAGTAGAGTAGTCAACCATTCATCAATCACTTAATGACTGATGTTCTTGTTGTTTCTTCTAAACAGACACAGGAGAGGGAATTACTCCCAATTTTTCACTGAGATACTCAAAAGTATCCTTAGATAAAGGCTTTGTGAAAATATCTGACAATTGTTCTTTGGTGCTCACATAGTCCAATTTTACTTCTTTGTCTGCAACCTTTTCTCTTAAGAAATGGTACTTGATCTCTATGTGTTTTGTCTTTGCATGCATCATAGGGTTCTTAGACATATTGATAGTGCTAGTATTAGCATAGTGAATAACAATAGGATAATCAACCTGAATGCCAAAGTCTTTAACCATCTGCTTGATCCAAACCATGGTTGAACAATTTAGTGCTGCTATAACATATTTAGCTTCTGTTGTTGACCAAGAAATACAGTTCTTCTTCTTGCTTATCCAAGAAACCAACCTATCTCCAAGGAATAATTCTCCTCATGAAGTGCTCTTCCTGTCATCAATACAACTTTCCCAATCTGCATTTGTATACACATGAAGTTTTATATTCTCTGATTTTGGATACCATAAACCATAGTCTATAGTTCCCTTTAGATATCTGAATATCCTCTTGATTTCCATTAAGTGATTCTGCTTGGGTTCATCTGCCAATCTTCCAACAATGTCAACTGTATTAGATATGTCAGGTCTAGATTGAATTAGATAAATGAGTTTACCAATCATATATTTGTACAATGTCTTATCAACTGTTGTGGAATCATCATCTTTTGAAAGCTTGCTTCCTGTTATCATGGGAGTGAATATTGGCTTACAGTCTTCCATCTAGAAGGTCTTCAATATTTATTTCACATTTTTTGACTGATTAATGAATATACCTTTATCTGTTTGCTTTACATTTAGTCCCGAAAAGTATTTTATAGGACCAATCATGCTCATTTCAAATTCATTCTGTATTTATTTTGCAAATGTTGTACTGAGCTTGTCATTACCTCCAAATATAATGTCATCAACAAATATGGCAACTAATAATAATCTATCAGGTGTCTCTCTTGTGAATAGGTTATAATCTACTACTCCTTTCTTGAATCCAATCTTGGTAAGATAACCATCAAGTCTCTCATACCAAGCTCTTGGGGCCTGTTTAGGACCATAGAGTGCTTTCTTCAATCTACATACCATGTCTAGTTCATCTAAAAGATTAAATCCTTTAGGTTGTTCTATGTAGACTTCTTCATTCAAGTCACCATTAAGAAAAGATGATTTTACATCCATTTGATAAACTTTAAAGTCTTTGAATGTTGCATATGCCAAGAAAAATTTAATGGCTTTCAGTCTTCTCACTGGGGAAAATGTATCAGTGTAGTCTATTCCTTCTCTCTGCGCATATCCTTTACATACCAATATTTCTTTGTTTCTAACTATTGTACCATCTTCATTCATCTTGTTTCTGAATACCCACTTTGTTCCAATCACATTTTTGTCACAAGGTCTAGGGACTAATTCCCATGTATCATTTTTATTTATCTGATCTAATTCTTCTTTCATTGCATTCTTCCAATCAGAATCATTACAAGCATCCTCAACACTTAAGGGTTCAATCTGTGAAAGTAAACATACCTCTTCATCTATTGGTAGACTTTTTTCTTTTGATCTGGTCAAAACACTGCTGCTCTGATCTCCAATGATATCATCTTTAGAGTGGTATCTAGATTGAATTTTGGAACCTTAGGTGTGTCTTCTTCTTTTGTAATTTGTGATTCTTCTCTGCTTGATTCAGGGTCATTGCATGAGACATCAATGCAATCAGACATTTCTTCAATAAAAATATCTTTGCTGCTAGGTCTGGGTTCATCTTCAATCATAGGTGCATATTCATAGTACCTCTCTTGAACCATAAACTTTTCATCAATCTTAACATGCATGCTTTCAATTATCTTCTTTAATCTCAAATTGAAACATCTATATGCTTTGCTTTTAGTAGAGTAACCAAGGAAAATTCCTTCATCACTTCTAGCATCAAACTTACCAACACCATAATCTCTCTTGATGTAGCACTTGCTACCAAAGATTCTAAAATACTTTACTATAGGTACATTACCAAACCAAAGATCATAGGGTGTCTTATTTGCGCCTGGTCTTAATTGTGTTATGTTGATAGTATACACTGTTGTATTCACTGCATCTCTCCAGTACGTGTGCGCAACTTTTCCTTCAATCATCATAGTGTGCGCTATATAAAGTATGATATTGTTCCTCCTTTTTGCAATGCCATTCTGCTGAGGAGTTTTAGGTGCACTCAACTATCTTTTTAATTCCATGTTCTTCATAGTAATCATAGAACTGGTCAGAGGTGAATTCTCCTCCTCTATCTGATCTTAGACATTTCAGTTTTAATCTGGATTCATTCTCAACTCTAGCTTTGAATATTTTAAACTTCTCAAAGGCTTTAGACTTCTCCTTTAAGAACGCAACCCACATCATCCTAGAATAATTATCAATAAACAAAATGAAATACCTTTCTTTGTAATATGATCTTGTTTGAGTAGGACCACATAAGTCTGTGTGTACTAAGTCCAGTTTGTTTTTAGCTGAGTTTTTCTTGCTTCTGGAAGAAATCCTTACATGCTTACCCATAACACATTCCCTGCATATTGTGTCAACTAGTATTGCAATACTAGGAAGCTCTCTGACTGCCTTGACATTACTTATCTTCACTATGTTATCAAAATTGATATGACATAGTCTCTTGTGCCATAACCAACTATCATCTACTTTTGCAACGAAACAAATTACATCATAATTGAGCTGAAAAACATTACCTTTTATTTTAGAGCCTGATGCAATTATGTCTCCATCCTTGTTGTTAATGGTGCACTTGTTCTCTTTGAACTCTAGATGATAACCTTTTTCAAGTAGCTATCCAACACTCGGTAAGTTATGATGTAATCCATCAACATATAGAACATCATCTGTCTTGTTCTTTCCATCCAAAGTGATAGAACCTCTGCCTATGATAGGTTTAGGAGTGTTATCTCCAAATCTAACCATACCACCTTTGTATTTTTCTAAATGAAAAAATCTATCTTTTTCACCTGTCATATGATGGGAGCATCCACTATCAATGTTCCAATCAGTTATGATGTCTGCTTTGGAAATTAAGGCTAACTCTTGTTCTTCCTTTTCATCTGCAATGTCCATTTCCTGAAGCAACCTTTCCATGTCACTAAGGGCAATGAATCCAATTTCATATTCTCCTAAATCTTCATCAGTTACACCTTCTTCAGCATGATAGAATTCCTTCTTATATTTGGGTTTGTAATCAGATCTGAACTTCTTGACTCTTGTGGGACACTTAGATGCAAAGTGACCAATCTTG
>MU227760.1:835331-862468 GCA_018584345.1 Thuja plicata
GATTTGAGCCCCCTATTAATCCATTTGTCAGCCTTTTAAAATCAATTACAGCGATTAAAAATCATTTTTTGACAGTATGTTTGCAGGAATAGAATAAAAATGGCAATTTCAAAGGTTAATATCTTTCAACTCGGGTATAGTCATGAGATGCCATTTTGGGAAATGATATTTTATAGATCAGAGAATGTGCCTGTCAGAGGGCAAGGTCTGATCAAATCATTATGTCAGTTTCAAAGGCAGCCCCGAAGGTCAGTTGCCATTAATTTGTTAAGTTTGCGGAAATGTGAAAAGTTGTTAAATCATCGCCAGTTCAATGCTTCGTTGCCCTTGTGTGGTGGATCATTTTAAGTGACCAGGGTTGCAATTAATGGCTACAGACAAGGGGCGCTATGTGCAGCCTCAATTATTGATGATTTTTATTGCAATTGACAATCTTGGATCTAGTCCAATTCACGGGTCTCTCTTTTTGGATATTTTCTATCAAAGAACGTCAATGTATCTGTAGATTAATAACGAATCAAAGTGCAAATTGGCATTAATCAGTGCTCGTCCCAACTTAATTGTCTTTCTTTTTAAAATCCAAGTGACCATTATTATTACATAGTAATCATAGCACGTATGGAGAGTTAATTGATGGTTGGAGATTTTAAAACACTCAATACAAACTACCTTACTGTCCACCATTGTCAGATGTCTACACTAGATACAAGGAGGATGTATTATGTTTTAGACATTTAAATTGCAGACAATGGAAGGAGGAGGATTTTTATGAGAGAGGCTGCTTGTTTTCAACATTGAAACTTGCGCAGATTCTAAAAGGATGAATGCCAGTGCTAGGAATGGAGGATGTATTATGTTTTAAAACATTAAATGTGCAGACAGCAAGGGAATGTTCCACACCAGATTTGGGGGGCATTTTGATTAAGATACATTGCAAACATTAGGAGACTAAGCGCCACGCAGCAGAGGGAGTTTTTTTTTCTGTTTTTCCAACATGCCAAACAGCAAACACCATGAGGTATTAGCGCAGGTAGTATTTGATGGTGTTTGCAGATTTTAAAACATCCAATTTAAACATCACCTTCAATCCAACATTGTATACTGTCTATGTTGTTTTTGAAGTAAAACTCACGCCAATGAAGAGAAAGCACATACTATTTTTGGGGAGCTAATATCAATTCATGCCTTTTCCTTTGTTAGCACAGCATTAGTAAAAAATGTGAGTTTTTGGAGCAGACTAATGCATTGTTTAATGCGCAGACAGGGAGTTTATTCATAAAAAATTTTAACTTTAAATTGATAAATGTATTATGTCTTGCATTGGGAAGTTTGCGCAAGTATTAGGAGGGGATTTTGGTTTTAAATGTTTTATCTTTGTTAAGGCAGCTGCAAGTTAAACCCAGCAGGCTGCGCAGGCATTGGAGGTGTTTGCTATGAGAAATACATTGTAAATGTTAAGTGCACAGACAATTTAACAGACATTGCAAACAGAAATTACCACAGACTACTATAGTTTTTGTGAAGTGTTTGAAGTTTTTTGAAGAGTTTTGGGGTGAAATCTACATATGTTCCTCCATGAGAAGGGGCGCCTTGGCTTGTAAAACAGTCTTATGGTCTTCTTTTTTATGGATTTCATGTCATTAATGAGCAATTTTTCTCAAAGGTTCCCAGGAAGTTGAAAAATAGTGATTTTGATTTATCCCATATTCCCTGTGCAAAGGACTTTTTTGGTATTTATATGCAAAAATGCAAACATTAGAAGTAAGAATGAGAGCCCAGAGGCTCTTGGCAGGCCTTTGAGGGCTGGGGGTCAAATTTCAGAGGCTCTACATAGTGTTTTAGTGAAAAATTCAAAAATGCTTATAAACCATGAGATAATATATCCCACATTCATCAGGGGAAGGTAAAATGAAGACTTTATATGCAAAAGAAAGAACTAATGAATTTGAAGTTGAAAGAGAAGGCTATCCACGCGCGCGCCCTCATCTGACCGCCTTAGTTTCTGTGCCCAAAATTCAAAGGTGAGGAAATTTTGACGAAAATGAACAAATGACATTGGTCGCAATGTCACCGGATGTGCATGGTCACCCAGTCGCCGAGAGCCCCAGTCGCCCAGTCGCTGAGAGCCCCAGTCTCCCAGTCGAGAGTGAAGATGCAGTTAACCGCCGGAGTTCAGAGACCTGGCGACTGACTGCTAGCGGTCAGTCGCGCAATCGCCCAATGACAGAGTTAACCGCCAACATTTCACGACTAACCGCTAGCGGTTAGTCGCGAAGTAGCCAGAAGGAGATAGAAGCAGTCGCGACGAGGAGTTAGCCGCTAGTCGCCAGGTCACGAGATGGAACAAGCTGCCGGATGCTGGTCGCCAGGTCGCCCAGGAATGAAGGAAGAGGGTAAAAAGTGTTCGTGACTTTGATTTCGAGGTTGTCGCATGGTCGTCGGATGTGACTGAGGTCAAAGATGAGTTAAGCATAGTTTTTGACTCCCAATGGGAGCATGCCACATGTCAAAATCTGGTCACTTCTGGGCAAAATAAGAAGGAAATAAAGATTTCAGACTATTTTAAAGGTATGCATATTTCTTAAAAGGGTAAAGTGCATACAAAGAAAGGATATTTTATTTCACATTCTGTGAAATCTGCATTCTCAGAGGATTTTTATAAACACTGGAAATTAGATTTTTGCCAGGGATATCAGATTCTTAAGGGGTAAATAAGATCAAATTTTTACAAAGAAAGATGAGACAAAAATGCATAATATTTTAATTGCACAAATCAGATTTGACAGAGCTTTCCAGGGGATAAATCAGATATTTTCAAAGGGAAAATGTGACAGATTGCAAAGATTTTTTGAATGGAATCAGATTGGATGGACTTTTTCAGTAGGAGAATGAAGAAGATTTGCAAAGGGATAATATTAGATATTTTCAGACAGATGGACTCAGTTATTGATTAATTTAATCAGATATTTTGGAAAGCAAGGAATGAGTGCGGATCAGATTTGAGAGAAGGACAGGTGTTTTGCCTAGATAGATTTTTAGGGTTTCTTCTCTTCTATATCTTTCTTTCTTTTCTCAGTTGTAGGGGTTCCTTTTTTCTGCTCTGTTTTTGGTTTTTTCCATACAGGAGTTCAGAACAGGTCCCAATGATGTTGAATACATTACTGTGATGTAATTTTCTCTTTTTGTCTCAATCTTTTAAGCTTCTTGTCTGGATATGTTGTAACAGAATTTGTTAATGAAATACAGTTTATTTTCTCTTCTTTCATATTTTCTTGTCTCTTTATACTCTGTTTGTGCTCTAGTATGGTTTTTTTGTAAGGCATTCAAAACATACCTGCTATAAGATAGTGTGTCTAATTTCCTGTGAGTTCCTTTTCAAGGAGAGGACTAAGTTTCATAAGCAATTTCAGAGAGCAAAGCATTTTGTAAGGATTTGATGCAGTGGTATGAACCTGAGAGGATAGTCGGCAAGGCATTCTATCTCAATTGCATGTAGTTTGCAAGGCACTCTACGGTATCTTCATTAGTTTGGCTCTGTTGTTTCATGTTTTCATTGACTCTTTTCCCAAGGATAGGCACTGGTTGGGGTTTATTATTTAGTTTGTATTCAGTTATCAAGCATAAACAAACCTTCAAGTACATCTTCATCACTAAATGCTTACCTATTGAAAAAGGATTGTGTTAAAGTAACACAGTTCATATTCTTGATTCCTTAGAGAGAGAATCAAAAGGTTAGCCTTCCTTGAGTTTAAACTCATAAAAAGAAGAAGGATAAGCATCCTTATGCCACTGTTATTTGTTATTGCAATCATAAGTATTTCCCTGTCAAGCTCTATTTTAGAATTGTTTCCAGCCATCTGAAGAGTGGTATCTTGTTGACATAATCAGAAATATAATGACATAACAATGAAGACCCAATCCACCATTTGAGGTTTACTTGAAATATAGTAAGCTATCTAGGTAATACCTTCCTGAGTATGTGGAGCTCAAAAACGAAGAAGGATACTATCCAATCCTTATCAATTATCCTTTCTCTTGTCATAAAGGAGTTTTCTTTCAAGTATAATCAGTATACTGTCATTTTAAGGTTGTGGTACAAGAAAAAGTGCTAACAGTGACATCAATTCTATTTCTGGTCGTTGCATTTCAAACTGACATGCAATCAATTATCCATGAGTGCATTTTTTTTATTTAAACCTTATAAAATTCAGAAAGAGATCAAAATCCAATCTGATTAGCTATCATTAAACATAACTCGGCCACTTTTCCATCTGGCATAAATCTCTAAAAAATCTATTGACTGGCAACTATTCACCATGGCGCCAAAGAAAAGTCTTTATTTTAACTCTGGTTTTGCTTCTAGTGACCTCATGACTATGTAATCTCTTTGTCGCTAAATGATTTTTCTAACTATGGTTTCATATTGAGACTGAGTGACTACCGTTAGATCAATCTCCTGATCAATGATTATCTCCTTGTCACTTGATGAAATCTCTTAATTCATGTTCTTTTGGAGACACCACGACTAAGCCATTTACTAACTATTCTTTAACCTGAGCTTACTTCTGGAGACTTGGTGACTATTATATCTCTTTGTCGCTGAACCAATATTTTAACGCATAGTGTATTTGGATATCACGTGAAAAATACCTTTTTCTCTTTATCACTGTATGTTTTTAACTTTATAATCTTCATCTTGAGATAACCTGACTACCGTTGATCCTCCTTTCTTTGCATCGGACGGTCAGCGCCAAGTCTCTAGATGTTCAAAGCAAACCCTAATCTTTTGCAATACTTCATGAATGCTCTCTCCAAGTCACCAGGTGTATTTTTTACTTTGCATTTTCATTAGAGACTACGTAAATGATGAACACATGTCTGAAATTTCCTTTTGTCTTTTAATCACCAGATCTCATTTGACTTTTCAAATTCTTACCGTGAACTCGCGACTGTCGTTGGCTCTTAATTTCATCCTGTGGTTTTCGCTGGATCTCTTGATTCTTAACATAACCCATGATTTGTTTAGGGACTGAATGACAACACTAACACTAAAAATGACATCTAACTCAGGTTTGATCAAGAGACCTCACGACTGTGTAAACTCAGTGTCGCTACATAAATTTTAAACAACGGGGTTTATTTTTATTTTTTTTTAAGCAAAAGTGGAGTGACCACTAATATTATTATTTATAATAAACTGGTTCGAGAGCTCAATCGGGAAAGAAAACAACGGGGTTTATTACGAGACAACCCGACCATGGTTAGATTTAATTTGAGATGAACTGTCTACATTAAGTCTCCATATCCTTTAAGGTATATTCCTTTTATCAGGAGATAAAGTGACAAAGGTTTTCTATTGAGTCTCTAGACATAATGTAATACTATTTTTACCTCATGAGACTAAGTGACTAACATATTAAGCACATGCTTTATTCTCAGACTTAATTTACAAAAAAGTAACTTGAAAATAAAAACTTGACTAAGATTTTAGGGATTTTTTCCATTTTGAAACAGAAAAAAACCTACGACTTAGAGTTTTTGAAATTTTTTACTACATTTAGGGCTGAAAACATTATTTGCAAAGATACTTAAGCAATTTCCAGACATGACTTTCAACTCTTGAGCATAGAAATGACAGGGAACTTCAATATTTTACTGGGCAGACTACAAATTGGAAATACAAGAAATAGTAACATTGGATATATTTGTAGATAAGGATGGTGCACAGAGGGAAAGATAAATACACTCTAGTATAAATTGATAAGGAAAAAAAGGAGTAGGGACTACTTCACTAGAAATTTCTACAAATTCAAAGAAATTGTAGAAGGAAAATTGGAACACTACATGAAGATGTTATGCCCTGCATACCTGTCCCTATATTTTGTGTGCAAAATGTTGGGTCCCCCTTTTTCACTTTGGCTCTTGCCTTGTCTTTGTTTTTATTTGTTTCCTTCTCTGGGATTTCCCTCCCCGGGGGGGTTTTTTTTCTATTTGTCTTTTCATCTTTCATGTCTCCGGGACTCGGTCCCAGAGTTGGTTGTTCTTTCTAGAGCTGGATTCTCGACTCTGGGATTCCCCGCCATGATGTCTTCTTCTCGCAAGAAGGTATGGTCACAGTGAATCCACGCACCTGGAGTCCGATGATTTGCCTATTCTAGAGCTTTCAGAGAAGAGGGTAACTTTCTTTTACCTTGGGGATAAATAGGAATTACACGCCACTTTTATAGTTATTGCAATTAAACACTTGGGCATTCAGAGCGATCCTTAGGCAACCAAATTGTGATTAAGTTGTGATCACTCTGCGCTTAGTGGGTTATTTTCCAGTGATTCAAGGTACCTATTCATGATTAGTTGAAGGTAGAGCTCATTGAATACATGCTCCTGGTGTGTTCTATCCCTGCTCCTCTTTGGATTTCTAGGTAGGTTCTTTGGTTTCTATTTGTTTCCGTGTTTTCCTTTCTTTTCCTCCTCTGCTCTTTGGTCTTTGTTGGTTCTACTGGTTTTGTGTTTCATTTTTTTCTTTGGGTTTTGCCACCCGTTGGTAGGTTGGCTCTGCTTGAAGGTTGTCTGCCTTCTATGCAATTGCAGATTAATGTCAATAATGTACATTGCCTTAGATTAGTTCATGCATATATGTGTATAGTTGTAAAATTTTATAAATCTATAAATGTTGTGTATTTTTTGTATATCACATTTATATATGTTTTGACTCTCTGTGTTTATGTGTATACACCTTTTATATCCTCCTGAGCTTGTGAATTCCTCACACTCTGGCATTGTGTTTGTACCTATGAGACCAAGCCCGTTGAGACGGAGTCACTATGGTTTGAACTCGGCACCTTGCTGGTTCGTGCCATGGTGGCTTTCTCTCTCCTCCATCTCATCAATTTAATGACAGGATTAATTTCCCATGAGTGGGCATTCAAACTAGGTCCCATCTGGCATTTATTTTACCCTATTTCAGCCCACTTATCACCATTAATTCCTTTATGTCAACTGCCACCTGACCACATGCCAACCCATGTCAGCCGAATACAGTTTCTTACTAGTCACATCAGCATGGAAATGGCTAGATTATTCAGGATCTGGGCCCTAAGCAATCCTTTGTCCTGTGTTTTCCTTTGTCATTTGGTCCAATTTCCCCTAAAGTCCTATTCACATTTATTACATGTATTCATGGACTTTTTGATATATGCTAACGCTTGTTGAACAAATGCAGGGTGGTGATAATTTCCTTAGAGTTCTAGTATTCTTTATGTATATCACGTTCTAATAGTTCTTTGGTCTTGCAGGTTGCAGATAAGTTGATCAAAGATGTCTGAAGTGATCACCCGTCCTTCCATTCTAGAGCTGCCTACCACATCCACCCGAGCGGCCACCAAAACTAAGGCCAAGAGTTTATTGGAAAAGTTGCCCTTGACCTCCAAATATCCCAAGGACGGTGCCATCATGGGATCAAAAGTAGAGTCCAAAGTTTAGGAGATAATGGACACAGGGCCTGGGCCTTGGGTGGAAATGCAAGGCTTGATTCAAGCCATTTATAGATTGAAGGCCAATGGAGATAATCTAGCCACTCAGATCTCCATCTTCGGTATCATCAAGGCAGAAAAATTTCCCTATTTGGTGCAATCACCGAAGTTAATACTCCAATTGGAAACATTGTACAATGCACCAACTTAGACTGTCCTACTCCTGGATCTCCGGCCACTACAGTACCTAGCAACAATTATCACCTTGGATGCGCCAAATTTTGTCTCAGGGCTAGGGATCCCATAGTTCAATGGATCCATTATTTAGAATTGACTCCATATATTGCAGGAGTTCGAGGGTGCCAAACTTATTTCCCGGAAACATATCAACACCCACTAGCTAAAAGTCCCAAAGAGGGACTACAAGAGGATGAATTTGGAGATTACCCGCGAGGATTTCAAAGAGCCCATTCAGGTGGGTATTGTATTTTTATGTAGGATCTTCGGATTGCCCCATGCCCGAGATTTCTCAACATGGATGTACTACTTTCTGTACTGCATCACCACTCGCAGTCAGACTTTCAACTGGGCGGCCCTCATATCCAACCATGTAGACAAGTAGCTGAAGGCCATTGCCCAAAATTCCAAGTTTTATATGATGTCATACATGCCATGGGCACTAACACAAGAAAGCCCATCTTTTCTAGGTTTGGGAACAGTTGGGGATCTTGGAAATGGCCCAGGACAAATGACACCTTGGGATCATTATCCCCAAGTGCAATGGGAACTCATTTTCCTAAATTTCTGTCGGGTAAATGATGCTTTTTTTTACAACATTCTAACACTTACTTGGGATTTTGGGTAATGACTATTACAGGTGGTGCTGACTCTGTTCAACTCCTATGACCGCTATTTCATCCAGTTCCAACATCACACATACATTCGGGTGACAAGCTTCAATGGGAAGCCCCATCTCCTTCCCCAGTATTGCAGGGATAGAATTATTCTTTTAGAGTTCTATAGGAAAATGATGGATCTGCACACCCTCTTCACATTGATGTTCATCAACATTCCCTTCCCATTCTCATGTGGGAATTATACATGCAGCCTCACCGCAACCCAAGAGGCAGACACTGAATTGAAGAACCTAGAGCTTTTGTAATTCCACCATGCCCAAAAAAATTATGATCATCTCAGCAAGATTTCCACAACACTTCCTCGGGCATCCCTGCCCCACGAAGTGGATATTGAAGACTTCTGGGTAGACTGCCAAGACATTTTTGATCTTTGGGCTTGACAGCATTCACGGATGAGCAAAGGGCTCATGAAAGAACTTGACCTTTGAACTTTCCTTAAAGGCTTTAAAGATGATGGGTTGTTGGAGAATCCAGCATATAAAGAACAAGGGTTGGATAAGCTAGATCTTCCTCTGGTGGATTGGGCCACCCGTGAGGACCTAACAATTGAAGGGGTATATCACCCCATTATAGAAGCAAGTCACCAGTATTTTTCCTAGGCATGTCCCAAGAGCGCCCGAAAGAAACCAACAGTCAAAAGGACCATTCCCTCTTCAGCCGGCGTCGGACCTTCTTCATCTTTCACGATCGTTGAACCACACACAAGCAAGGAGAAAGAAAAAGAGGGTGTCCTAATCCCCAAAGTGCCTCCAAAAGTTCCTACCCTTCTGATGGCTCAACTACATCAAAAAATGGAGTCGAAAAAGCTAACCAGCTAGAAACTAAGTATGTAGGTATCCTCTAGCCTCCTTGTAGCTCTAATGTCATCTTCTCACCCAGCAAGACCCCCATCGTTGGTAGCCATGATGAGAAGGTAGACTCTCGCTGAGGTGGATTCTACTAGTATTCTAGACATTGGGGCTCCGCTAGTAAGAAAGAAGAAGAAGAAGGTGACCCCTACACCCAGCGCAGCCACCAATCCTGATATGCCAGAGATGCCCCTGATAGCTGTCATCTCAGACTCTCCCAAACTATAGGATATTTTAGACTCCTCACCCCCACATGATGATTTTGATGACACTTTCTCAGCAGAGGAACTCATGGAACTCTAACAAGATATGGTCCATGCGATGGAAGAGATTGTAGCTTAGGAAAAAGAAGAGGTCCCCACAGAAAAGGAAATCTCAAGAGAGAAAGATACATCAGAGCAAGAGGCTCAGAAAAAAGTACAAACAGGGCCTGAGCAAGAGAAGATACTAGTCAAAGAGACTGAGAACACACTAAGGAAACACATAGATGAGCAACTGTTGATCAGGGAACCTAGACCCATGGGATCATCCGTGCCCTCGATCAACACACTCCAAATGCCTTTGGTAACTCTGGGTGATCAAGTGCCCTAGAGCACATTTGATGAAGTAGTAATCGTGGCTGCCTTGTTTAATTTTGGCCAGAGACCTCACCCACCTCCAGAGGATGTTCGGATGGAGGAAAATATCCCAACAAATGAGGCCAATAAGGCCCAAGAGCAATAGTAGCAGATATATCCGGAGGTACCAGATAATGAAAATATAGAATCAGCTGACATTGGTAGGGATGAAGTCCCTAAAAATATAGATAATATTGAGACCTGGGAAAAAAATCCAGATAGTACAACGGAAGATGCCAGTATTATAGAAAACACTAAAGGTTCTGGAGAATAGGAAAATGAAAAAGAACAAGAGCAAGAAAAGGAACCGAAGCAAGAGTGAGAGAAAGAGCCCGAGGACAATGTGCATTCTAAGAATG
Organism: Thuja plicata; assembly: GCA_018584345.1. NCBI lineage: Eukaryota > Viridiplantae > Streptophyta > Pinopsida > Cupressales > Cupressaceae > Thuja > Thuja plicata. The sequence continues at coordinate 845,542 of MU227760.1, forward strand.
TGCTGCCAGATTTTGAAAGGAGTCCTAATGAATAGGTCTTAATAGTGAGGCCGCCCCAGCTGCCCCAATTGTTGGTCAAATCAAAATAAAGAAAGGCCCAGGCGGTGACTTTAGGTGCCACACTCTCATTGGCAGAAACGATGGCCAAGAATGCAAAGGCTAAAAATCCTAAGAAGGCACAGACTTTCCATACTCTTTGGACTAATCCAAGAGGTAGTACAGTTGTGATTATCGTAACACCCCCACTAGATGTAGATGCAGTGGCCATAAGGCCTAAAGATTACAACATAACAGAAGTAGCATTGGGGAGGAGAGACAAATAGGGTGAGCTAGATTTACTGAAGGAAGCCACCAAAGCAATAGAGGCTAGATACATTAACCAAGGCTAGAAGCTGAAGTAAGAAAGAGAGACAAATGCCAATCTCCTCGCACTTTTGGAAAAACTTACATAGCCCTTGTCTGAGGTCCACCCCAGAACCCCTTCCTCCAGATTACCACTTGAGCAGGGAAATGTGGATTCTCTATGAATCATAAAGAAGAAAGCACAAGTTGTGGATGGGTGGGTCACCAAGAAAGTGACTTCCATGAGACAATTTTTGGTGGCATCCCTCGCGGACCTTTATCGGATCAATTTTCTTCTCAACCAGGAAAAGTTCTCCACTATTATATGGGAGAAAGATTTAGCGAAGTATGAAAAATGGAAGGCCAGGCTGGAAGAGATCCACAACATAGGAGAATAAGTCACCCTAGAGGTGGGAATTTTGGGAGAGGAATCATGTGATTCCCTCCAGGCCCAGTACTCTAGACTTGTCCTCAGGGGTGAAGTATGCAAGGAACTAGTTAAGGCCCTAAAAGAGAAAGTGACAGTGGCCCATACCCCATGGGTCTGTTTAAAGCATTCATGGTTGGAGTATCACAAGTCAATCCCTTCACCACCGGGACGTGTACCCCAGAGGACTATGTCCTCAACAAGTTTGATGAGCGAATGGAGTCCCTATATCTGCCTACCGGAGATTTTGACTAGGGTAGGTTATCCAGATTGTCAAAAGACAATGATCTGATCACATGATGCCATCAAGATGGTGGATGAATTCTAGAGTGGGGCCTAAGATGTTGAGGAGGCATTGGAGGTTGTCCGTAGTCGATGGGACAACATTAGAGATGTAGATGAAGAAAGCATAGGCCAAGTGTTGGAAGCTTGGGAAAAATCATAAGGAACAATAAAGTTCTCCAGAGCCCAGAGAATCTTGTTAGGAGATGTATTTTTGTATTCATTCATTCTTTTAGAATGTAAGTTCCCAAATCTCATAATTCTGGCTCCCACATTTTTGTATTCTTTAAGTGACCCATGTCCCGGTTCCCAAGGCCGACTAGTCACTTTCAAGGTAGTTAATAAAGGTTTTTAGAAGGTAGGTGACTGAAACAAGGCATGTTGGATCAACAAGAGGTTTTCTGATAGATGGTCTTCCCAAGGTGCCGCTTTAATGTTACACCTCGCGCATCAGAGGTAGGGCACCACTTTCCTATTTATGAGGCATGTAGCCTCGATCCTCAGGGGATTATATTTCTTCCATCTCCTCCTAGCTCTCTTCTCAAGGTGGATTCTTCCACTCCTCTTTTCTTGTCTTATTTTTCTGACATATCAGACCTTCTCCGTCTCGAGATCTTTTGTAGCATGGCATAGGTAGTACCGGCCATGATAAAATAGTATTATATTCTAAAGTATAAAATAAGTTAGGTTATTTTTACGTCAAATGATGTGTATAAAGAACAAGTCTGACCTCATTCCAAGGGTCGGTGAAATTGATGATTTTGCAGTCCATAGCTAATAGAAATATTTTCTTATCATTTCTTAGTTGCAGAGCTCAATGCTCAATATTTTTAAACTTTCAGTAGTTAAATTCTCCCTTGGAGCCGCCATTGTAACATGCACCAGTGCTTGCTAGAAGATATATTAATGAAGAAGGGGGAGTTCTATCAATGATGTTGTTGGCATTTTGGCTTCTAGGTTAATGGTATTTTATGCTTTGTGTTCTTTATGTCCTTTTCTCTGATACTTAAAGTAGATTAACGACCCCCTTTCCTTTGCTACTGATCAAATATGAGTTGATGGGCTTGTGTTTCTTTAGTATTTAGTGTAGTGTGTTATAGGATTGTCGATGTTATGAATATTCAGTATAACTGTAGGTAGATGAAGTATTTTTAACTCTGTAGTATCTTTTGAAGTTTATTTGTTAAAATGAATGCGTGCTTACAGGAAACCCCACTTACTTGAATCCCTAGAGAAGATGAGTTAAGATAACCAGCTATCCCCCTCAAACAAAATAGTCACATCTCCCAACTGAGCCTCACACTATTGAGACCTAAGTCTCACGTGCTTGGAGGCCCAGGGAATCTCATTTCCCCAGATAACCTTTACAAACAAAGTTGGTCAGTACCCCGGTACCTGGTGACAACTTACCTCTGTTGGTAGACACGGTCACAAAGTCTCGTCAATAGAAACTGGCGTTAGAAGGAGGGCATGAACTAGTCCCCCTTTGAGGATTCAGATTTCACACCACCCGACGGTTCCCCAAGCCATAGTTTTAGTTGTCAAGCCTTCAGTGGGATTGGATCATTTTTTCCAACAAGATTTGAAAGAGTCCTTAGATCAACCCCCAACCCCGGAAGGTTTGTCGAACTTCAGCCTCCTGCTTGAAAGAAACAGACCCCAAAAGCCAAATTAACCATCATTGTCTAGGGATCTAGCATACCATAGAATACCCAAGTCCCCAGGTGATCCCAGGAATTAGCACTCAGCCTAGTCAAAATCCAACACCCTCGATGGCTCAATACTTTGGAAATACCGAGTCCCCAATGGGAACTTTTCTCGGTGCAGCCAATGATTTACCCTCACATCTTGAAAAGATTTTTCCCTGATATGAGCACTTAGGCTCACGAACTGTAGAAGAGAATCTAGAGGCATATAAAGATGCCATAAACTGACACTGAATCCAACATCAAGACGTTGTGACCTGGATGTTCCCTCTATCCCTGGGATAGAACAAACTAAATTGGTACCTTAACCTTCCCGCCAACTCCATCAACAGTTGGTAGGACATGGAGGATACCTTCCTAGCTACCTTCCATGTACATGTGGACCCAACATGGTTATATAGTCAGTTCATTTCTATCAGGAAGGAACTGAATGAGCCCCTTGTAGCATTCAACCACTGGTTCCAATGCACCTTGGGGCGGTGCATGGCTCCCTTCATCTCATCCACGGATGTAACTATCCAGACTTATCTCAACATGATGGACCCCTTCGTTACCACTCTCTTCTAGAGAACCACCGCCCCTAATGACCAAGCTACTTTGGAAAAGGTTTACAACCTAGCCTTGGAGCTGTCCTGTGGCTTTAACAAATCCCCAGGCGGGATTGGGAAAAGCATGCCATTTAACATGATCCCCAACGGAACTTCCTACATTGGGGGATATAACCCCAATCAGGAAATGGGTGCCCCCATGATGGCCATGAATCCCCCACCAAGGCTGATAGACCAGTAGGCATGGTACGTGTATCCATCTCAGACCCATACAACACCAAGTCTGGAATCTTTTCCCTAGAATCAGCCATAGTAAATGCAACAACCATTGACACAATTGCCTAGAGTGCCTTTCTTCCAGTCGTCCGTAGCTGGAGGATTTCTGCCCTTGACTCCGGCGAATGCCACCACTTTCCCAGGGAACCAAAAACAACAACTGTCACACTGTGGCATGAATACCTAGTTGACCGCCGAGGTTGAATCCCTCTAGAAAATGTTGTCCACGCTGACTATGGACATGGGTCAACTAAAGGCGGGGTCCTACGCACCCCAGAATTCTAATTCCCAGAGAGGGAATATTTTCTATGACCAACAAAAAAACAATGCCGGAGGAAGAAACTACAACAACGGACCTTGGCCTAACCACTAGCAATAGAATAATAATGCTAGTACTAGAGGTCCCCCTCTGAACCAAAACACTAATCAGAGTGGTGTTGGACCATCCCATTTCATGCCAGTCGCAGATTTCTAGCCCATGACCAACTGGTGTAGATTGCACAACATAGGCTCCCATAATGAGGTAAACTGTGCCATGCTGGAGAAAGTCATTATGATTTCCCAGCTGGATAGACAACAAGCTTCTAATCCTACTACCCAAGAACCTCCTATATAAGATCCCACTCACACTGCGTTCACCTGTGAGACCATTTTCTTTGGGACTACCAAGGAAGACGAAGAAGAATATGAAATATAGGGGTTCTTTGATGAATCTATCCCGACCTTTGAGGCCAATGCCTTCACCAACCCACGGACTCCCTAAAACACTCAAAGTCAAGCTGGTAAAGGGCCAGTTTACATGCCCGTACCTCCTAAGGACACTCCTCCTTGGGATAATATGACCGATTGGTCTGTCCCTCCAACAGGCCCTGGCTCTAACCAAGCTAGGGACCCGGTCGAGGGAAGCCACCAATTATTTGGAGGGAGGTTTGACATCAAAAAGGTGTTAGAACAAACCACCACCTCCATGACCTTGATGGAGGTTTTACTGAACTGTCCCAAGTAGAAGAAGTCTCTTTTGAAGCTCTTAGGGAACTCGGAAGCCATCAGTCGCCCACCCAAGACTGTCTCTTTTGATTACGCCAACGCGGCTTTCTTCTGGGGAAATACTAAAGATCCTCCCTTCCTACTAGGCTTGAACATACAAGGGAGAAACATACACAATTTCCTAGTATATTCCAGGGCTTCAGGAAACATCATGCGTTTATCTATATGCCAAAAGCTTGGATTCTAACCCACCCTGTCTAACGATGTAGTAATCCAACTGGATAAAACTGCTGTAAAAATAGTGGGTGAATTGAAGAATGTCCAGATTCAACTCATTCCAGGACCCTAGGATAGCTAGTATAATCAACATCCAAGTGGTGGATATCCCAGAGACTTACGAGATGTTGCTAAGTCGGAATTGGTCCAAGTCCCTGAAAGGATACTTCTCAACTGACTTCTCCCACTTATGGCTCCCCTGGGAAGGAGAATCTAACAAGATCTGGGTTGAAAGTGAACCCTAGATGAGACAAGCCCTCACCAATGTCAGGAGGGTGAATGAGTTCATATTCTATGAGACTTCCCCCTGGGTGTACCAACTCCTTGAGATCCTAACATTCAATTTCACCCTCGGGGAGGATCCCATAGTTCTGCAGAGAACTTAGGACCTGGAAGAAAAATTGAGGGTTGAGGTTAACTCTCAGAGTGCTATAGCGACCCCCACCACAGTCTTGTCCAGCACTTTGTGCCGGGTGCATTATCAAAAACATTCAGAGCTAGAGTGTGAACCTTGCCTGGTCGCTGCTACCCAGCATATCAATACCCTCTGGAAGAAAGAACACACATGATTCCCTGGTAACCAGTGCTCCTAGCAGCACCTTTTTTATTCCACATGCCTAGGAATACCAACCACAAATCTCCTCAGAGGTAAACCTCACTCACACATAAGTAATGCCAGAGGAAACTCCTCCCAACCATCCTAAGAATAATCCAAAACCTACTTTGTCTTCCCAACCCCAGATAACAAACGATTACCTATGGACCCATAAGTTTAATGGGTCCCAATCCAAACAGGGCTATGGGGCCAAAGTGGAATTAATCAATCCATGGGGGAAATCCTTCCTCGCATCCTACAAGCTGCAGTTCAACTACATGAACAACGTCATGGATTATGAGGCTTTGGTCCTTGGACTCCTATTCTCACTAAGGAAAGGAATCACTGGCCTTCGGGCCCTGGGTGATTTAGAGTTGATTGTCAAACAAGTTCAGAGTCAATATACCTTTCACGATAAAAGGCTAGCTACATACTGCAATTGGGCATGGAGCCTTATTGAAGATTTTGATTCTTTCAGCATTGATATTATTCCCCAGAGATGAAATTATGTCCCGAATGCCCTTTCTATTTCTGCCAACACACCTGAGCTAATGGTTGGCTTATGAATCTAGAGATTTTCTGTTCAGATGATCCCCACCCCCTCTATTCCAGACAATGTTACCCATTTTTAGGTATTTGAGGATGATCATCATATTCTAGCCTTCATAGCCAAGGTTGGTGTCTTTGAGGACCAGATAGTGGAAGAGAGAGACCATGATGATACTAGGTAGGGTGATGAAGATGATGAGATCATGGAACTGCCAACCAACACCATCCCGAAGGGGATGGTCACACTTGAATGAATCTTTGACTTGGACCCTCTGGGTCAGGAGAAGATATCATCCTCCTCTGAGGGAGGGAAATTTGAGAAATTAAACATCAGCAAGCATGGTGAAGAAAAAATGATACACATTAGCACCTCCTGATCCCCTAAGGAGAAGGAGAAGATTCTCACGGTTCTCTGAGAATACATAGATTTGATCGCATGGGGGTATGAACACTTGAAAACCTATGATACATCCATTATGCATCATACAATCCCATTCAAACCTGATGCTAAGCCCTTCCAAAAAAAGCAATGACTGGTCAACCCACTGATTGAGCCTTTGATTCATCAGGAGGTCCAAAAATTGCTATCAGGCTGGATAATATTTCCAATCCAGAACACTACATGGGTTGCCAACCTAGTCCTTATGAGGAAGACAAGTGGCAAGATCCACCTTTGTGTGGATTTCCAAAATTTGAACAAGGCCTCCAAGAAAGACAACCACCCTCTCCCCTTGTTAGATGAGGTATTACAAATCATGAATAGATCACAAATGATGTCTTTCTTGGATGGGTACTTTGGATATAACCAAGTCATGGTTAAATTTGAAGATAGAGACAAAATGATGTTTACCACTAATTGGGGAATGTTTGCCTACTAGAGGATGCCCTTCAGCTTGATTAACATAGGGGCTACATTTTAGAAGGCCATGGACATTGCATTCGAGGGCTTTGTGAACTGGTGCATAATCATCTACGTGGATGATTTGACCATCTTTTCCCAGGACAGGCGTGATCATTCCACCCACCTCACCTAGATTTGTGAGAGATGTCACCAGTATGGAATATTTCTCAACCATAAGAAATGCATATTTAGGGTCACTAAAGGGAATTTTCTTGGGCATATTATCTCTGAGAAGGGTATATCCATTGACCTTGAGAGATTTGAAGCGTTGCTAAACCTACAAATGCCCGGCAGCAAGAAAGAAATGAGGTCTTTCTTTGGAAAGATCAATTTTTTCCAATGATTCATCACTGGATTCACTGAGCTCATAAAACCACTCAATGAAATGATGAAGAAACATACCAAAATTGAGTGGAGACCTGAAGCAAAGCAGGAGTTCTCCAAGATCAAGAAAATGATAATGAAGGCGCCAGTTCTGGCTAGTCCGGACTACTCCCTCCTGTTCTATATCTATTCCTTTCCTTCCCTGCATTCTGCCATGGCAATGTTGACCCAGAAGGTCGAAGGGGAAGAATGAAAAATAGCTTTCATGAGCTCCCCCTTCAAGAATGCCGAAGTCTGGTACTCATCCTTGGAAAAGAACACCTTTTCTCTTGTTCACACCATGAAGAAATTTTGGCATTATATTCTCCGAAGCAAGGTGCATGCTATCATCCTGGACCAAGCGGTGAAATCTCTGCTAATGCAGAGTGAATTAGATGAAATATGGGGGAAATGGATGGCCATCCTCTAGGAATACAATTTGGAAATGCAACCCATGAAGATAGTCTGAGGCCAAGGACTATGTAGAGCGATAGCAAAAGAGACTCCCCGCATCAAACGTCAGACATACACCATGGAGTCCACCACTCAAGATCCATGGTACACAGACTTGGTGTACTTGTTGTTAAATAATAGATTCCCAAAGGGAATGCCTCTAAACAAATGCCACGCTCTACAGTTGAAAAGCGCACACTTCATGATAAAAAATGCCACACTTTTCTATAGGAACTATAAGGAGTGTACCTCCAGTGCATCGATAGGGTTCAAGCTACAAAAATAATCAAAGAATTTCACGGGTAGTTTGGAACTGGGCATGGCTCAGCTGACGCCACCACTCATCAAATCCTCTAGGCCGGATACTATTATCCCTATATCTTTAAAGATGTCTACACTCACATCTGGAACTGCCATACTTGTCAGACTGTGGCACATCGTTAGTGGAACCTGGCTATGCCTTTACAGCAAATTTTCGAAGCTAGACCCTTTTCCCAATGGGAATTTGACTTCATCAAGGAAATCAAACCCAACTCGTCTACCAACCATCGGTACATCCTAAGTGCTACCGATTACTGCACCCAGTGGTCTGAAGTAATACCTTGTAAAAACAATATGGCGGATGTAGTTATAAAATTCCTGGAAGAAAACATCATCACAAGATTTGGAATTCCCTTCACTATAGTATGTGACAACAGTCTGGCATTTTCTTTGGCATAATTACTTGAATGGACCTATGACTGGAAGATCACTCTAAATTTCTCCAGCAACTATTACCCCCAGGGGAATGGTGTGGCTGAATCAACCAAGAAAAAATTGCTTGAAGTGATCAAACACCTGTTAGAACAAAATCCCCGGGACTGGCACCAAAAGATGAGATTCGCCCTCTGGGTAGATCGTATTCAAATTAAGGCCACCCTAGGGACATCATCATCTCATTTGGTTTATGGCCAAAACCCAGTGTTCCCCATTAACTTACAAATCTTAGTTTTATAGTTTATGCAGAAATTCAGCAACCGAGACAATATCGTCAAGGTTCAGCTCCTAAATCTGGTGTAGATAGAAGAAGAAAGAAATGCTGCCCTTGAACATTTTGCATGTCACTAGGTAGTAGTGAAATGATGGTTTGACCGAAGAGCCCAACATAAGGCCTTTCAGATTTTGGCCTTGGTCCTCATGTGGGATAAGGCCCAGGAAAAGAAAGGAAAACACACCAAATTTCAACGGCCCTGGCTTGGACCATATTTGATCTCAGAGATCTGCGGGGAAAATACCTATCACCTCAGTACCATGACTGGAGAACCCATCTCATTTCCCATCAATGGACAGTTTCTCAAATATTATTTTGAATGAGGCAAGTTTTCCCAGAGTTGTATTATATGTAAATCTTCTTGCTTGTAAATACTTCTTGCCCAGTGCTCCATTTGGAGTGCCTTGTCTTATAAATAGTTTTGTTGGTAGTGCTTCGGGACTGCCCCCTTTCCTTTTTTTTTTTTTTTTTGGCTTTTTATTTCTTTTTTCTGGGTTTCCAGTGTTTTTCCTCCCCCTTTTGTAGGCTAGTATGCCTCACATAATATCTAGTCTCCGGGATGGTACCTTTTGCATTACGGTGAAATTGGAATCTATTGTTAGCATGGTCGAATTAGTTTGGTCTCTAGAGTTATTTTAAGTTTGGTAGCAAGCTATGAGTAATCTTCATTGAATTTGTCCCTGGATGTCTGGAAATCAGTTAAATCAAAATCAAAAGGAACAAGTAATCGGACACACCGAGAGTAGACTGGTCACACTAGTTTGTTGGCCCAAGTCTGAACTTTTAAAACTTCTTTCCGCGTTGAGAGTTTTTCTTCCCCATTTAGAAAATTGAGTTGGGTGGAAGGGTGAAAGAAGTATCATCATTAAATTTAGCTAAGCTTAAGCTTAATTGTGAAAGAAGTACCGCCTTCCCATCCAGAAAAGAATAAAATAATAAGGATAAAAAAGGGAAATGCATGGATAAACTCTGGTATCTGGGAGAAATGAGAAAATTTGAAAACTTTGGATCAATAGATTTAGTGCCTCTTCTCTGCTTCTGCCAGAGGTCTTTGGCTTAATTTTCTTCCATAGAACACACTGCACAATTGATGAAAGACCAAGGATTGAATCACGTATGAGCCATATTTTCTCAGACACTTCGTGCCTTACAAACAGGATGCTCTGAGTAACGAATGGTTCTAGTTTTGCTAACCATATGTTCTATGATTCTCAAATGCACTAAGGCATTTGTCCCAGATAGTTGCCATTTTTTATGCCCTGCATACCTGTCCCTACATTTTGTGTGCAAAATGTTGGGTCCCCCTTTTTTGCTTTGGCTCTTGCCTTGTCTTTGTTTTTTTTTGTTTCCTTCTCTGGGCTTTCCCTCCATAGGGGGGTTTTTTTTCTTTTTGCCTTTTTGTCTTTCATGTCTCTAGGACCTTGTCTCAGAGTTGGTTGTTCTTTCCAGAGCCAGGTTCCGGACTCCGGGATTGCCCACCACGTTGTCTTCTTCTGGCAAGAAGGTATGGTCATAGGGAATCCTTAGGCATGGAGTCTGGAGGTTTTCCTTTTCCAGAGTTCACAAAGAAGAGGGTAACTTGCTTTTACCTTGGGTATAAATAGGAATTACATTCCACTTTTACAGTTACCCTGATTACACTTGTGCATTCAGAGTGATTGTTAGGTGACCAAATTGCGATTAAGCTGTGATCACTCTGCAGTTAGTGGGTTATTATCCAACAATTCAAGGTACCTGTTTGTGATTAGTTGAAGGTAGAGCTCTCCTAAGATGTTCTCTGAGTGTGTTCTATCCCTACTCCTCTTCAGATTTCTAGGTAGGTTCTCTAGTTTCTATTCATTTCTGTGTTTTCCTTGCTTTTCCTCCTCTACTCTTTGGTCTTTGCTGGTTCTGCTGGTTTTATGTTTCATGTTTTTCTTTGGGTTTTGTCGCCCATCGGTGGGTTGTCTCTACCAGAAGGTTGTTCAACTTCTACGCAATTGTAGATTAATGTCAATAATGTACATTGCCTTAGATTAGTTCATGCATATATGTGTATAGTTGTAAAATTGCATAAATTTGTAAATGCTGTGTATTTTCTATATATCATGTTTATATATGTTTTGACTCTTTGTGTTTATGTTTATACACCTTGTATATCCTCCCGAGCTTGCAAGTTCCTCATGCTTCAGCATTGTGTTTTAACCTATGATACCGAGCCCATTGAGACAGAGTCACCACGGTTGGAACTTGGCACCTTAATGGTTTGAGCCATGGTGGCTTTCTCTCTCCTCCATCTCATCACCTTAATGGCGGGGTTATTTTTCTACAAGTAGGCATTCAAAATAGGTCCCATATGGCATTTATTTTACCCTGTGTCAGCCCACTTGTCACCATTAATGCCTTTATGTCACCTGCCACCTGACCACATACCAACCCACATCAGCCAAATACGATTTCTTACTAGTCATATCGGCATGGAAATGACTAGATTATCTGGGATCCAGGCCCTAAGCAATCCTTTTTCCTATGTTTCCCTTTTTCATTTGGTTTGATTTCCCCCGGAGTCCTATTCACATTTATTACATGTATTCTGGGAATTTTTTATATATGCTAACACTTGTTCAACAAATGCAGGGTGGTGACAATTTCCCCAGAGTTCTAGTATTCTTTATATATATATATATATATATATATATATATATATATCACATTATAATAGTTCTCCAATCTTGCAGGTTGTGGATAAGTTGATCAAAGATGTCTTAAGTGATCACCCCTCCTTCCAGCCTAGAGCTTCCTACCACGTCCACCCGAGCGGCCACAAAAACTAAGGCCAAGAGGTTATTGGCAAAGTTTCCCTTGACCTCCAAATATCCCAAGGACGGCGCCATCGTGGGATCAAAAGTAGAGTCCAAAGTTCAAGAGATAATGGACACAGGGCCTGGACCTTGGGTGGAAATGCAAGGCTTGATTCAAGCCATTTAAAGATTGAAGGCCACTAGACATAATCTAGCCACTCAGATCACCACCTCTAGTATCATCAAGGAAGAAAACTTCCCCTGTTGAGTGTAATCATTGGAGTTAATACTCCAATTGGCAACACTATACAATGCACCAACTTGGACCATCCTATTCCCAGATCCCTAGAAACTATAGTACCTAGCAACAATCATCACCTTGGACCTGGAAACTTTTGCCTTGGGGCTAGGGATCCCACAGTTCAATGGATCAATTATCTATAATCGACTCCAGACATTGCAGGAGTTCAAGGATGCCGAACTTATTTCATGGCAACATATCAACAACCACTAGATGAAAGTCCCAAAGAGGGATTATAAGAGGATGAAGTTGGAAATTCCCTACGGGGAGTTCAAAGAACTCATTTAGGCGAGTATTGTATTTTTATGCAGGATCTTCAGATTGTCCCTTGCCCAAGATTTCTCAGCATGGATCCAATGGCATCTGCTCGCCCGGTGGGACTCCGGTCGTTGGCAACCATGATGAGCAGATAGACTTTCCCTAAGGTGGAGTTTACTAGTATTCTGGACACCAGGGCTCCACTAGTAAGAAAGAAGAAGAAGAAGAATAAGGTGACCCCTACACCCAGCACAACCACTAGTCCCGGTATGCTGGAGATGCCCCCGATAGATGTCATTTTGGACTCTCCTGAACTAGAGGATATTTCTAACTAATCGCACCCGCATGATGATTTTGATGACACTTTCTCAGTAGAGGAACTCATGGAACTCCAACAAGATATAGGCCATGTAGTGGAAGAGATTGCAGCTCAGTACAAAGAAGAGGTCCCTGCAGAAAAGGAAATCCTGGGAGAGAAAGATACATCAGAGAAAGAGGCTCAAAAAGAAGTACAAACTAGGCCTAAGAAAGAAAATATATCGGTCAAAGAGACCGAGAACACAACAAGGCAACACACAGATAAGCAACTAATGATCGGGGAACTTAGACCCATGGTATCAACCGTACCCTCGATCATCACGCTCCAAATGCCTTTGGTAACTCTGGGTGATCAAGTGCCCCAGAGCACATTCGGTGTAGTAATGGTGGCCACCTTGTTAAATGTTGGCTAGAGACCTCACCCGCCTCTAGAAGATATTCTGGTGGAGGATAATATCCCAACAGATGAGGCCAATAAGGCCCAAGAGGAATAACAACAGATAGATTTGGAGGTCTTGGATAATGAAAATATAGAATCAGCTAATTCCAGGACAGACGAAGTCCCTAAAAATATAGATAATATTGAGACCCAGGAAAAGGATCTAGATAGTACAATGGAAGATGCCAGTATTGCAAAAAAGACTGAAGGTTTCAGAGAAGAGGAAAAAGAAAAAGAACAAGAGCAAGAAAAGGAACCAGTGTAAGAGTGGGAGAAAGAGCCCGAGGACAATGTGCATTTTGAGAATGTGCCATCGGATTTCGAAAGGATTCCCAGTGAACAGGTCTTAACAGCGAGGCTTCCCTAGCCACCCCAATGGATAGTTGAGTCAAAGAAAAGAAAGGCCCCACTAGTGACCTCAGGCGCCACACTCTCATTGGCGGAAATGATGGCCAAGAATGTAGAGGCTAAAAATCCCCAGAAGGCACGGACAATCCATACTCTCTAGACCAATCCAGTAGGTAGTGCAATTTTTATTATCGCAACACCCCCACCAGATGTAGATGCGGTGGTTGTAAGGCCTGAATATTACAGCATAATAGAAGTAGCATTGGGGAGGAGAGACAAATAGGGTGAGCTAGATTTATTGAAGGAAGCCACCAAAGCAAAAGAGGCTAGATACATTAAGCAAGGCTAGAAGCTGAAGGAGGAAAGAGAGACAAATGCCAATCTCCTCACACTTCTGGCAGAACTTACACAACCATTGTCTGAGGTCTACCCCACAACCCCGTCCTCTAGATTGTCACTTGCACAGGGCGATGTGGTTTCTCTACGAATCATGAAGAAGAAAGCACAAGCTATGGATGGGTGGGCCACCGAGCAAGTGACTACCATGAGAAAATTTATGGCAGAATCCCTCCCAGACCTTTATCAGGTTGATGTTCTTCTCAACCAAGAAAAGGGCTCCACTATTATATGGGAGCAAGATTTAGCAAAGTATGAAAAATGGAAGGTCAGGCTGGAAGAGATCCGCAACATAGGAGAAGAAGTCACGATAGAGGCAGGAATTTTGGGAGATGAATCATATGATTCACTCCAGGCCTAGTACTTCAGACTTGTCCTCAGGGGTGAGGTATGAAAGGAACTAGTTAAGGCCCTAAAAGAGAAAGTGATAGCAGCCCAATACCCCATGGGTCTGTTTAAAGCATTCATGGTTGGAGTATCGCAATTCAATCCCTTCACCACCAGGATGTGTACCTTGGGGGACTATGTCCTCAGCAAGTTTGATGAGCGAATGGAGTCCTTGTATCTGCCTGCCGGAGATTTTTACCAGAGCAGGTTATCTAGATTGTCAAAGACAATGATCCGATCACATGATGCCATCAAGATGGTGTATGAATCTCAGAGCGGGGCCAAAGATGTTCAGGAGACATTGGAGGTTGTTTGCAGTCGATGGGACAGCATTAGAGACGTAGATGAAGAAAGCATAGGCCAAGTGTTGTAAGGTTTGGGAAAAATCATAAGGAACAATAAAGTTCTTTGGAGCCTGGAGAATCTGGTCAGGAGATGTATTTTTGTATTCATTCATTCTTTCATAACGTAAGTTTCCAGATCCTGAAATTCTGGATCCCACATTTTTGTATTCTTTAAGTGACATGTGTCCCGGTTCCCAAGGCCAACTGGTCACTTTCAAGGTAGTTAATAAAGGTTGTCAGAAGGTAGGTGACCGCAATAAGGCATGTCAAATTAACAAGAGGTTTTCTAACATATGGTCTTCCCAAGGCACCACTTCAATGTTACACCTGGCGCATCGGAGATAGGGCACCACTTTCCTATTTATGAGGCATGTAGCCTCAATCCCCAGGGGATCAGATTTCTTCCTTCTCCTCCTGGCTCTCTTCTTGAGGCTGATTTTTTCACTCCTCTTTTATTGTCTTATTCTTCTAACATGTCAGACCTTCTCCGTCTCGAGGTGTTTTGTAGCGTGACGCAGGTAGTACCAGCCACCAAAAAATAGTATTATATTGTAAAGTGTAAAATAAATTAGGTTAGTTTTAGGTCAAATGATGTGTATAAAGAACAAGTCTGACCTCATTCCAGGGGTCAATGAAATTGATGATTTTGCAGTCTATAGCTAATAGCAATCTATTCTTATCAGTTCTTAGTTGTAGAGCTCAATGCTCAATAGTTTTAAACTTTCAATAGTTAAATGCTCCCTTGGAGCCACCATTGTAATACGCACCAGTGCTTGCTGGAAGATATGTTAATGAAGAAGGAGGAGTTCTATCAATGATGTTGTTGGCATTTTGGCTTCTAGGTTAATGTTATTTTATGCTTTGTGTTCTTTATGTCCTTTGTTCTGATACTTAAATTAGATTAATGACCTCATTTCCTTTGCTACTGATCAAATATGAGCTGAGGGCCTTGTATTTCTTTGGTATTTGATGTAGTGTATTAGAGCATTATCTATGTTTTGAATGTTAGTATAACTATAGGTAGAGGAAGTATTTCTAACTTTGTAGTATCTTTTGAAGTTTATTTGTTAAAATGAATGCGCGCTTGTAGGAAACCCCACTTACCTAAATCCCCTGAGAAGATGAGTTAAGATAACTAGCTATCCCCCTCAAACAAAATAGTCACATCTCCCACCTAAGCCCCGCACTATTGAGACCCAACTCTCACATGCTTGGAGGCTTAGGGAATGTCATTTCCCCAAATAACCTTTACAGGCAAAGTTGGCCGGTACCCCGGTACCCGGTTGCAACTTACCACTGTTGGCAGACCCGGTTACAAAGTCCCGTCAAGAGAAGATACTAGAAGAAGAAAAAATGGAAGAATAAAGTTTGATAGAACTATATGAATTAGTCAGTTTTGTTGACCTAATAGTGTAGTGTAACACTCATAATTCATTGATTCTAACTTTTAATCATCAATAGAAAGGATATTAGCCTAAACTCAAGATGAAGTATAAATAGATCTTTATTTTGGAGGTAGTTTGAAGTTTTCTATTTTACAGTTTTGGCATCTTTTTTTATACCCTTTGTCCTTGATGGAAAAGGGGGAGAATATTAGTAAAAAAGAGAAACAAAAATATGAAAAATTAAAAAATAAGGGGATAATGTTAGTGTTGGAGATTTGATTCTGAACAGTTGATTGATTGTATGTTTGTCATTGATGACAACATATAATACACAGTAGTACTTCTGTATGTACTTATCAATATGATGACATGAAGACCAGTATGGATAGATACATGTTGTTCACATATTTACTATGCTATGTTCATACACGTAGACTCAGATATGAAGTTTAGTTAAAGATATGTAATTCATTTATTGACAGTTACAGTTCTAGAAGAATAACGGTTTAAGGCCGATGTATGTAACATGTTGATCGAGTTGCACCTATATTCAGGATATGCATGTGTATATTCATGATGAGTTATGAGTTGATGATATTAAGATAAATGCGCCAAACATATTTCAAGAGGATTGAAAAGTTATGATTAATTTGGTGAAGCGACACGTCTGTTCAGCATTGACTTGCACAGTTGTAATTGTGCTTGCGCACTTAGTAGAGCTGACAAGGATGTTATGAAGAGTTTTCTAATAGCTCCCTTGATCTCATACTTTGTGTATGTACTTATAGAAGGTCATTTATGATAAGAAGAGTCAAAAAAGCCAGAGATTGACAAGCAGAGCAGAGTGTTGATGCAATAGAGCTATATTTATCATATGTTGATAATATAGATGTTTATGTTGAAGCATTCAGAATATAGATTATATTTTTATATTGCTTTACAAGAGGTTAAAGCATTGGAACATAAAAGGAACTGATCAGACAAGCAGTGTCACAAAAAGTAGTTCATCTTGTTGATACAGTGTGTATCAAATAACCAGAAGGTTGTAGCCTTCACTACTTGGACAGTGAGTCCTTGGATAGTGAGTCCTCCACCCCTAATAGAGTTATTGTAAAAGACTCCTAACAGGGTCCAACCCTTAACCAGGTCACTATACTACTGCATTGTAATGTACAACTCCTAACAGGGTTGGAAGATCTTTTAATAGGGATCACTATAAATAGTATAGTTCTTTGT
>MU227760.1:882450-904416 GCA_018584345.1 Thuja plicata
GGAGGATATTTGTGCACAAGGATCAAGCTTCCATTTTTCTCCACCCTTGATTAAGACTTTTGCCTTTTAATCTCAATGGTCCATTTCATCTCATTTTTTATAAAAGGAGAGCTCTCTCCTTCATTTTTAGATCTTAGGTTTTTTATGCTAATGTTATGCTGCAGGTTTTCTAGGTCATTTAGAGCTCTTTGAAGACATTCTACATGCAAGCTTTGAAGACTTGTTATTGCATTTCATTGTAGTTGCATATTTTCTTTCTTAGTTGCATTATCATGGCATCTTAGTTTAAATTTCCTTTTATGCAATAGATTAATTTGCATTGTCATATAGATTTGTATTGCATTGCATACATTTGGTTTTATTGGAGATATTGGCATTCTTTCCCTTGTTTTCATTGTGAATCTCTCATTGTATGGTTGACTAGCAAGGTCATGAGTTTATAGCTCTAGCTGAGAGCAATTTTACAAATCTTGCAACTCCATGCATAGAGAGCTATGGATCGATTTGTGAGGGCTCATTTTTGAATTTCCTTGCATGTAAGGATTCATAGAAGTGCACTACTTTTGTGTGTACAATATTGACCTTGATTCTAATCTCCATCACTCAGTACATCACCTTGAGGAATTTCCTAATTTTCTACAATTGCAGCCTGATGCTTGGGTGCAATGTTTTGTTTCTCGGTAGCGATACATTGTTGCTCGGGTAGAGTGTCAGGTTCTTCAGTGTAAACAAACCTGTTGTAGTCGTTTGGTTCTTTTCTTATTTCCTTATCATTCTTTTCTACAAAATCATCTATCTTTACATTACACTTTCAATGATCTTGTTATATGATTTGTTAAGACATTTATAAGCCTTACTTTTGGTAGAATACCATAGAGAGATACCTTCATCACTTTTGGAGTCAAGCTTTCCATTTCTTTCATACTTTCAAAATATAACATTAACGACCAGAGATTCTGAAGTAACTTAGATTGGGTGTGTAACCATACAAAAGCTCATAGGGTGTCTTTATTGTGTCCTTTTTCAATTGTACTCTATTAAATTTTTAGACAGTAGTAATGGCAGCTTCCCTCCAAAAATTTTGAGTGATGCTTTTCTCAACCATCAATGTTCTTGCACAATCAACAATTGATATGTTTCTCCTTTTAGCAATTCCATTTTTTTGTTGTGTTCTCGGTGTAGAGACTTGTCTTTTAATTCCATGCTCATTACAAAATTTAGTGAATTCATCTGAAGTAAATTCCCCTCCTCTATATGATCTTAAGAATTTCAATTCCTTTCCACTTTGTTTTTCTACCATAGCCTTATACCATTTAAACATCTTCAATGCCTCTAATTTTTATTTTAAGAACATAACTGTCATCATTCTAGAATAATCATCTACAAAGAGAATGAAATACCTATCTCCATAGTAAGTCTTTGTCCTCATGGGTCCCATAAATTAGTATGGGCTAATTCTAGAATTGGATTAGATGTATGGGCTTTACTCTTGAAACTAGACATTTTAATCTTACCTTTTTGACAATTCTTGCACAAGATATGCTCGGGCTTTGCAATGCTTGATAAGCCTCTAACTTTTCATTTATTGCTTATCTTTATCATGTTGTCAAAATTCACATGGCATAGTCATTTATGTCATAGCCATATGTCTTTGTTTCTAGCCATCAAAAAAATGGTGTTAATGTCATCAAGATAGAAAAGGTTACCTTTGGTCTGTTCACCAGTTCTAATCAACCTTCTGATTCATTGAAGATCTTTTCCTTCTTATTGTCAAATACTACTCGGTGACCTATATTATTCAGCTGTGAAATACTTAACAGATTATAATTTAGTCCTTTTACCCAGTAAGAATTTTCACATTTGATCAGGTTATTCAACATTATGGTTCCTTTACCTTCAACTGGACAAGGTGTGTCATTAACCATTCTTACTGATCCACCATTATAGTACTCAAAAGTTTCAAACTTTTTTTTATCACCGGTCTTGTGGTAAGTGTAGCCACTATCTATAATATAGACATCTTTCTTACTAACCTTAGATATGAGTGCAGTTTCTACATACCTTTCTTCTTCTTCGTCTGAATCATCTTTCATGGCTACAAATACCATCTCAATGTCTTCTTCATATTTGGTGTCAGTATCTACATCTTTGTTCTCAGCTAGGTAACAACCTTTCTTTCTTTTGTCCTTGTAGTCTCGGGTATCTCTCCTTTCAAGTGATTAGTTGCTTCGATAATCTTTGTTATCACCTCGGTTAAACTTCTTTTCATATGTTTTTTCATTACTTCTGTCATATTTTCTTCTATTAGGAAATCTTGCAGCAAAATTTCCAACCTCTTTACAATTAAAATATACAAGTGGTAATTTACATTTGTATCTACCTTTGCATCTTTGCAATGTTCTTTCCATTAGTGATTCAATCTCATCAGGTCCTTGATCCTCATTATCACTTTCACTATCATTTCTAATAGCATGTCTATGACTCGACTTACTTATTTTCAGAGAATATTTGAATGCAAATTCTATAGATGGTAAGACACTATAATCAAATTTATTCATCTCAAATTAAATTAGTTGACCAATTATCCTATCTAGAGTAACAATATTGTTTGCAACTAGTCATTTCTTGTATAGAAGATACTCTAATAGCATATACAGGAAGTAAGGTTCTTATAATTTTACTTACCATTATCTCTTCTTCAAGTTCACCTCCAACTCCTTGGATAGCATTTACTATCTCTTTGATTCTACAGCTATACTGAGTGATATTTTATCCTTCTTTCATCCTTAGGTCATCAAACCTCCCTCTTAGGCTTTCTACATTGGCTCTTAGTACATTAGCATCTCCTCCATGTACTAGATTCAATTTATCCCACATTGTTTTTGCAGAGGTGCAGGTTTTGACATCTTCAAACTCAACATCAGAGAGTGAGGAAGCAAATTCTATCATCATGGAATTATGCTCATGCTTTTCTCTCAATTTTTGAAGGGTGTGAGGTCATGTAGGCAATACATATTCAGTATCAGGGTGTTGAGTAAAATCATTACCAATACCTGATAAGTGGAGTCTTATTCTACTTTGTCATGACACAAAGTTTTCTTTATTAAACTTAGGCACATCTCGCTTATTCATCTTGTGATCTATTGCTTGAGCTGTTAAACTCCCTTTCTAATCACACAAGCTTTGATACCAATTATTAGAAATAATTGACAGGGGGGTGAATCAATGGCCTCAACAATATTCTAATAAATCAACCAAAAATATTAGTACCACAATATTAAGCCACTACTTATCTTCAGTCCTACAAGATGTATGCCTTCAAATAATATTAACAAATAACTATTGCTCGGAGTTTGCTATTAAAACTTATTCTTACTGTTTACCGATTAGCAGTCTTTCATTTACTGAAATACAATAAATTTCTTACTATATATCGATCAATCCAGATTTAGTTATATGTAATGCAAAGCACTAAAGTAATGACTCATAAACACATTGACACATGGATTTTTAATGTGGAAACCCTGTTAAGGGAAAAACCACTTGGGACCGGTAACCCAAAATTTTCACTCTTCTGAATTGAGCTCGGTGAAGAGCCAACCCTATTAAAGGTTACAAACACACTGTTAGATGTGACCTTGTTAAAGGATTTATATAGATTAGCTTGTCACTCGATATCTAGCATCTCTATGCTACCTTCTATGACCAAACCATGGTTTGTCATATGGTATCTGGCATCTCATGCTATCTTTGTGATCAAACTTTTTGATACTCCTTGGGATGTATCTAAATATAGAAAGGATCTGTAAATCCTGCTCGGTTAAAAGACTTTATAAATCAATGGTTAAACTAAAATAGTAAATGATCTGTTCACACATAAAACTTAGACTTACAAATTTTTAGATCTATTATAAGCTCATTATACCTTTCTGATCAATGTATCTTTTCAATACATTTTCTCTACTTATTTCTACTTGGTGATGTTGTTCTTCTTTGTTGCTTAGTGTTTGCAGAAATCTTTAGCTCTTTCCTCAGCTTGATTGAGAAGGACTGTATGAATTTTTTCTTCATCAGTTTCTCTCCAACATCCTTCTTTTTCATTGACTCCCATTATTCATCATGAATTAGATTGTCTGTTTATAGAAATGATATCAACATTTCTCACTTCTTGATTTTCTTTTTCTTGGCGTGATCTGCAATCTTAGCCAATTTTGTTTTAAATCTTTACTTAAGTTTTATCCCTTAGATTTCTCCTTGACAGCTGGATAAAACAACTTTAAATCTTTTACTTATCTCTGGCTCTATCTTGTCGATGAAAACAAAATTAACAACCAGTTAAGTCTATTTTTAGCTCTACCAACTAAGTGTTTTGTCATTTCTAAATTTTAGTTAATTTCAATGTTTTAAATATTTGATAGCTTCAGTCAACACTTTAGTTCTCTTTGGGCATCTCCGTTGGGGTTGTCTATCCGTTGGGCTTCACTGTGAAGTTCTGCTCATTGGTTATGCTTGCAATTCTTCTTGTCGGTAATGCTTGTTAGTTTTCTTTCTCAGGAAACACTGTGACTTTTCTCTCAGTTTCCTCTGTCTATCAGGTTCCACTAGCCATCAGTGTTTGTTGTCACTTAGTGAATGCTTTTCTTTTATGCATTATTGAAATCATATTCTTTATCTCTCTGATTCTCTAAAGTCTTTGACACTTTGAATATAACCGATCAGATTATATCAAGTTGACATCAATGACAATATAATCATTAACTGATTTAATGTCTTGCATTATCTTTTTGCATTTCGGTGATCAACTTAACATCTTCAAACATTCAATCAGTTACATGTCATCATCAACAAACTTTTGGTGACTTATTTTATTATGGTTTTTGAATATTAAGTAGTACAGTTAACATTACTTTGATATATTTTTATGGGCATAAATAGATATCGTTATGTGGTTTTGATAGTATGTCTTGGTATTTATGTTGTATCTATATTCAATTTCTCATTGGCTTTGGTTCTCTAGCCAGGTCATATTATTTTTCTAGTAATTTAATTTATTGTTCCTTCAGAATAGAACAGTTGATTAGCATGTCCACAATTTATTACATGAATGTTTTTTGTACTATAATTTTGGGACATGATTAAGTTTTAAATGAAACATGTATCCGAAGTGGACATGAATATTGAGAGTACTTTGGCCGACATATGAACACATGTGTGAATTTTATTCTGGATGAAATGTGTAATGAATTATCCTAGCTGACTACTTAATATTTGGATTTGGCTGATATGATATAATCGATGAAGGATAGATGCAATGTATAAAGGCTGTGTTTTAAAATCCAAAGGAGCTAAGTTATGCATACCTCAGATGCAATTGTAATAGTTCATTATTGTAATTCCTTTTTGGTAATGATCCCTTGGCAATGAGAATAACTTTTCATTGGGAAGAGAGTCATACAATGAACATTATAATATTCTATAACTAGTTATACAATATTGAGAGCTAACCCTCTCTCTAGTTTTTCCCTTTTGTCTTTTCTATGATAAAAACATGGTGTTATCTTGTACTCATATTGCTTGTATTTTAGTTTTTTATTTATTTTATGTTTCAATGAATGAAAAGAGAACTTTGTGATTTAAAATTAAAGATTTAGGGAATACTAATGAACACCCCCCTCAGTTTTCTGATTATTGAACAATATTCACTTGTTTCCATTACATCAAACATTATAATAATATATATCATTGAGATCATCTATACAATAATCACAATTACAAGATAACAAATGTGAGTACCTAAATGAACAAAAGAATGTACAAGAGGTACATATATCAATTTTGGGACTAGTTGATACCTATATACTAGTCCCCAATGGTGGTTGGTCATGCCACCCAACCATGTGGTACCCTCAAGCCCACCATATCATGCTCGTATAATAACCATGTGGCCTTAGCACACACTTAACAATCATTCAATAAATCTTACAATACATTTAATATATAAGAAAACATTTGTAGATAGTGATATCATCAATAAACCAAGTACACCCTTCTACAGGGGTAACCGAACATATTTTTCGATAGGGTCACTACTCAAACCTAACTAGATATGGGTCAAGAGTCTAGAAGTGGGACGGTTATCAATTTTATCTTGTTTAAATGTGTTTACACTCTCCCCCAATTTATTTATTATATTGTGTGTCAACTATTTTAATCATCTCTTTAATTTGCTTATTCGCCAACCCTTTGTAAGATACAACAACCCTAATTAATAGATTAAGAAACTACCACTCAACTATCTAATCAAGTATCACCTTGGGTGTTGTAACAAGCCCAATTGAGCTATTAAGTACTCTTCAATTGGCCTTTTCAACAACCCCTTTAGTGATGTGACATTCTCCTTTGAGAGCCACTCAACAAATCTAACTCAATAAACCAACCCAAGCTCATAACCATAATAAAGACACAATGACACAATAAAATGAGATTCCAAGAAACACTAACCCATTTCCAAATATACTCTTGTCAGTCATGTTTATTGTATTCATACAATTGATTACATCCAAGAATATAGACTCATATTGAATCTCACATGTCTTTCAATTATTTACACATACATAGTCAAATTACATTAACCATTATTACAATATAAAATTTATAACCAAACCACTCACAAATACGTCCCCAATTAACAAAATCATCCAAAACAAGGTGAAATCAAGCCTTCCAAGTCAAAACCATAAAAAAAAAAAATTCAAACTTAAAAAAATCAAAACTTGAAGAAACCCATTGATTCCCTATTCATTATCATAAGAAAATACATTCATTTCATCCACTTACTCACCCAATAAAAAACTGCCAACATTGCTGATCAACTGATGGAGATGATGAAGACCAAATGATAATAAGTATACATGTTGGAAGAAATGGTTAGATCGGCTATTATTTTTTCATTGGTGTCCAGCAATTATTTTACTAATTTTTATTGAGTTACCATATAATAAGAAGAAGAAGTTAAATGGGTGACAAATACATATCAAAGAATGATGAAGTAATGTTGATATAGTTGTTTTTTACTATATAGTTAATGTTATCAAGTCAGTATACTTGATTGATTAAGTTGGAAATTGAAAAGACTTAAGTTATGACTAAAAAGATTTACTCTACTGAGCTAGAGAGAGTCAGTCAGTATAGAGTTGTGTTAGAGTTAATTACTGAGAAATGAGCACCGAGCACCAAGCAATGAATGAAGTTAGTTACCTAGTTGCAAAGAAAATTACCGAGTATAGGATATTGATTGAAAACGATGATAAGATCAAATTTAATATGAAGATATGATGGTTTAGATGGAGATAAGAGTTAGAGGAAGTTTGTTAGAAGATATACGAGTGAGAAAATTTGATGAGATTATCTAAGGAGAAGATCAAGTAGTTAAATCTGATTATGAGAGTTCAAAGACAACTTCAAGTTATGAGGTAAAAGTTAAATGATTTACCAAGTTAAGATTTATGAAGAAGATGATCGAACAACTGAGCACAAATGATGGAAAACCTAAGCAAGGCGATTAAGAGGAAAAAATTTGTCTATATAAAGGAAGAGAAATAAAAAAATATTATGATGCTGACAAATAGAATTAAGAATCAGAAGAAGCTTAAGAATAGAGTTACTGAGTAGACCAGAGAATCAAAAAGACTAGAATCTACAGTCTAAAGGGTATGTGCACAGGGTTGTGAGTCAAAAAAGTGGACGAATATTTTTAAAAATTCAAATTTCATATAACCTGATCGGGTTATTAAAAATTAAAAATTGTTCTAGGCTTGGTAACCAAGGCTAGAAAATATTATAAAAAAACTCAATCTTTCTCAGAACCTGATTTGGTTCTGAGAAATTTCTCAAAACTCGATCGGGTTCTGAGAACATAAAGGCTCAATGTTCCTAATTCCTTAGAAGCCAATTGGGTTCTAAAAAAATAAGAACAAAGGAGGAGAGAGAGAGAGAGAGAGAGAGAGAGAGAGAGAGCATACTAATTTTCCTATACATTTCATGTATGGGAAATAATGAGTACCTATTTTATAACTTACTTGATTCAAATGGATGGCAGAAAAAATATTGATGACTAAAGATGTTTGTAGGTTAGTCATGTGTTAGATCATCTCAATATATTTCATGCTCTTTTTGAATAGAGTCAATTGGACTCCATATGTGGAAGGTATGGCTTCTAGAGCAAAGCACATTTTAATTTCTTCATAATCTGATCGGGTTATGGAGAATAAAATGCATAATTTTTACTTCTTCAAAACCCCATCGGGTTTTGAAGAAGTGAAAATTGTGAGTTTTTTTTCTTGTCATTAAAATTTTCATCCTTAATCAATCCTCATCAATCAAAGAATCAATCATTTTCAGCTTGACTAGGGGCAAAATTTTGGTTTCATTTTGGTTTCGGTGCTTGCTTGCTTGTTTCTTGTATCTGTTAGTATTTTTTTCAGTCCTTCACTCATCTTCCAATCTAGTTCTATCCAACCCATTTATCTTCTAATATAATCCATCTTATCTTCCAATTCTCTCTATTTCTCAAAATTTCTCTTATCTTCCTTCCCATTCTATCCAATCCACTTATCTTCCTTCCATCCTATTCAAACCATATTATCTTCCAATCCCATTCCATCCAATGAATTTCTCTTATAATCAAATCACATTATCTTTCTTCCTTCCTATTCAATCCATCCTATCCTCCAATCTAATTTTATCCAATCATGTTTATCCTTCATCATCTAATCACATGCTATTATGCCCATTCTAATCCTATCAAATTGAGCTTTATCCATCACACCAATATTTTCCTAGACACTTTGACCACATGAGTTTTATCAAATCAATTTTTTGATTGACTTTCTAAGCTCCTTGTTCATTTCACTACTATTGCTAGTGAATTCTTGTTTCAACATCAATCAATCTTTGCCCATCAGGATGCATCCTTCCCGCGCCGGCTATTCAATCCTCCATGACACAATGTTGTTCATGGAAAGAACTTTGGATTGAATTACTACTTGGTCATGATGCCTTTTTTTGTTGATTTTATCTTTGTGTTTCACTAGACCCTGCTCACGATTTCCTTGATCTTCAATAACTTGGTTTATCTTGGATGTTGTATATTGGAATACATGTCATTTTCTGAATGATCTATTTTGTAGTTACTTTAGTGCATCTTTGTTGGTCACATAGTTATGGTTATGTATGACTCACTGGGCGAAAGGTCTTGTGCACTTCCACGAAGTCCCTAATCAAGATTTTGGTGTACTATGGCTTCCTCATGATTGTCCCTGCATTAGTTCCACCATTATTGTTAATGTACATCTATGTTCCTAAATTTACCTTATTTGTTTGAGAGTCTAGTCCACACAAGGGAACCATGTCATCCATGCTATCTAGAATTTTATGCATACCTCCTCTTGAAAAATAAAACTAGGGTGTGCTCTTTGATATTAAGATAGTATAATCCCAAAAATCTCATGTCGTTAGGTTGCATTAGTTAGGTTCTTTCAGCATTCTTGCAATGAGGCTCCTATTTATTCACTATTCTCCCATCCAAATTGGGGCATCATGTCCCTGATATACCCTAGGTATACTCCCCCCCCAAAGAAGAGTCTCGAGGCACCAACTAATTTCCCCTTTTTCTCTCTTCCTCAATCTTTTTCCTCCCTTTTTCCCTTTTCGATAAAATTTCACAAAAAATATTTTTTGTGTTATTTTATCGAGGGGGCATAATCTCCCACCATCATCGATTTGACATGACTTCTAGAATTACTTTTCTCTCTGGAGCATCTTATTTTCTTTTCTTTGACGTGATGCCATCTCTGACACCGCCTCAAAGAGGGGCAAAATGTAGATGTCTAGAAACGTCCCTTAGCACTCTTGTTAATTAAATTAAATTTAATTAATATCCCCCGTGTAACATTATAGATAATTTTAATTAGTTAATTATATTAGTTATATTCTCCTACCTATTTAATTAAATTTAGTTCATCTTCTATAGTATTTAAATTTAATTTAAATACCTCCTCCCTAAATGTATTAAATTTTATTTAATACCTTTCCTCCATTAAATTCCCCTTTAAATAAATTTATAATTTATTTATTCCTTCACATGCTAAAATTCTTCTAAACCACAATTAATCTAAATTTAATTTGGATTAATTTAAATCTAAACCTAGATCCTACCCTACCTCACATCACTCTCAACAACTAAACCTAGTCACTATTGTCCAAAAATCAACCCCTTCCTCATCCGCATCCATTTTGGGCCCTTATCTTCCAAACTCCATTCCTTCCTCATCCATTTTCATTTTGGGTCCTTATATCCCAAAATCAAATCCTTCATCCCTTCCATCCATTTTGGGTCCTTACATACCTTCATCCACCATATCCAAGTCCGCCACTCAATAACCTCAAATCCATAATAAAAATAAACAAAGCCACACATCCTTGTATTCATTCCAATATTCACCCCTCCATCATTCAATCCATAAATTATCCATACCATTTGTCCCCATGCACTCATACCATGGCTAATGGAAGCAAATTGGATACTAAAGCTAAAATGCATAAAGCCAAAAATCTACAAAATCAAGGATCAACATGTCCCCTCTAAAAGAAATGTTCAAGAAAAGAAAAATATAATTCTAAGCATCTCCCATCTTCCTTATTTCCCAAAATCTACTATCCTAAGTCCATCATCTCCTTCATCTATTTTGGGTCCTTACATTCCAAAATCCATATTTCCTCTTCCACTTTTTTCACAATATCCTCCTTCAATACTCCACCACCCTTTAAGGTGTGTGCCAGAGATGATCTTTCCAATTCCTCCATCCATTTATTCACAAGTACTTCAACCTCCCATCCATTATCTACCAACCTTCCCCCATCCTTCCATCCCATTAATCTCATCCTATACATAAACCCTTATCTCTCCCCATATCCCCCAATCCATTTTATCTCCCTTCCACAACCCTACCAACATCTATGTTCATATATCTAAAATTCCTTGGTCTATTATAAAACATAAATATCAAGGGATACAATCCATGGAACTAAATTCTTGATTCCTTCCACCATATTCCTATCACATATCCATTGTCTTACAAATCCACTTATGTATCCATTTACTTATCCTAATCCCCTTCTACTCTACACTTGGGAGCATGATCCATCAATACTATGCTACCATACATGTCTTCTATATCCCCTATCCACGATCCATCATCCTATCTAAGTCCATAATCCTTTTCCCATCTTTGATCTTGACATCCTATCCATATCCTCCATCTCATAGTCCATGTCTTATACATTTCCTTCATCCCCCTTCCATAGACCTATATAATTCCATACACTCTACCCATATTTTTTCTTGATATCCTATCCATATCCTCCATCTCATATTTCTTGTCCTATAAATTTCCCCTACCCCCTATCCATAATCCTATATATGTCCACCCTCATTTCCATGTCTTTGATCTTTGTTATCCCATGCATTTCCTCCATACATTATCCATTAACCTATTCCATCCATATCCTTCTTATCCTTATCCCCTACCCATATCATCCCTCATCCAATCCAAATCCATTCCACTTTCATACTTCTTATGTTGAATAAAAAACTAGAGGCACTCAAACATCCATGCATGCTTTGGACAATACAAGCCTTTATCCTATCCATACATATCCTTTCCACACTATACATCCATATCATTTATCCTATCTCCACCATCTCTCCATCCTTCTTCCTCCCATGGGGGGATCCTTTGAAACATAGTCCTTGGATCCTAATCCACTTACTCCCCATCCTTTCTCCTCCACTCACATCCCTTACACACCCTCCTTCCCTTTCCTACATCCTTTATCCCCCATTTTTCTCATCCTTCATTCTCCTCCATTTAGTTTGGGGAATTATAATCCTTTATGAAATATTTCTTGAATCTCCATCCTTTAATCACATATTCCCTATCCATTAATTCAATATTACCTATCCATCCATTCTATTCATCGATCTCACATTAATGCTATCTCTCCAGCTCCACCATTCCTTGGCTCTCTCTTGTCATTGGACCCAATCCATTTTATCCTTCATCCATCTTCCAATTCATCCCTCCTCTAATCTAATCCCTTCCTCTTCCATTCAATCCATATTATCCTCCAATCATCTTATCTTCCAATACTATTATATCTAATTTCTCTTATCTTCCTCTCATCCTATCCAATATAATACATTTATTCTTCCTTCCACTCAATCTTTCTTATCCTCCAATCATCTTATCTTGCACTTACATTCTATCTAATTCCTCTTATCTTCCTCTAGTCCTATCCAATACAATACATTTATTCTTCCTTCCATTCAATCCATCTTATCCTCCAATCATCTTATCTTCCACTTCCATTCTATCTAATTCCTCTTATCTTCCTCTCATCCTATCCAATCCAATACCTTTATTCTTCCTTCCATTCAATCCAGCTTATCCTCTAATCATATTATCATCAAATTCTAATATATTTAATTCCTCTTATCCTCCTCACCTATTATCCAATAATTTATTCTCCTTCCAATCTATTCCTCTATGAATCCCAAAATAATCCAATCAAGTGAAATCAATAATAATCCAATCAATCCAATCTTGTAGTCTAACACAAGAATCCTTAATCATATCATCATATTGATCTAAATTAGTTGATAATCCATTTCCTACTTTTTCAAATCATCATCATGGGATGTATCCTTCTTAATCCTTTTGATGTTCATTTTTCTCATCATTAACTTTGTCATCCTTAATCCATCCTCATCAATCAAACAATCAATCAGTTTTCAACTTGAATAGGGGAAAATTTTTGGTTTTTTTTGGTTTATGTGCATGCTTGCTTGTTTCTTTTATGTGTTAGTATTTTTTTCAATCCTTCATTCATCTTCTAATCTCATTCTATCCAATATATTTATCTTCTAATCCAATCCATTTGATCTTCCAATTCTATCTATTTCTCAAAACTCCTCTTATCTTCCTTCCCATTTTAGCCAATCCACTTATCTTCCTTCCATCCTATTCATGATGAACTATAACTGATTTAATGCTTGAAGATGTTAAGTTGATGATCACCAAGCTACAGAAAGTTAATGCAACACATTAAATCAGTTAATGTATTGTATTGTCATTGATGTCAACATGATATAATCTGATTGGTTATATACAAAGTGTCAAAGACTTCAGAGAACCAGAGAGATAAATGTTATGCTTTCAGTAATGCCTAAAAGATCAATATTCACTAAGTGACAATAAACCCTAATGGGTAGTTCACCCCGATGGAGATGCCCGAGGGGAACTAAAGTGTTGACCGAAGCTAACAAAGAGTTAAACACTGAAAAGAACTGAAGTTCAGAAATGATAAAGACTTAGCTAGAAAGAGCTAAAGAAGGAGTTAATTGGTTGTTAATATTGTTCATCGACAAGTTAAAGCCAAAGATAAGTAAGATATTGGAAGTTGTTTAATTCTAGTTAGATATTGGAAGTTGTTTAATTCTAGTTGTCAAAGAGAAATCTATGGGATAAAACATATGTAAATCTTTAAAGAAAGATTGGCTAGAATTGTGGATCACGCAAAGAACAAGAAAGTTAAGAACTGAGAAACGGTGAAATCATGTCTATAAAGAGACAAGATAATTCATTGTGAATTAGGGGTGAATAGAAGAAGAGGATACTAAACAGAAACTGGTGAAAGACTTCACACAGTCCTGATCAATCAAGTTAAGGAAAGAGCTATATTTCTGCAAACACCGAGCAACAGAGAAGCACAACTTCACGAAGCAGAAAGAAGTGGAGAAAAGGTATTGAAAGGAGACATTGATCAAAAAGGTATTATGAGCTTACAATAGATCTGCAAAGTATAGTTATATATGTGAATAGATCATTTACTATTTCAATTTAACCATTGGATCATAAAGCCTGTTAATGGAGAAGGACTTAATAATCCTTTATATATTGAGATACACCCTATGGAGTATCAAAATGTTTGGTCATAAAAGGTAGAATAGAGATGTCAGATATTAAGTGACAAACTATTCCATTTAAATCCTCTAACAAGGTCACACCTAATAGTGTGTTTGTAACCTTTAACAGGGTTGGCTCTTCACCAAGCTCACTTCAGGAGAGTGAAAAAATTGGGTTACCGCTCCCAAGTGGTTTTTCCCTTAATAGGGTTTCCACGTTAAAAATTCATATGTCAATGTGTTTATGAGTCATTACTTTAGTTTTTTGCATTACACATAACTAATCTGGATTGATCGGTATACACTAAGTTATTTACTGCATTTCGGTAATAAGTTTTTGGGTTAATTTATTGGAATATTTTTGAGGCAACTAATTCACCCCACCCCCCCCCTCTCATTTACTCTAAAAATTGGTATCAGATTTGTGTTCTTAGAAGGAAGGTTTCAAGACCTAAGCAAAATATCACAAGATGAGCAAATGAGATATGCCGAAGTTGAACAAGGACAACTTTGCATCATGGAAAAGTAGGATAAGACTCCACCTATCAGGTATTGGAAATGATGTTACTCAATACTTGGATACTTAATATGTGTTCCCTATAGGAACTCACACACTTGAGAAATTAAGAGAAAAGCATGATCATAATTCTATGATGATAGAACTTTCTTCCTCACTCTTCAATGCTGAATTTGAAGATGTCAAAACCTGCACCTCTCCAAAGAAAATGTGGGATAAATTCAAGTTGGTACATGGAGGAGATGCTAATGTACTAAGAGCTAAGGCATAAATCTTAAGAGGTAAATTTTTTGACCTAATAATGAGAGAAGGAGAAAATATCACTCAGTACAGCTGCAGAATAAAAGAGGTATTCAATGCTATCCGAGGAGTTGGGGGCATACTTGAAGAAGAGATAGTGGTAAGTAAAATACTAAGAACCTTACTACTTATATATACTATTAGAGTATCTTCTATACAAGAAATGAGAGCAGTAGAAAACAATAATGTAACTCTAGATAGTTTGGTTGGTAGACTGATTTCATTTGAGATTAATAACTTTGATAACAGTGTCTTACCATCTATTGAGTCTATATTCAAATCTTCTTTGAAAATAAGTAAGTCAAGTCATAACAACACTATGATAAATGATAGTGAAAGTGATAGTGATGAACAAGATCTTGATGAGATTGAAGCACTAATGGCTAGAAGATTGCAAAGAGGCAAAAGTGGATACAAAGGTAAATTACCACTTGTATGTTTTAACTGTAAAGAGATTGGACACTTTGCTACTAGATGTCCTAACAAAAGAAAAGATGACATAAGTAATGATAGATCATATGAAAATAAGTTTGACATAATTGATAACATACATTACCGAAGCAATTGATGATCTGACATAAGAGAAACCCAAGACTACAAGGACAAAGGGAAGAAAGCTTATTACCTAGCTAAAAAAAGAGCTGGAGATACTAACACCAAATCTGATGAAGACATTGAGATGGTATTTGTGGCCATGAAAGATGATTCAGAGGAAGAAGAAATGTATGTAGAGACTGCACTCATATCTAATTTTAGTAAGAATGATTTCTAGATTATAGATAGTGGCTGCACTCACCACATGACCGGTGATAAACAAAATTTTGAAACTTTTGGGTACCATAATGGTGGATCAGTAAGAATGGGTAATGACACACCTTGTCCAGTTGAAGGTAATGGAACTTTAATGCTAAATAACCTGATCAAATGTGAAAATGCATAATGGGTAAAAGGACTTAACAATAATATATTGAGTGTTTTATAGCTGAATAATACAGGTCACCTAGTAGCATTTGAAAATAAGAAGGCAAAGATCTTTAATGAATTAGGAAGGTTGACTGGAACTGGTGAACAGAAAAAAGGTAACCTATTCTATCTTGATGATATAAACACTACTTTTTTAATGGCTAGAAATGAAGACATATGGTTGCGGCATAAAAGATTATGTCATGTGAATTTTGACAACATGATTAAGATAAGCAATAAAAGGAAAGTATGAGGCTTACTGAGCATGTGAAATCCCAAGGATATCATGTGTAAGAATTGTCAAAAAGGTAAAATGACAAAGTCTAGTTTCAAGAGAAAATCCCATACATCTAATGCTATCATAGAATTAGTCCATACAGATCTATGTGGAACCATGAGAACAAAGAGTTACTATGGCGATAGATATTTCATTCTCATTGTTGATGATTATTCTAGAATGATGACAGTTATGTTCTTAAAAGAAAAATCCAAAGCATTCAAGATGTTTAAATGGTATAAAGCTATGGTAGAAAAACAAAGTGGTAAGGAATTGATATGCTTAACATTAGATAGAGGAGGAGAATTTGTTTATGATGAATTCACTAACTTTTGCAATGAGAATGGAAATAAAAGATAGGTTTCTGCACCAAGAACAACATAGCAAAATGGAATTTCTGAAATGAGAAACAAATCCTTTGTTGATTGTGCAAGAACACTGATGATTGAGAAAAGCATCACTTAAACATTATGGAGGGAAGTTTTCAGTACTACTATCTACACATTTAACAGAGTACAATTGAATAAAGACAAAAAAAAGAAACCTTATGAGCTATGGTATGGATACACACCCAATGTAAGTTACTTCAGAATTTTTGGTAGTCAATGTTATATTTAGAAAGATGATAGAAATGGAAAGCTTGACTCAAAAAGTGAAGAAGGTATCTTTCTATGGTATTCCACCAAGAGAAAGGCATATAAATGTCTTAAAAACTCCTCTAACAAGATCATTGAAAGTGAAAATATCAGAATAAATGAATATACAGAGAAAAATGATAAGGAAAGAAGAAAAGAACTAGAAGACTATAACATTTTTGTTTACACTGAAGAACCTGACACTCTACCTGAGCAACAGAACATTGCACCCAAGCGTCAAGCTATAAATAACAAAAATCAAGAGAAGCCTCTAAATGATGTTGTGAGCGATGGAGTTGAGAATGAAGGTCAAGATGATGATTAGAATGATGATTAAAGAGTTGAACCGATACTTGCCAAGTATGTCAGAAGATACCATCCATAGAACCAGATCATAGGAGACAAGCACGCTGGAATGAGAACAACAAGTAAGTCACTAGACACTAGATGTTTAATTTTTTATTTTGAGCCTAGATCTGTTAATACTGCACTAGAAAATGAAGAATGGTTTAGTGCTATGAATGAAGAAATAGAACGAATTGAGAAGAAAAACACATGGACACTAGTACCTGTAACCACCTGTATTTGGTCTACTCTGACCATAGATCCTATTTTTCCTAAGTGTGATCATACCCCCAATTATGTCCAAACGACCCTGTTACTTCTTGGCATAATCCATTCGAATCGGATTTAATCTCCTAAGTGATCTAATCACTAATTTACATTAATCATCTTAGCCAATCCAATCAAATCAATTCAATCAGTTCAAATCAATACCTGGCTAAGGTAATTAATTTAAAGGGAATTTAATGAAATCCTATTTGTGCGTCATCACTTGCAAAATCAATCCCCTAGGCTGAATTGATTCAATTTGGCTATAGTCCTAATTAATTATTACAAAGTAATCAAAAGCTTAAATAATTAATTAAATCCCTATTATTGAATGAATATGTTATTACAACAATTCATTTCATTAATATTCCCTCTAACCTAACCAATCTCAACTATCTAACCATGAGTTCAAACTCATCCCAACCCCTTCTCACATGCTAATTCTTCTTAATAAGCTAATTAACCCTAATTAGCTAATCTCCCCTCCACTCATTCTCTCTCTTCCCATCTCTATCTCCTTAATCACATACCTTAAGCCTTAAACCTAATCCTAAGCTACCCTTAAGCTTGTCACATTCCATTAAGGCGTGATTAGGAATTCAACCCTCCCCCTAAAGTCAAAGTTGTCATGCTTGACTCTAAACCCTCACCCATGCTTCTTAAACCCTCACCCATACCTCATTAATGCTTTCATAAATGAAGAATTAATGGCTCTTACATATTCCTTCCACCCATACCTCATTAATGAGTCTTACACCCTCATTAATGGCATCCCTTCTAGAGTCTTCTCCCCTTCCTCCATTTCTCCTATAAATAGGATGGATTTTGAGCTCAAATGGCCCTTGTTCTTGCCCTTAATTTTATGAAATATATTTTTGTAATGCTCCTAATTTTGAAGTGTTGAAAGCACCCTTATGCTGCCCACATTTGGAGAATTAAAGAAGCAATCTTATGTTGCTCATGTTTTAGATATTTTCATAGTGCTTTCTAGCTTATTTCTTAGTCATATTGTTATGCTCTTCATTTCTAGAGCTAGCATGCATGTTTTTGAATCATTTAGATTACTTTTCATTTGAATCTTTCATTCTTAGGTTGTATTTGTCACTTGAATATGCATAATCTGAGGGCTATTATGTTATTTTTCACACTCCTAGATAGGAAGCAATAGATCGATTTTAGTGATTGCTATGTTTGCTAACCCCTTATTTTCACTAATGCAATGATTTATTGAAGTGTTGTGTCTCTTAAACAGGTACAAAAATCACACACACATCTCTGGCGCCCACCATGGGGCAAGATTGCTCAAAATTTCACCAAATTTTGCTCTCTGCCCTTAACATTTCCAAAATTTGCAGGAAGTTTAGCGTTTCCAGGAGCAACTTATCATTTCCAGTCATTCTTTTATCATTTCCAGGAGCAACTTATCATTTCTGGTAAATCTTTTATCATTTTCGGGAGCAACTTATCGTTTATGGGAATTTTAATATTGTTTGTCGGTGCACTTGTGGAAGGTAAAATTTAGCCTTAAAATCATTTATGGTAATTGTTTTTGAATTTTTGGTATATATTATCATTTTGCGTAAAAGGAATATTGTGTTGGGTACATTTTATCATTTGGGGTCAGTTTGTTATCATTTTTGGGGTTTATCATTTTGGGTCTCTGAAATATCATCTGTCATCCAGGGGGCAGAAATATAGGGTTCTAACATTTGAAAATTTGATTTCTAACTGGCTAACTTGGTTTTTTCCATGATTGTGATCCTATTTTTAGCCTAACTTGTGTTTGCAGATTGTTGTCAGAACTAAGAGAGTGAAAAGAAGATACTAACTTGTGGTTTTTATAGATTTTTGATCCCTTATCTTGACTTATATTCTTTTCTTATGCTTTCAAAAGTAAAAACATTTTCCAATCTTATACTAAATTGACCAGAGGAATATGCTCTTTTCCTTTTTTAAGGAAAATTAGAAACTCACAAGTCAATTTATGATTTGAAAAGAATTTGGAGTAATTGAACAAAGAAAACCTCATCGTCTAAATTTGGGATCAGTAAATGAACAACACAAATTACTAAATCTTTTGGTTCAAAGAAAAATTTCAATCGTTTAATTCATTTGGAATCAGAAATTGAAAAAGCAAAGCACTAAATACTGTGGTCAATTGAACAAGAAAAATTTACCTTCAAGCATCCTATTTTTCTTAAATAGGAACAATCTAAATCAAGCTCAGCATAGCTTGAAGGAATGAACATTGATTTGCGTGTTTTGGGATAAAATGGCATGGATTAGGAGAGTATGCGCTTCTTCTTTCAAAGAATCAGAAATCCAAACATCCTAAGCTCACCAATCCTTTGTACATTTATTTAATAGTAGAGGGCCTATCGGTTAAGGAAAAAATTCTCCTAGGAACGACCCAAGTGAGGACTAGTTTTACGCCAACCATTCCAACTCACTAGAAATAATTGATTCCTCGTAGGCTAAAGCCTTGGAAGATGGAGCCGATTTTGTTCATGGAATTTTGACATCATTCCTTGAACGTGCTTGGGTATGTGTAGAGCGGAGCCGCTTGAATCTTGTTTGTGAGACTACAATATTTAGGTACTCATAGGGCTATACACCTCAATTTTTCCTTGTGCAATTATATGGGGGACGGTTTCAAATGGATTGCCCAATAATAGACAACATTTCAACTGAAAGAATTCCTGATTCATCCCTGAAAGGGTGATAATATTTGTGCAAGGAAAAAATTAATTTCCCCAGCACACTCGTCATATCGTGCCCTCACTTGCATTTGGAGTCAGCTAATACAACATCATGACTGGAGCCATTGCGTGCTTGGTGATGGTTGTATTCTGATTAGCATTTGAGTGTGTACCTAAGTCAATGAGCAAGGATTTTCATGCTCCACCTAGAAAATAGAGATAAGATGTGTGTCTGTTTCACCCTCCTAACAAAGCAACAATGCTTGATGTGACTAAAAATCATTAAAAAGATAACACCTTCAAACAAGAAACAAAATTCAAATCTTGGTCTACATGTGTTTTTCACTCATTAAAAAATATCAAAACATAATCTTCAAACTTCATGCATTTCCAAAACAAAACTGACAACATTTGACAGTGGGAACTTGCATCATTGCCTCTCTGAGGAAGATATTTTATTTTGGATTCCCTTTTGACTCTTTATTCTATCCTTATTGCTTCTTTTGGTCTCACTGTGGCTATATCCAAAACTTTTTCAGACATCTACCTTGCATGTCCTATCGGACTCTCATAATATATCTCAATACATGTGATCAACCTACTTTTTACAACAACTTGGTTCCCAACCCACTATCATGGCATTCTAACCCTCTGACGCTGGAATCATTTACTTCCAGCAAACACAAACAACACTTCTACCTAGATACACTCACTTGAATAATTTGAGACTCTACCTGACACTATTGGGAAACTTTGACAAAGTTGAGACATAACCACATCGTTAACACAAGATGCAACAAGTACACATCTAAAGGATCAAAAGTGCCTCCTAAATCACTGCACTTTTAAGGAGAAACATCTCGTAGTTCCCTAATCGATCTAGACTCTCCACAAATGGATAGAAACACTCACGAATGGAGTGCAGCTTTTGAAGAATATGACAATAGAAAGAGTCAAAAGCATGAAGATATAGATGACAATGAAGAAACCACCTTTGAACGTGATCCATTTGGATCAGATAATGATGGGGAGATCCCTGAAGATGAGTGCGATAAACTCAAAAAGAGTAAGAGGTTCCACAAGATATTAGAAAGGATAATTAATGACGATAAAGAGAAATACTTCCTCCATTTGGCATCCACAAGTGTAAAATTACCCCCAGATTATGATGTGGAGAAACTCAAAGAAAAGGAGGTACCAACTCCTATATCCATTCTCACCAAGAAACTCACTTTGATGTAAATAGAGCTCACAAACCTCAAATAGGAGAAAGAGAAACCCAAAACAAAGTACTCTTTGGATGCCATTTGTCCATTCCCTTTTGACAAAAGTATCACGATGGTTCCATTTTCTCCCAACGTGGCGTGGCCAAAATATGACAAGTATATGGGGGAGACTGACCCACATGAACATGTAAGGTAATTATGTGCTTTGAGCATAGAATACATGCACAAACCTACTTACCTCATGCGGCTCTTTCCAGGAAGTCTAGGAGGTAATGCCATGGAGTGGTTCTCAAAACTGAACCCTAAGGTCAAAACATTTGAGGAGCTAATTCAATGCTTTATCTAGCATTACTCCTATAACATACATCATGATGTGACAATGATAGATCCATGTAATACTAGAAAGAAGACTGGCAAATCATTTACACACTTCCTACAAAGATGGAGGAAAATCTTTGCACGGTACTCAAGAGCTATTCTTGAATTGGATAAGATGGAAATCTTTATTAATAACTTGGTACCAGAATTGAACTACGCATTACAAATGCAAGATTCCCCTAGTTTTGATAGGATGATTAAAAATGCCCTTCGTATCGAAGAATTTATCATCAAAAAGGGGGAGATCACTCTTCAAGGTGAAAACAAATCAAACAACTCCAACTCCAAGCCTAAATGGTGGAAACAGAACAAGAATGTTGTCAATGATGGCATAGT
>MU227760.1:905010-921791 GCA_018584345.1 Thuja plicata
AACATCTAAAATTCCTATCATTACTATTCCTAAACCAGCAGCGAAACATGTGGTTACTATTCCTAGAGAAAAGTATGACTTGGTAGACCAATTGCAATGAACCTCTGACAAAATTTCCATTTTTGAGATTCTCAAAATATCCACAGTGCATAGGGAAATCCTAGAACAAGATCTACATGTTTCTAATGTCCCAAAGGATATTTATATAGTCAAATTCCAAGTGATGGTCAATCACATCTCAGTGCCACATTATCTCTCCTTTTCTGAAGAGGATGATAAGTCAATGACACATCCACATAATCAGCCCCTCCATATCAAATTCCTCATTCATAAATCCTGTGTTAGACATGTGTTGATAGATGGAGGCATGGGATTGAATATTTTTACACTTAATCTAATTAAGAAACTAGGTCTCTAAGAACAAACAATTGATTCCAGAAGCAAGATCATAATCAAAGCTTATGATGAGGAAGAAAGACCCTCTAAAGGACTTATTATTCTGCCTATGAGAGTCAGACCAATTGAGAGGAATGTCACATGTCAGGTGTTGGACCTACCCTTAGCCTACAACATCCTGTTGGGAAGACCATGGATTCACAAAATGCAGGTTGTGCCATCTAATTACTACCAGTGCATAAAGTTCCCACATAATGGGGTGGAAATGACAATTCCTGCAGATGCTAACTATACGTGTAATAATATCAAAGAAGGTAGTATGATCCTGCATAACAAGGAGGCTATGGATACAATTTCTCCTAAAACTACCAAGGACATGGTTATGAAGAGTTTTGGCAAAACCTTGAAACTCAAATAAACAGGTATGGGAGAGTACAAACTAGACTTGACTCCCTCACTGATAGAATTACCCATATCACCAAGATCCTATGGAAAACCTTCCTCAACATTCACACCTACTACATCCAAGGAGCCATAAGTACACAAAGCAACTAGAATGATAAAGGCATCCACATCTTTTTTAGATAACACAGAAGAACAGGCAGTCTTGGACTGGCTTTACAAAGGAGAACCGGTG
Source organism: Thuja plicata (assembly GCA_018584345.1). Classification (NCBI taxonomy): domain Eukaryota; kingdom Viridiplantae; phylum Streptophyta; class Pinopsida; order Cupressales; family Cupressaceae; genus Thuja; species Thuja plicata. The sequence goes on from MU227760.1 coordinate 906,044, forward strand.
GAAGCTAAAGTCAAACATGTAGAGATATCCCCAGAATAGTATGGAAAAGGATATGATTTCCTCAAACAGATGGGATACAAAGGAAAGGGACCTCTAAATGACATAGGATGAGGGCTTATTGAGCCTATACCCATGTAATTCTGGAATACCAGAGACAAAATAGGACTGGGTTTTAATACCAAAACTGATAAACCTAGTTCTAAAGACAGTTCATTCTCAGACAAAGGGAGTGATGGAACAGTTGAACTAGAGTAGTGGCCTTATGAAAGGTTATTGCATGTTGGCAGAGAGGATCCCAACTACCAAGGATAACACTATGTACCCAGCTTTGACATACCACAAGATCTTCAAACCCCTTTGTTAGCACAACCTCCCATTCAAGAGGTAGGAGACTCAATAACAGATAATTCAGAGATACCCTTGGTAGAAATAGATATAGCAAGCACACCCTGATGAAAGGATTTGCATCCTAACTGGGGGAGACTGGTCACAGTTTCACATGTCCTTGATCTACCACACTTTGATCCAAAAGTAGCTAACCGGGTACATCAAATAACCATTGTTGAATACCTAAACAAATCTAATGATGAGGTCACTGATTCTCATGATTATGAATCAGATGAGCTATCTTTCACCACTGAAGATATTGGAATAGATACAATTCACATGTTTTCAGCTCCCTTAACTCCTCATGAATAGTCTAACATGACTCCCAACAACACTGATAATCCCAAAGTAGAAGAAGAGTTCCTTCCCCCAATCATTGATGAAGAGAGTAGTGTTCTCATAAGTCTAGAAGAATTTCAGAGGCTACAAGAAAGAATCCTCCTTTTACGGAGAGATGATGATGAGAGTTCTACTCATGAGTCACTAGATTTTGGTCTGCATATAACTAAAAATGACCCTTTTTATGAAGATCTCACTCTTATTAATCTAAACATTGAAGAAATTAACTTAACATAACATGTCATGTCGGTTAATGGTCTTGATACTAACATGATGTTTTCCTTCCTAGAGTCTGATTCCTTGTCTTTGATACACCTAGACCTCATTGATTGAATTAACATAGATCCTAAACCTATTCTTGAATTTCCCAATGACTATACCCTAGCTTTCTATCTCAATGCTTATGAACCTTACCCTTCTTCCACCAATGCAAGGAGCGAGAACATGTCAGAGGAGGATATCAAGTTTCTCAGTCAAAAATTGAAAAATAAAGATAAAAAGAGGATTGATGGTGAAAACCACTTTGTGGCAGTATCAAATCCTAAAATAGTAAAAATAAAAGATGTATCCAATGGTAAAAAAATCTCAAAACCACCAAACGATGAGATTCTTAATATCCTTCCCGAACACTTTCAGGAAAGGTCTTTAGTTCTAATAGAACCAACATAGCTAGATAATCTGGGCACAACTGAAGTTCCTTAAATAGTACACCTGGCACAATCTTTGTCAGAAGAAGAGAAGACACAGTTTATAGAGTTTCTGAGGGAAAAGAAGATCAACTTTGCATGGTCTTATACGGATATGCCTGGACTAGATCCTAACCTAATCATGCACCACTTATCTATAGCTCCTGGGATCAAGCCCATAAAACAAAAACTTAGAAATATGCATCCTCATGTTGCACTAGTAGTAAAAGCGGAGCTAGAAAAATTGTTGAAATATGGATTTATCAGAGTCATTGCCTAAGTAGGATGGAGCTCCAATGTGGTCCCCATGTCTAAATCCCATAAATCTATCAGGATCTGTATGGAATTCAGAGACTTAAATAAAGCATGTCCAAAATATGACTTCCAACTACCTAACATTGACATGATCATAGACCTCACAGTAGGCTACCAGATGTATTCATTAATGGATGGAGTCTCAGGCTATAATAAAATAAAAATTTCCCCTGAGGATTAAGAGAAAAATGCATTTACATGCGCATGGGGCACCTTTTGTTGGAACGTCATGCCATTTGGGTTAAAGAATCTTGGTGCAACATATCAAAGAGCCATGACCACTATATTCCATGATATGATGCACAAAAACATGGAGGATTATGTGGATGACACCTTAGCCAAATCCAAATTAAAGGAGCACTCATATTACTGACTTAAGGAAAATATTGGACCGAATGGAGCAATTTCAACTCAGGCTCAATCCAAAGAAGTGTGCCTTTGGCATCCAATCAGGAAAACTCTTAGGGTTTATAGTCTCAGAAAAGGGAATTGAGGTAGATTCTGCAAAGGTCAAAGCTATTCTAGAGATGAATCCTCCATGCAACATCAGTCAAATGAGGGCATTGCAAGGGAGACTTCAATCAATTAGGAGATTCATGTCACAACTTGCAGACATGGTACAACCCTTTGCCAAATTACTACATAAAGGGGTCACTTTGAAGTGGGATGAACACTATGAAGCCAACTTTAGAGAAGTAAAAGGGTACCTGGCTACTCCTATTCTTATGGCACCTATTCATGGAAAGCCATTTCTCCTCTATATTTTAGCTATAGCTACATCATTAGGAGTATTATTAGCACAAGAGGATGAAACAAAGAAATAAATAGCTATCTACTACATCAGTAGAATGCTAGTCTCCTATGAGCTCAATTACAACATTATTGACAAAGCATGCTTAGCAGTTGTCTTTGTATCACAAAAATTGAGACACTACATGCTCTCTCATATAGTAAGGCTTATTGCTAAGATTGATCCTCTAAAGTACCTTTTGAGCAAAACAGCATTAACAGGACAATTAGCAAAATGGGTCCTCATTCTAAGTGAATTTGACATTGAGTACGTTGAAAGGAGAGCTATTAAAGGACAGGTCCTTGCAGATCAATTGGTTGATTCACCACTCTAGGATGATGAACCTTTAAAGATTGAATTCCCTGATGAAACAATCATGCATCTAACTGAGTATCCATGGAAGATGTACTTTTATTGTTCATTCACTCAACAAGGCTCTGGAGGAGGGGTCCTATTCCTAAATCATCAAGGTTACAAGATTCCCAAATCTTACAAATTGATGTTTCCATGTACGAACAACATTTCATAATATGAGGCACTGGTCAACGATCTTAATCTTGCCATGGAGTGGAAAATTGTAGAGTTACACGTATATGGTGAATCCCAGCTCATAATCAATCAAGTTAATGGAGACTATCTGATGAAAGATGAAAAGTTGATGCCCTATAAGCAACTGGTTGATGACTTAAAGAAGTATTTTGTCTTCATCACATTCCAGCAAGTACCTAGAATAGAAAATAAGGCTACAGATGCCATGGCCACATTGGCATCCATGTTACAACTGGAAGAACATCAATTCCTCTATGACTTCTTGGTGGAAGAACTCTCCTATCCTTCTTTTGATACCCCTGAATACCAAGTAATATGTGCTTTGAACACCTTAGACCACTCTTTCTATGTCGATATCATTTCTTACCTTAGTGACCAAACTATTCCTAATGATCTATCCAAAAATGAGAAAAGAGCCCTGATTAGGACAACATCGCGGTATGTCCTCATAACTAATAACTTATATTGACGAGGTCTCGATGGTATGCTTCTTAGATGTTTATAACTTGAAGAGTCCAATCTTGCATTAAAAGAAGTCCATGAATGTGTGTGTGGATCCCATTCGAATGACTTTTCAATAGCTAAAAAACTACTCAGAGTTGGCTATTACTGGCCTACCATAGAAAAAGATGCTATTCAGTTTTCAAAAACCTGTCATGAATGTCAGACACATGGAAATCTCATCCATGCTCCTGCCAAAGAACTTATACATTTCATAACACATTGGCCATTTTTGCAATAGGCCTTTCACTTGGTTGGACAAATATATCCCAATTCTTTAAATGGACACAAGTTTATCATTACGGCTACTGAGTATTTCACAAAGTGGGCTGAGGCCATGCCACTAATCAAAGCCACAGGCAAACAGGTGGCTATGTTCATTTTGAACTACATTATCTATAGATATGGGATACCCTCTTCAATTTTAATAAACAATGGGGGCCAATTTAAAAATCAAGACATTAATGACCTTTGTGAATAGTTCCATATCACTCAACACTACTCCTCAATCTATTATCCTCAAGGTAATGGACAGGATGAGACATCCAATAAGAATATTCTCAAGATCCTACATAGAACTGTAAGTAAGTCTGGCAGAGACTGGCATCTACAACTGAATCCAGCACTATGTGCCTACAAAAAAAGCATCAGAACACCAACTGGACCCACGCCATTTTCTCTAGTCTATGGTGCTGAAGCAGTACTACCTATTGAGGTTGAAATTCCATCTTTGTGGATATCTTTACAACATCTTGTTACTAATGAGTAGTACCGCATAGATAGGGTGAATTATTTAGACCTACTAGATGAGCACAGACAACATGCATTTGATCATCTGAAGGTTTACCAAGAACGTATGTCCAAAGGGTACAACAAGAAGGTAAAACCATGATAGTTTGAAGTGGGGGATCTCGTCCCAAAGGAGAATCCTAAGAACCAGCCTAAAAAAGAGAAGAAAGGAAATTTCAAACCTAGCTGGCTAGGACCTTATGTTATTACTTCTACTTTTGGGACTGGAGCTTATCAACTAGCTACACCTAAGGGAGACATTCTTCCAGATCCTATCAACACTCTATATTTGAAGTGGTTCTACGCTTGATATTTAGCTAGCAGAGCCTGTTGAGTGAAATAGTTCTCAGAAAATAACAAAAACATTCAGAAAATTGATCTTGAAGAAATCCAAAAACAATGGAAAAAATTCATGAAGAAAGGGGTATCCTTGGTGAAAACGTGGCAAACAGGCACCTTGATACTACAAAAACATTCAAAAAAGAAAAAATAGCAAAAAAAAAAAAAAAAAAATGAAAAATGAAAAGTGCCTTGATGACAACTTGGTCAAACAGGCATCCTGGTAGCAAAAAAAGAAAGCAAATATCTTTCCAAATGGTGAAAACCTGGCAATGAGGCATCACTTGTGTTCTGCACTCCATCTATCAAAGCACTACTGATACTAACTGGTGCAGGAGCACCTAGGTAAGGCTTTTTGGTGACCTAGGGGTTTCTAGAGTTCTTTTGGCTTGTAGTGCTTCTAGCCAAACCACTAGTTGAATAATAGGACTAGAGGTGTCCTAAGGTGTTTTTTAGGTCTTTAGGGAAGGTCTTTTCAATTTTGTTTGGTATTTTAGTTTGTTTGGTCTTTTAGGAGACAAGTGCCAAATTGGACCCTAATTGCCAATGTTGTGGCAATGGTGTAAATCAAGCACATAGGGGTCAAATTTAGAAAGAAAGTGTTTTAGGACCTAAGATAAGTAGGAATGGTCTACCTAAGTCTATTATGAAGTTTTCATGGTCTTAGAACAAAGTTTAGAGTGGATTTCCTCAAATTGTGGAAAGTCGTCAAAATTGTCAATGTTGTCATTGACAACATTGACAACAATTGTGCAAGAAGAGCATTTTTGATGAAATAGTTATTGTAACTATCTAAAACCATCAGGTTAGGGATGGGGAAAAGTATAAGAGGCCTTCCTCAACCTATAAGCAAGGTTGGTGAACATTTTTAATATACAATATTTTTTGTGTGTGCATTTTTCAGAGTAATTTTAGTGAATTTTATTGTTTACAGTAGTTAGATGGATTAGATCTTAGTCTTCATCCACTAATTAATGTAGGGTAGGTTGTTTTGAGATTTTGTGTGGAGTTATTTTATGAATTTGTAGTTTTTGTATTGGTTTAGTTAAATTCTTTGTGTTTTGCCATGTCGCTAGTCTTAACCAGGTAGGTTGGACAAATGGGGTCTTAACTCAACTTGCCATCGTAGATTTTGTACAGGCTCTTGGCATGGGTGAGGAGACTCCATGTACATTATTTGTACAAAAGGAGGGGCCCAAGAAAGTAGTTTTTCTATTTTTTCAATGATGCCCTAGGTGAGCCTTCTGTGCATGGCTAGGGACTGAGAAAAATTGCAAGTGATGCAAGGAGGGTTGAATGCATTGGTGGCTTCAACCAAAGATCATGGATTGATAGAGTAATGTGTGAAAGACCCCCAATTCGAAGGATAAGGTTGGAGGAGTTGTTTAGTGTGTTGAAAGAACACTTTTGTATTCAGATTGTTAATAAGGCCTAAAACCCTAATTATTAGGCATGATTGTAGGAAGGGTTGTATGGACAACTTGAGGATTGGAGATCTTGAAAATATCAAATTAATTGATAAAGGTTTTTTGAATCCTAAACCCTTTTGGAGGCTTGTGTGGGAAAATTTCAAGTTATCTTTAAAAAGGCTAGAAAAAGGCCTAATTGGCTTGTAGCCCTATTTGGGTTGAGAAAGCTGCACTTTCAAGCACTCAATTGATATATGTTTGTGAATGGTGTATGCAGGGGTGAAAATGGAATTAGTGGAGGTATTGGTGACCTATCCTTCCATGGATCTAAGTCCTAAGAGGTATTGAGATAATTCTTGGAGATTGAGGCTAGGAAAAACCTAGTTAGTTTGTGTTGCAGAATGGAGTATTTTTTATCAAAACTATTGGTGTACAATAGGTGAAAGGTTAGGATCTTGTGTCAAGATACCTAAGGAGGGTAGGGTTGAGCATAGAACCCTACTAGGTCACTGAGTTGGCCTAAGAAGACCCTAGAGGATAATAGGGTAGAGAGCAAGCCTAGGTGTGTTACATCATAGTGGTATTAGAGCCCCAAAAGATTTGGGATTGTATATGTCAGAGGTGGAAACTTGTGGCTCCACAGACATGGTAACAAATGTAGAGTTTTCTAGGGACATGGATGAGAAAAAGGAGAGGAATAGACACCTTGAAGAGGCCCTAGCAGAGATGAAGCTAAAACTACAAGAAGTAGTGGATGCAAGAGACCAAGGTAGAGAAGGTGAAACAAGTGATAGAGGGAAGAAAAAGGTTGAAGAGGATGATATTATCCCTAAACCAGACCTTGTGATGGAGTAGGAACCATTCTTGAAATCCATCAAGGCATTGGGTGGTAAATCCTTAGAAGGCATCCATTGTTTAGTGGGAAAATGGAAATTCAAATAGTGTTAGAGTGGATTGAAGGGATGGAGAATCACTTCGAGTGTGAAGGCATAATAGATGCACAAAAGGTTAAGGTGGCTAAGTTAAGACTTAGGGTATCAGCCCTGACATGGTGGAAGTATCTACAGGATGAAAGAGTTAGACTTGGGAAGCAACCTATAGCAAATTGGCAAGCAATGGTAACTAATATGAAAGAGAACTTTTTACCACAAGACTATGAGATCCAACTCCATAGAAGGAGAAAAGGATTGAAGAAGAAAGATATGGATGTAGCCTCCTATATAGAGGAATTTCAAAGACTTTGTCTTAGGTTAAGTAAACAAGAAGAAGAGCCAATCAGAGTGGCTAGGTATCTAGGTGGGTTGAAGTGGAACATCCAAGAAGAGATTAGCTTGTGGACCCCCACTACTATTCAAAGATGTCAATAGCTAGCTCTCAAGGTTGAAGAGAAGAATAGGAAGAAGAGTGAATCTAGTCTGAAGGGTAAAGGAAGAGGGAGAGACCAAAGAGGATAGAGAGGAGTTTACCAAGGCAGGGGCAGTGAAAAAAGAAGCCAAGGTGAAAGCAGATTGACAGAGCACACGAATGAATCCACACCAAGAGGTGGTTATCATAGAGGTAGAGGTAATTAGAGTGGATCCAATAGGGGAAGAGGAGGTAGAAGAAACTCTTATTTTGAAAATATGAAGTGCTACAATTGTGGACAGACTAGTCATCCAACATATAGGTGTCCTGATAAGCCCAATGCATCTAATATGACAAGAGGGTAGCTTATGTTCAAGAAGACACTTCTAGTGTCAAGGCACCTGATGTTGATTGTATAGACTCTAAGATGGGTGATAATCTATTGTTTAGAAGGGTATTAATCAAGAAACCAGTGAAGGATGAGCCTAAGCAAAGGAGGGCATTATTTAGGATCAGATGTAAGATCCTTGGAAAAGTCTCCAAGGTGATAGTAGACTCTGGATCTACTAATAATATAATATCAGAGGAGGCAGTTACTAAGATGAAATTAACCAAGATACCCCATGTGAACACTTACAAGGTGACTTGGCTTAATAAGGGATAGAGTATGTTAGTAAATGAGAAAACATGGGTAGAGTTCTCTCTAGTAGGCTACAAGGATAAATTACTTTGTAACATCCTACCAATGGATGCTTGCCACTTGTTATTAGGAGGACCCTGGTAATATGATAGAGAGGTAGTGTATCATGGAAAGGAGAATTCCATATCCTTTAAGAAGAATGGCAAGACATTTAAAATATAGTCTTTATTGGAGGATGGAGAGCCACAGCCTACGACTCCTACTGTGTTATTCTGCAGTGGAAAGGAGTTTGTAAAAGACATCAAGGAAGAGGCAAGTGCAGGGTATGCCATTTTTTTAAAGCCCAAGGAGGAAGAGAAGAGAGTTAAGGATATAGTAGCCAAGGAGATTCAGACTCTAGTTGACAAATATAGTGATATAGTCAGTGATGGGACTCCTGCAACTTTGCCTCCTAAGAGAGTGATTAGTCATCAAATTGACTTCATACCTGGTGCCTCATTACCTAATAAAGCATCTTATAAGCTAACCCCTGATCAGAATTTATAGGTAGCTAGACAAGTCCAAGAAATATTGGACCAAGGCTTGATTAAAAAGAGTATCAACCCATGTGCAGTCCCTATGGTGTTAGCATCAAAGAAAGGTGGAAAGTGGAGATTATGTACTGATTCAGGAGAAATTAACAGAATCACCATAAAATATAGATTCCCAATCCCAAGGATAGAGGATCTTATGGATTGCCTAAGTGGGGAAATGTATTTCACAAAGCTATATTTGAAAATTGGTTATCACCAAATCAGGGTGGAGGGAGATGAGTGGAAGACAACATTCAAAACAATTGATGGGTTGTATGAGTGGCTTGTGATGCCATTTGGCCTCACCAATGCTCCTAGCACATTCATGAGGCTCATGAATGAAGTGCTTAAGGACTTCACAGAAAATGTTATGGTGGTCTATCTTGATGACATATTGATCTATAGTAGAACAAAGGGAGACCACATCAAGCATGTTGAATCAGTGTTGAACAAGTTGCATGAAGAGAAACTAGCCATTAATTTGGAGAAGTGTGAGTTTCTCAAGCAAGAGCTTGTCTATTTGGGGTTTGTGGTATCTAAGGGGTCCTTCAAGATGGACCAAGACAAGGTATCAGCTATACTGAATTGGCCACCACCTACATCAACAATTGAGGTAAGGAGTTTCCATGGCTTAGCTCAATTTTATAGGAAGTTCATTAGGAATTTCAGTGGTATATGTGCACCATTGTTGGAAACTATTAAGGGTGGATGTAAGGCTAAGTTTAGATGGAACTTAGAAGGTAGGAAGTCATTTGAGATGTTTAAAAGGAAAGTAGCTACACAACCTATCCTAACATTGCCTAGTTTTGATAAGTTATTCACTATTGAATGTGATGCAAGTGGCATAGTAGTAGGAGGTGTGTTAAGTCAAGAGGGCAGACCAGTGGCCTTCTTTAGTGAGAAGCTGAATGAAGCTAAGAAGAAATACTCTTCTTATGACCTACAATTATATGATCTAGTGCAATCATTAAGAAAGTGGAGACAGTATCTTTTACCTAAGGAATTTGTGGTGTTTACTGACAATCAAGCCCTTAGCTACATCAATAAACAAGAGAAGTTGAGTAATAGGCATCTAAAATGGATGGAATATTTCTGGAAGCCTTTACATTTACCATCAAGCATAAGAAGGGTCAGTTGAACAAAGTTGTTGATGCACTGAGTAGGAGACTTTTGACAGTCCAAGAAGTTCAGTTGAACATTATAGGCATAGAGAGTTTTAAGGACCTCTATCAAGCAGATCAAGATTTTGGTGAGGCATATCAAGTGTCCCATGATTTTCAGAACCACTTCCATAGAAAATTATCTGAGTTTGCATTGCAAAATGGATTGTTATTCAGAGGAAATCAGTTATGTGTGCCAAGGGGTTCTATAAGGATGAATCTCATACAAGAAAATTATAATGGATCTATGAGTGGACACTTTGGTGTAAACAAAACCTTGGAGTTAGTACAAAGGTTTTATCATTGGCCTAAGTTGACAAAAGATGTCACCAAATATGTGGAACAGTGTGTAGTATGCATGAAGGAAAAGGGAGGTAGTAGCAATGTAGGCTTGTATCAACCTTTACCTATCCCAAAGAGACCTTGGGAGTGTGTGAGTGTGGACTTCATAGTGGGTCTACCAAAGACTAAGCAAGGCTATGATAGTATATATGTAGTAGTTAACAGATTCAGCAAGATGGGGCATTTCATTCCATCCAAGACTACTAGTGATGCTAGTCACATAGCTTATATGTTCTTTAAAGAAGTTGTAAGGATTCATGGACTACCCTTAAGCATTGTATCTGATAGGTATGTTAAGTTCATGCACCATTTTTGGAAAACATTATGGAGTAGATTGGGTACAAACTTATCTTTTGGGTCTGCATACCATCCTCAGACTGATGGTCAAACAGAGGTGGTCAACAAGGTGTTAGGTAACATATTGAGGTGCCTAACCAAATAATATGGGTAGACATGGGATGTAGTGATACCTCAGGTAGAGTATGCCTATAATGACAGTAGGAATAGGATGACAGTCAGAAGCCCATTTGAAATAGTTTATGGGATGCATCCTAGGGGAGTTTGTGAGCATAGGGATCTTGGAGGAAGGGATTACAATAGTGGGAATGCTAAAGAATTCACCCACACTATGAAAGAGATCCAAGAGCAGGTCAAGAAAACTATACAGGACAGTCAGCAAAAGTTGAGGGGTAAAGTGGATGAGAAGCAGAAAGATATCCAATTTCAAGTAGGAGACTATGTTATGGTTCATTTGAACAAGTCAAGAAAGTAGAAGGGAGTCCCTACTAAGTTGCAGATGAAAATAATAGGACCATGCAAATTCCTAGCTAAATATGGGGCTAATGCCTACAAGATAGACTTACCTTCTGATTTGAATATCTCTTCTACTTTCAATGTGTAGGACCTAGTTCAGTTTAAAGGTCCATTGAATAAGATCAGTCAACATAATCAAGGATTTTAGAGTGATGTAGACCCTAACGTGGTGTCTACCAAACAACAATTGACAGCTGAGGTAGTTTTGGATTCAAGAGTGCAAAATACAACTAGACATAAGGTGTATATGGAACACCTTATCAAGTGGAAAGATAGACCTGGATTAGAGGCTTCATGGATTAAAAAATCTGAATTTAAGAAGCTGGGAATTCTTGACTCTTTATTGTCTATAGGAGTGACTTGACTTTCCCTTTGTGGGGGAGTATGGTGCAGGAGCACCTAGGTAAGGCTTTTTGGTGACCTAGGGTTTCTAGAGTTCTTTTGGCTTGTAGTGGTTCTAGCCAAACCAATAGTTGAATAATAGGACTAGAGGTATCCTAAGGTGTGTGTTAGGTCTTTAGGTAAGGTCTTTTCAATTTTTTTTGGTCTTTTAGGAGACAAGTGCCAAATTGGACCCCAATTGCCAATGTTGTGGCAATGGTGTAAATCAAGCACATAGGGGTCAAATTTAGAAAGAAAGTGTTTTAGGACCTAAGAGAGGTAGGAATGGTCTACCTAAGTCTATTATAAATTTTTCATGGTCTTAGAAAAAATTTTAGATTGGATTTCCTAAAATTGTGGAAAGTTGTCAAAATTGTCAATGTTGTCATTGACAACATTGACAACAATTGTGCAAGAAGAGCATTTTTGATGAAATGGTTATTGTAACTATCTAAAACCATCAGGTTAGGGATGGGGACAAGTATAAGAGGCCTTCCTTGACCTGTAAGCAAGGTTGGTGAACATTTTGAATATACAAGATTTTCTGTGTGTGCATTTTCAGAGCAATTTTAGTGAATTTTCTTGTTTACAGCAGTTAGATGGATTAGATCTCAGTCTACATCAAATAATTATTGTAGGGTAGGTTATTTTGAGATTCTATGTGGATTTATTTTTTTAATTGGTAGTGTTTGTATTTGTTTAGTTAAATTATTTATGTTTTGCCCTGTCACTGGTCTGAACCAAGCAGGTTGGACAAATGGGGTCTTAACTCAACTTGCCACTATATATTTTGTACAAGCTCTTGGAATGGCTGAGGAGACTCCATGTACATTATTTTTATAGAAGGAGGGGCCCAAGAAAGTATTTTTTTCTATTTTTTCAATGATGCCCTAGTTGAGCCTGTTGTGCATGGCTAGGGACTGAGAAACATTGCAAGTGATGCAAGGAGGGTTGAATGCATTGGTGGCTTCAACCAAAGCTCATGGAGGGATAGATTAATGTTTGAAAGACTGCAAATTCGAAGGAGAAGGTTGGAGGAGTTGTTTGGTGTGTTGAAAGAACACTTTTGTGTTTAGATTGTCAATAAGCCCTAAAACCCTGATTGTTATGCATGATTGTAGGAAGGGTTGTACGGATAAGGGTTGTATAGACAACTTGAGGATTGGATATCTTCAAAATTTTCAAAGTACTTGATAAAGGGTGTTTTAATCCTCAACCCTTTTGGAGGCTTGTGTGGGAAAATTTCAAGTTATCTTAAAAAAGGCTAGAAAAAGGCCTAATTGGCTTGTAGCCCTATTTGTGTGGAGAAAGGTGCAATTTGAAGCACTCGATTGATATATGTTTTTGAATGGTGTATGTAGGGGTTCAAATGGAAGGAGTGCATGTCTTGATGACCTATCCTTCCATGGAGCTAAGTCCTAAGAGGAATTGAGATAATTCTTGGAGATTGAAACTAGGAAAGACCTAGTTAGTTTGTGTTGTAGAATGGAGTATTTTTTATCAGTACTATTGGTGTACACTAGGTGAAAGGTTAGTATCTTGTGTCAAGATACCTAAGGAGAGTAGGGTTGAGCATAGAACCCTAATAGGTCACTTAATTGGCCTAAGAAGACCCTAGAGGAGAAAGGGTAGAGAGAAAACCTAGGTGTGTTACATCACTAAGCCTTCACAATTTTACCTATGATAGAACGTTGACTTCATTTCCTAAACAACTATCTTATCCTCAATTGGGATTTGTATGTCTTTTCATTTCTAGGGAACAAATCATTTTGTACTGAGGGCATATTTGCCAGGTCTGATAGGGTGCATCTGTTAGGTCTTCATAGATGGTTTGTCTCATGACACAATGCTTTATGATACTTTCACTACCATAATCACTTTCACAAAACAAGGATGACACAAACATTTCACTAACATGAATGGTGGTCCTATGACCTACATTGGATTTTGAACAAGAATAAATGATGTACATAGACATGGAACACATATTGCTTGAATTCCAAATTTTGATTGATGAATCTCTACTGCGCTTGAAAAATTAATCAAATAGTATTTTCTGATACTACTTAAACACAGTTTCACCTTGGTTTGATTATAACTCTTTTATAAACCCATGATGTTTTCACTAGGGGCATTTAAGCAGTTATGAATTTTATTTGATTGATTCACAATTGATAGTTGTTATGTCTTCTGAGTTACTCCATGACATCTGTGCAAAGACAAAGAGTCGCAAGGACAAGGAGAATAACATTTTCTTGATTTTATGTGTATGGTGATTGTTCTAAATGATCTTATAAATTTCACCTAAATTGGATGTTTATGGTAAGAGCTGCCAACATGAGTGGATAGCCGCATATATCTTGATCTTCATTATGTGTAAACTATGGTAAGGTTGAAATAATCTCCTTGTTTGTTTTCTAAAAATTAGATTCTCACTAAGGTATATGAAGCATAATGTACCCAAGGATATGAATTTTCAAGGTCATTGTGGGTCCAATATCTTGCCTTATACAGAATCTGATATAATAAAATTAAGGTGACTATCTTGTCATCCTGGCTCCTATGCCTTGATGCCTAAGTCTATTTCTAACATTTAAATAAACATAGTATTCATACTTTCATAATATTAGTGGGTATTAGTGATTTTTGTACTATCAGGTGGTATCCATTCTCAAAAGCACCCAATGATGATAAAATGCTACAATATTTGCAAATCAGTGACAAAGTCCTAAGAGTCTGCATATAGCTACATTTAGAGATTGCATGATATATTTTTGAAAGAACAACATAAGGATTTGAGCTCAAACTCCTTTCTATTTTTAATTCATCTAAAATCCAAGCTATTTACATACCCATGATTCCTAAAATATTTGATCTATCAGGAACAAAATTGAGCTCACCTTTTCAAACGTGATTAACTTGGTACACGTGTGTTTACTCTTAACACACCCCCATTTCTTCACTTCTTCTAAACCATTCATTCATTCCCCTACCCATTCCATGCAAGTGATACATTCTTTCAACAGAGGGATTTAATTTCTTTTTCCTTCGATTTCATTCCCGAGGGGGCATGATCACACTATCATCAATCAAATTTTTGATCAAAACAGCAATAAAAAATGACTTCATTATCAAAAAAACTAGGGGCGTGACAGTTTTCTTGACTAAGTCAAGACTGTTGGATTGAAAGCTTTGGTTCTCATAATCTTTATATCTTGTGTTTCCTCATTTTAAAATATTCTTACTAAGCTCCTGGCAGCTTCATACTGACTTTTGGATGATAACCAAGTTTGGAATCACTATTATCAATCTTTTGATGATGACCAAGTTCAGAATTGATATCTTTAAGATATTTTATTGATCTTTGGACTACAACCAAGTTCAAAATCAATACTATCAATTTAGTTTGATCAAGTATGAGAGTGATCTCATCAGGCATTTCGTTCGATTGTTAACAAAATCCTCAATCTTTCTAAAGTCAACATCAAAGACTTTCTTTGAATCAATACACTGCTCACACATCAATTCAAATAGGGGCAAATGTAACCACCTAGATTTGGTCTTCTCTGACCATAAACCCTATTTTCCCTAAGTGTGATCATACCCCCAATTATTTCCAAATGACCCTATTACTGCTTGGCATAATCTATTGGAATCGGATTTAATCTCCTAAGTGATATAATCACTAAATTGCATTAATCATCTTAGACAATCCAATCAAATCAATTCAATTCAACTAGTTCAAATCAATACTTAATTAAGGTAATTAATTTAAAGGGAAATTTATGAAATCCTATTTGTGCCTCATCACTTGCAAAATCAATCTCCTAGCCTAAATTGATTCAATTTGGTTAGAGTCCTAATTAATTATTACAAAGCAATCAAAAGCTTAAACAATTAATTAAATCACTATTATTGAATGAATATGTTATTACAACAATTCATTTCATTAATATTCCCTCTAACCTAACCAATCTCAACTATCCAACCATGAGTTCAAACTCATCCCAACCCCTTCTCACATGCTAATTCTTCTTAATTAGCTAATTAACCCTAATTAGCTAATCTCCCCTCCACTCATTCTCTCTCCTCCCATCTCTTTCTCCTTAATCACATACCTTAGGCATTAAACCTAATCCTAAGCTACCCTTAATCTTGTCACATTCCATTAAGGTGTGATTAAGAATTCAACCCTCCCCCTAAAGTCAAAGTTGTCAGGATTGACTCTAAACCGTCACCCATGCTTCATAAACCCTCACCCATAACTCATTAATGCTTTCATAAATGAAGCATTAATGGCTCTTACATATTCCTTCCACCCATACCTCATTAATGAGTCTTACACCCTCATTAATGGCAGCCCTTCTAGAGTCTTCTCCCCTTCCTCCATTT
>MU227760.1:937645-951957 GCA_018584345.1 Thuja plicata
AATGGCCAGACCAATTTAGTAATCTACCTTGCAGTCTTCTATTTACCATCCTTATTACAATATTACAATATGATACTTATAGGTAGCCCCAGTCATCTTGGAATCCTTTTGGAGAATAAGGATGCAACAAGCTATGGATGACTGGGCTATATGAAAAAATATAGTTCCAAGAAGAGACAAAATATTGGCTGAAGAGATAAAAATATTTTCTATGAGCCATGTGATCATTTGTCTTGTGACCACCTGAATGCTTGAAGTTGTTCCAAAGTAGTTGGGTCTTTATCACCTAGATGTTTCTCTCTTACTAGTGTAGAGGCCCCAAATATCTAATTTTCTACATTCATTCAACCTCCTTGGTGTTAGCTGTCCCCTTCATATTTGTTGTCTCACGCTACCAGGGTGACTACTCCATACTTGCTAACCCATGAGGTAAACACCTCATCACTTGGCCAATTGAAATTGAGAACCTCATCATTTTGGCTATTGCACTCCTCCCAATCAGTGTTAGCCTTCTCAATATCTACCTCCCAAGATTCAAAAAATGCCTTGGCTTTGCTCAAAATATCTATAGTTAGCACAAACCATCCAGTATTTGCCAAAGTGACAATAATTTTTGTTCTGCTAGTTAGTGTTTCATTTAGCTACCTCATCCATAGGGCTTCATTTTTTATGTTCCTATCCTCTTTGAACATATAGGGATACATTTCGTATCTATCCTTGGAAAATTCCCCTTTCAAGCTTGTGATCTTCTTCATCACCATGTTACTCTTGGTGTCTAATTTGACCATCAATTTAAGACACTTATGAGTGCTTGTCAAAATAATATCAACATCATTTTTCTCTTTAGAGAGGTAATTGAAAGATTTTACATGGGATGCCCTCCCCTTCCATTTACTCACTATCGAATTCCATTTTCCCTTTTCAGCATCAAATTTGCTGATGATGCTTGCAATCTTCTTCCCCAACAGATAAAGGTTAGAGAGGTTAACCTCACTAGCACATCTCTTGAGATTTGTAAATATTTGATCTGTGTGCTTTTTCCTTACCAGTTATTCAGCCTCTTTGTATGTAGGGGAGTCTTCCAAGTCTCTCTTACCCTCTTCTAATCTTGTTCTCTCACTGATTAGCCTGCTCTTCTCAGCTTCTAATTCTGCCCTCTTGGCCTCAACAGCTTCTTAAATTGTAGGACTTAGAGGTGCAGGGGATGGGGGATATGTTATGAATGGACTCAAGGAGGAAGGTTGATATGGTTCCTGAGCAATTACCCTTTGGGGCACAAATTGGGTCTTTTTCTTACCCTCCAACTCTGCTATTTTATTGTCCTTCGTCAAAGATTTAACCCTCTCCTCATTATAAGCTTTGAGCATAAACTCATACTTTTCATTTAGGCTAGCATATGCCTCCTTCTCTATTTCCGACACTTTCATGCTCAGATTGGCAGCTTGTACAACAAGGTCAACTGCTTCAACTCCTGACGTGTCTGCAACCCTTTTCACAATCAGACTGCCTATGTCTTCAGCTTCATTATCTTCTTTAGCTCTTCTTTTGTCCTTCTTTTTCAGCAACTAGATTGCCAATGTTGCATGGTCTCCACTAAATTTAGCACCAACTGATGTTCTAGCAGGGCTTATGGGTTTGGCTTGTTTTCTTATGGCATCAAAGATTACAACATCAGCTAAATCCCTTTGTGGCAATATGAGTACCCCTTTCCTTTTGACCATTTTTCTGCCCTCTTAAGGAGTAATTTTATCAAATTTCAGTATCAATTCTTGCTTAACTGCTTTCTCTATGTCCTCTTTGGCAGCATCGGGTTGGGCTTCTATCATTTTTTGGCATTTTTCATTATATTCATCAATATGGCATTTCCATAGAAACTGGATAAAAGCCCTAGTTTTGATGAAACTGTCATCAGACAAGAATTCATCACTTGCTTGCTTGGTCACAGGGTCTAACTCCTTGCTAGAAAATTCAGCCACTGTGAGGTCAGATGATGTATGCTTCGGTTCTTCTGGCATCCCCTCCTGTAATTCATGAGTAGTAACTACTACTTCACTAGCATTTCTCATCTTGAACAATTGCTCAACACTGGTCTGGTCATCATACTGCATAGGGGATTGGGAGGGAGAATATAATTCACCTCCTTGTTCCTTTATTTCTGCCTTTTGCCTCTTTGGAGAGGATACTTCTTGGACATCAATGTCCATTGGCCTCTTTCCATTATGCTAAATGGGCTGATCAATTCTGGGAGCAACAGTGGTATATCCCCTTCTCTTGTATATTAGATAGTTCCCATGTGGAACTATTCTTCTCTGTGGGAATTTGTTCATGATAGCAAGGGCCTTTTCAGGGTTGCTCTCAACTGCTCTCTTCCTTTTCTCATTCAAGGTTTGCATTATTCCCTCAAAAAATTCATAAGTGAATCAATTTTATAAGACCATGGGAAAAAATCCTTTAGAGGATCATAGGTCTTGTCAAAATTCTAGACAAAGTCCAAGAATTTCTTATATGCCATCCATTTCTCCTTCCTGACTTCCTGGACCTCTAAATCAAAGATATTTCTGATAATATCCTCAGGATAGTAGAACTGATGTTTTAGCATAATGCAATTGGTTCTCTTCCTAAACATGCCCATGAGAAAATCTTTATTATCAGCACATCTGGCTATGGAAGTAGATAAATGATAGGGCTCAAAATACTTGTCAAACTGTGCCCACCCTCCCTTTGTTATGATAAATTGATGGGCTTTAGTGAGGGGAGGAAATATGTTCCCCTTCATCTTTCCAGTCAAGGCTTCCTCCTGTAGCCCACCTAATTGTCTTATGATTTCTGCTATCCCAATCTTGAGTGGGACTCTGTAGGGAAACACATAAGGAAGGCCTCTAAAACCATAGACCATAATCACTATTGCAAAAGGTTATAAGATCAAATCTCCCTAGTTGTGAGCAATTTTCAACTCAGGGTCATACTCCATAGGCCTTAAAAGCATCAATATTTCATTGTGAATTCTTGCAGTTTGGTTGCTTAACAATGACTTAAGTGTGGTAGCAAGAACTTTGTCAAAGTATACATAACTTGCATTCTTTCTATCCCATGACAAGTCTGCACTCCACATCTAAACAAGCAACTCTGCATTATCTTGGAATTTCTCCTATTCCATTTCTTCTTCAAAGAAATTTGCATTGTTAAATAAGAACATATGCATCGTAAGGGAATACCAACCCATAGGATTTTGTATATTTCCATCCTTGATCCCTGACAAACCATCATGCATCTCCTGAGCAATATAGGATGCATAATAAAACACTACTAATAAATGGGGATGTAGAATTTGAACCACCATCAACATAATCTGGACTGGCATGGCTGCCTCCTCATTTATCCCTAAGACATTACACATGTAACTGTAAATTTTTCTGGCTTTTCCAATGAAGAAATATACTATGAAGGGGTTCGGGGGTTCCCGGCCCTATTACAACTAAATCTCCTATCTTTCTTTCCTATCCCTTCACTACTTCACCTCTGTAATACTCCCTCTAGTTATTGTATATTTCTTTGAAATATTCAAGGTCAATATCATCCATATTCTGGGAAGTATCAGTCAATTTGAAGATCCTCCTAATTTCATCAGCTGACACAGTCAGTATTACATTTCCCCAGGTGTCTCTAACTACCCTAGACACCTTGTCATAAGTGTTTGCTATTTGAATGAGTAAATCAGTGTCCATGAAGACACTAGGTGCTATTAGTTTACCAACATCTAGTTCCCAAATATTACAATCTGGGGTAGGGGCCTTTCTCTGACTGTAAAATGCTCTAAACAGAGCCAAGGCATCATAACTTGTGGTGGTATCTCTTTCCCACCTTCCTGAATCATATAGTCCTTCCCCAATTCTAAAGCGGGTATTCTGCGGTACTGCTTTCTTGGCTTGGGTGGCATCCCTCGAAGACAATGGTAATTGTTGTAGTAAATCCTCTCTAACATTCCATTTCTAGTAGTCAACCTGTCTGGTGATTTCAGCTCCAGGGGCCATTCTAATGTTTTTCTATCAAGACTAGAACTAGATTTTGAAACAGGAATTCTAAAATCTTCTCTAAACTGCAAATTCTACCTCAATTGGAATGCTTGGTGAATCAATGAACTTACCCATTTTGCATGGAAGTCGCTTGAAGCTGGTTTTCTTTTGCAATTCCATCTTTGCATAAATGGTTTTGGTGAATGATTTAGATAGTAGTCGGCTTAATCATTTTACGGCCTCAATCAAATCAATCTCTCAAATTGAATTCGACTGGAGTTGCCACACATTCTGTAATTAATTCACCAGCTTCAGTTTCACAGCTTAACGGCTCTCTGCAACTTGTTTTAATAACTTTGAATTTGGACCATTGATTCTGGGAACTATTCTTTGCATCGGACGACCATCTTAATTTCCCAAAAAAAATTGCTAACTGAGGACACGTGTCGGCACCGCTTATCAGCTTATTCATTAGATGTCAAGCATCTTAGACATAAGCGAACAAGCGAGCCATCAGATGCTAACAAACTTAACTGAAACTTAACATCTGGAAAGTTGTATATACCTAGGCCCACCAACTTTCAGATGTCACCACCGCTTATCTGCTTACTCATTAGATGTGGTGCACTGTACCTTTAAGCTAATAAGCAGTCCATTCAATCTTTTGAAACTTGTGCACCCTTTAACAGAGCACCTTTACAACAACCCAACCCCACTAGAGACATGCATCACCACCGATTATCTTCTTACTTGTTAGATGTCATCATCTTAAACATAAGCAGATACGCCGACCATCAGATCTTTTAATAGTTGCTTACCTTTTAACAGAGTGTCACTTACAACAGCTCGACCCCACCAAAGACATGTGTCGCCACCGCATATCAGCTTGTTCATTATATGTCATGTACTTTGGACATAAGTGGATACGCGCACCGTTAGATCTTTTCACAATTGCACGACACATAAGGTGATGATGTAAAGGGACCCAAATGGTGAGACTTAGGATTTAATAAAGTGGTTAGGATATTACAAACTATAGGCAAAAGGCAACCTATAATTCAGCAGAGACACATAACTTAGGATGACTTAAGTGATCGAAAAAGTAACATAGGAATAGAATAGGCCAAGGTACTTAGGGTTTTTTAGTCATTTTTGATCACTTTAAAATAGGTTTATGGTTTAGGCACATTTTGCAGAGGCATAAAATCAAACTCAATACCAAATTCAAAACCCTTGACACTACAAATGACAGGAGACCTCATAAACATAAAAGGCACACTTTGGACAAGAAAAAGCACCAATATATCACTCAATCCAAATATATCAAGGAAGTGTTAAAGATATTCAAGATGAAAGATTCCAATCCAGTTGAAACACCTATGGAAACCGGATGCAAGCTGACAAAAGAAGACAAATCAAATGAGGTAAATCAGACCTTGTATAGATCAATAATTGGAAAACTAATGTATGTTGTTCATAATAGACCAGATATAGCACATGGAGTTGGAATAGTTGAAATATTCTCTACTAATCCCAAAGAATCACACATGACTACTATCAAGATAATTGTGAGATATCTAAAGAACATCGAGGACTATGGCTTTGGTATAAAAGAGAAGGCAAATTTGAGCTTCAAGTCTATATAGATACTGATTGGGCTAGAAACTTAGATGGCCAAAAGAGAACAACTAGAGGAGCATTCTTCATGGGTGACTGACTTGTCACATGGAGCAGTAAGAAGCAAGGATGCATCTCACAATCTACTACAGAAGCAAAATATGTGGTTGCTGCTGCAAATTGTTCAAACATTGCCTAGATCAAACAGTTACTGGAAGGAATGAATGTGGAAATTCTTGAACTAGTGATTATCTATTGTGATAATACCAGTGCAATTAACATTTCTAAGAATTCAGTCATGCATGATAAGACTAAGAATATTTCTATCAAGTATCATTACTTAAGAGAACAAGTGCTAGAGAAAGAGGTGATAGAATAATATGTTCAATCAAAAGAACAATTGGCTAATATATTCACAAATCCATTGCCTAAAGATACATTTGAATACCTGAGAAATAGACTAGGGGTCCAACCCTTATCTATTGGTTAGTAAGATGACTAGGAGGATACATCATCCTATACACACACAGAAGATCATTCATCTTTATGAAAGAAAATAGATGGATTGTAAAGATACATCTATACACAGTAAGGTATATATATGCACTGAACACTAGAGTCATTCATTGATGATGGAATGGAAATTCAAGGAGTATATTATAAAGAGGATGGAAGGATTGTTTGGAATTGTTGTCAAAGGGAGAGATTATATCCATTATCCATATGAAATATCCATCATAATATCCAGATGGGAAATAATATCCAAAGGAGAGATTACATATGAAATATCCATCATGAATATCATAAGGGAGAGAATATCAAAAGAGAGAGAAGTATCATGAGGGAGAGATGACTTATTGTTGTTAAAGTAAAACAAGATGATCAAGGAGAGAAAAATTCAAAGGGAGAGACAACATCGGAGAAAGAATCAAAAGATTGTACATCTATCTGGTGAAGGGATTGAAGAATGAACAGGGCACTCTATAGGAAAAAAATCTTATCTAGAAGAGCTTACTGAGATAAAGACATTTGTATTGGTTATAAAAAAAAAATTGGTAGATTCATGAACTACAACTGATATATTTCATATTGTATTAGTAATAATATAGTGTGATAATATAGTGTGTTTTCATCAATGCCAAAGGCAGAGATTGATGAACTATAACTGATTGAATGCTTGCAGATGTTAAGTTGATGATCACCAAGCTGGAGAAAGTTAATGCAATACATTAAATAAGTTAATGTATTGCATTTTCATTGATGTCAACTTGATATAATATGATTGGTTATATACAAAGTGTCAAAGAATTCAGAGAACCAGAGAGATAAAGGTTATGCTTTTGGTAATGCATAAAAAATCAGTATTCACTAAGTGACAATAAACACTGACGGGAAGTGCTCCTCAATGGATAGAGAACCCCGAGAGGAAAGTCACAGTGATACCCAAGCATGAAACTCAAGAAAGCATTACCAATGAGAATAATCAAAGTGTTACCCGATAGATAGAACTTCACAGTGTAACCCGACAGATAGAAAACCCTGACGGACAGACAAGCCCAATGGAGATGCCCGAGGAGAACTGAAGTATTGATCAAAGCTAACAAAGAGTTAAACACCAAAAAGAATTGAAGTTTAAAAATGGAAAAAGAATTAGATGGCAAGAGCTAAAGAAGGAGTTAACTAGTTTTTAATATTGTTTTCATCAACAAGTTAAAGCTAGAGACAAGCAAGAGATTTAAAGTTGTTTTATTCCAGTTGTCAAATAAAAATCTATGAGATAAAACTGATGTAAAGCTTTAAAGAAAGATTGGCTAGAATTGCGGATCATGCCAAGAACAAGAAAGTCAAGAACTGAGAAATAGAGAAATTGTGTCCATAAGAGACAAGATAATTCATTATGAATTAGGAGTGAATAGAAGAAGAGGATGTTGAAGAGAAACTGGTGAAAGACTTAACACAGTCTTGATCAATCAAGCTAAGGAAAGAGCTATATTTCTATAGACACCGAGAAATAGAGAAGCACAACATCACTGAGAAGAAAGAAGTGGAGAAAAGGTATTGAAAAGATACATTGATCATAAAGGTATTATGAGATTAAAATAGATCTTAAAATCTGCAAATTATAGTTGTATATGTGAATAGATCATTTACTATTTCAATTTAATCATTGGATCAGAAAGTCTCTTAACCGAGCAGGACTTAAAAGTCCTTTATAAATTGAGATACATCCTAAGTAGTATCAAAAGGTTAGGTCATAAAAGGTAGCATAGAGATGCAAGATATCAAGTGATAAACTATTCCATTTAAATCCTCTAACAAGGTCACACCTAACAGTCTGTTTGTAACCTTTAACAGGGTTGGCTCTTCACCGACCTCACTTCAGAAGAGTGAAAATTTTGGGTTACCAGTCGCAAGTGTTTTTTCCCTTAACAAGGTTTCCACGTTAAAAATCCATATATCAATTTGTTTATGAGTCATTACTCTAGTATTTTTGATTACACATAACTAATTTGGATTGATCGGTATACACTAAGTTATTTACTGCATTTCTGTAAATAAAAGACTACTAATTGGTAAATAGTAATAATAAGGTTTAATAGTAAGAATAATATTATTTGAAGGAATTCATCTTGTATGAATGAAGATTACTAGATGATTATAATTGTGGTAATAAGTTTTTGGGTTAATTTATTCAAATATTTTTGAGGCCACTAATTCACCCCCCTCCCCCCCCTCTAGGTTATTCTAACAATTCAAACCATATTATCTTCCAATCCCATTCCATCCAATTCATTTCTCTCCTAATCAAATCACTCTATCTTCCTTCCTTCCTTCCTATTCCATCCATCTTATCCTCCAATCTAATTTTATCCAATCATCTTCTTCCTTCATCATCTAATCACATGTTATTCTACCCATTCTAATCCTATCAAACTGAGCTTTACCCCATCACACCACGATTTTACAAGACACTTTGACCACATGAGTTTTATCAAATCAATTTGGATATTGAATTTCTGATTTCCCTGTTCATTTCACATCTATTTATAGTGAATGCATGTTTTGAAATCAATCAATCTTTGCCCATCAGGATGCATCCTTGTGGCATCAGCTTATCAATCCTCCATCACACAATGTTATTCATGGAAAGAAATTTGGACTGAGTTTCTAATTGGTCATGATGCCTTTTTTGTTGATTTTATTTTTGTGTTTCAATAAACCCTACTCACAATTTCCTTGATCTTCAATATCTTGGTGTATCTTGGATGGTGTATATTGGAATATGTGTCATTTGTGGAATGATCTATTTTGAGGGTACTTTAGTGCATCATTGTTGGTCACATACTTATGGTTATGTATGCCTCACTGGGGGCAAGGTCTCGTAAACTTCCACTAAGTCCCTAATCAAGATTTGGGTTTACTATGGCTTCCTCATGAGTGTCCCTACATTAGTTCCATCATGATTTTTAATCTACATCTATGATCCTAAATCTACCTTCTTTGTCTAAGAGTCTAGTCCATGCAAAGGAACCATGTCATCCATGCTATCTACAATGTGATGCATACCTCCTTTTGAAAAATAAAACTAGAGTGTGCTATATGATATTAACTCAATATAATCCCTAAAATCTCATGTAGTTAGGTTGCATTAGTTAGGTTCATTCATAATTCTTCCTATGAGGCTCCTATTTATTCACTATTCTCCCATCTCGATTGGGGCATCATGTCCCTAATCTACCCTAGGTTTACCCCCCCCCCCCCCCCCCCCNTTTCCCCCCCCCCCCCCCCCCAAGGGAGAGTCTCCAGGAACCAACTAATTTTCCCTTTTCTCTCTTCCTCCTCATTCTTCTTCCTCCCTTCTGCCCTTTTTCAATAAAATTTCACAAAAAAAAAAAATTGTGTTATTTTCTCGAGGGGGCATAATCTCCCACCATCGTCGCTTCAGCATGAATTCTAGAATTACTTTTCTCCCTGGGGCATCTTATTTTCTTTTCTTTGGCGTGATGCCATCTCTGATGCTACCTCAAAGAGGGACAAAATGTAGACGTCTAAAAACATCCCTTAGCACTCTTATTAATTAAATTTAATTTAATTAAAATTCCTCTGTAACATTATAGTTAACTTTAATTAGTTAATTATATTAGTCATATTCTCCTACCTATTTAATTAAATTTGGTTAATCTTCTATAGTATTTAAATTTAATTTAAATACCTCCTCCCTAAGTGTATTAAATTTTATTTAATACCTTTCCTCCTTTAAATTCTTCTTTAAATAAATTTATAATTTATTTATTCCTTCACATGCTAAAATTCTTCTAAACCACAATTAATCTAAATCTAATTTGGATTAATTTAAATCTAAACCTAGATCCTACCCTACCTCACATCACTCTCAATAACTAAACCTAGTCACTAATTAACTAAGGTTAATTAAACTAATTCTATGATTCCTACACCCATTAGTCCTAATTATTTTCTCACACATGTGTGAGCAAATTTTCAAAATTTGACTTTTTCAAATAATAATAATTTGGTGCCATCAAGGTTTCTTACAACCTTGATAACACCTGCTTACACTTTTCTAAAAGTGTTTAATTGGTCTAAAAATCCTACACTCTCTTACACACCTCTTACATGTATACTTCAAGTACACATTGGCACATCACATCACAAGTTTCTCACACGTGTGAGAAAAGTTGGCCTCTTGCATGCCTTATGTGTCCCTCATATGGAACATATGTGGATACAACATGTGGTCCACCTCACCTAAGCCCTCCAAAATCCTATAAATAGGAGCCTTTCCAAGAGTAATTGACCCATTATTTTCCATGCATTGTTATCATGCTAGTTTGTGCTTAGAATCATTTATTTGAATTTAGAGTTTTTTGTACTAACCCTTTCTTGGTAGTTGAATATCTTTCAATCATGGTAATTGCACTTATATTTTTTATTCAATGCTAGATCTTGGTAGTTAGTCTTCATCATTTACTCTCATATCATCTATTTAATGCTTGAGACTAGTTCCATAACTAGTTCTTGAGTCATTTAATATCATTTCATTGTAGTTGCATTTTAGATTGCATCTCAATCATTTGATCAAAGTGGGATTCATACATTGTGTTGGGAGAGCACACCCACAACCCTCTCTAAGAGAAAATAAACAAGGCTTGTGTGCCTTTGTTTGGTGATAAGGCATATTAATGTCATACTTTAGAAGTCCTAGGATAGCTTTTACTAGGATCTTTTCCTTTTTTTCATCATAATTTTCCTGATACTTTTACTTATATTTTCTATTATGTGGCATGCTACCACCAAACCTATTTTGTGGTTAAAAAAACTTAAATACATTATGCTTGGATGAAAATGCTATATTACTTATTTTGGAATTATGGTTATGTCTCTTTGAAATGAATTAGTTGTTAAACATGAATAATGTATGTGTATCTTAATGTTTGTTATCATAAATGTCTCTAACATCTGGAGAGAAGTGCACCAAATTAGCAACCATTACCTTGACCAGGTAAAATGCGTCCATGTGTTGGACGCTCGACCCAATCTTACAACAGGTGCACACGAAAAAACCTCAAGCACAACACGAGCAGGCGGATTCAGATGATCAAGGTGGCATTGGTTAAGAAAAGACCCAAGCATCATAATAAGTTCTCTGAGGAAATCTAGGGAGGAGTGGGAAGTTGGATGTGTTGTCCAAAGCATTTATTGCCTCTTTCATGGAGCTATTCAATATCCAGTTTTATAGTTTCCTTTCATGTTTAATACGGTTGTAATAAAAGATCTTCCTATCTTTATGGCGTGAATAGATAGTAGTTAAATATTTTCCTTCTTTAAATAAATCCCCACTCTAGCATGAGGAGGGTGTTATCAGTTATAGTTTACATTTTGTTGCTTTACAGTTGAATTTTGTAATACATTTTTGATCAATTGCTAATGAATTTTTAAATCTACAATTCAGTCTAATTGAGTTTGGATACTCACTCAAGGGGGCCCACTTGGTGAGGAATCTATGTTAGCTAGATAAGATCATTTGCATATAGTTTAAGTTTCTTGCATCTTGGTTTCGTAATTCTAGTGTTAACACAGTTCCTGCAGCCAAAGCCGCGGGATAATCCAACACTTCCCACAACCAAAGAGATAGAATTGTTGAAGCATTATGATTATGTTTTCAAGTCCTTATGTTTTCAAGTTGTAGTTTTCCTTCAAGCGCTTTCACTTTTGCATTTCCTTTCTAGCATTCTTTACAGCTAGAGAATAGTTTCCTTTCAAAGCAATTTGTTTCCTAGAGCTATAGAATAGTTTCATTTCAAAAGAAATTTGTTTCCTGCAGCCATAGCGTGGTCTAAGTAAGAACCCTTTGTGCATATACTTTTCTAAACTATTTCAAGTAATACATCCTTGGGTTGATAAATTAAATGAGTTTCTATAAAGGAGGATAGTTTCTCAGTTGGATGTCCAATCCCCGAGTTATGGTACTTGCCTAGTATTTGATACCTTAATAGAACCAATCATTTTTTGTGTCATTGTTGGGGATGGTGTCGAGCCAAGTTATTTTACATAGCCATTTGTAGAATTCAATTCAAGAATGTACAACCTTTTTAAATAGGGTTTTCTATCAAAAAAAATTTCACTTCGCCAACGCAATCTTTCATTTATCTGTATGCATAGAAGAAGAAGAGACTCTCTAGAAAGGTACTTACCAACCTACCCCAACAACCATTCAGGAGATATATTTTTTCCAGAAGGAGACACAGAAGAGGGTCATTTTTTCGATGCAATTGTAGACCTTCATGTGTCAACATCATCATCATCTTCAGAAGGTGATCCACTAAAATTTCACATTCTAGAAGGAGAATTTGAGTTTAATCTATTTGCAGAAGCTGTGACCAATCTCAGAATCCCATACCCAGATAATCAAGAATAAAATCCATTGCCTCTAGTCATTTACCAACTACAAGGACTCCCTTAGCATCTTCCCAGGATGGAAAACTCCCCTACCTTTCCATTTCACATTACTGATCAGCATGATAACCACAACCTCAAGAATATTCCCTCTTCAGCACTCCCAAAAATTTATTCCCTAGTGACTGAAGATCCAGATACCTTCCTCTTTAATTTTGACATCCTTTTTCATAGTTACGACTACACCACGGATGCCTATCGACTCAAATTGTTCCATGCAACTCTCAAGTAGTCCACATTAAGATGGTTTATGGGCTTAGGTCACAACATTGTCCATGATTGGGAAGAAATGAAGGTAGCCTTCTTGATGAAATATAAAGAATATTGTAGGGGAAATGATATGAGTGGGGATGACATATTCAAAATGACCCAGAAGGAGGATGAAATTCTAGAGGATTATGTGTCAAGATTTTTGTTTAGCCTACAGAAAAATACTCATCATCAGCTCAATGAGGAGTCCCAAAAACTTCTGTTTTTACGGGGTATAAATGAAGGATGCACTAAAGCCTTGGATCTTATGACCAGTGGAGATATCACCCAATTGTTAGAATAGTCCCAAAGGATAATTGAAAGGGGGGGTGAGTCAGTTATCAATAACTTTAATTCTTTTCCTTCTTTAACTTAAGAATACAACAAAGTAAATGCTTAATCAGATAACACAGTACACAACAGAGAATTTGATTACTTGGAAACCAAATGGTTAAAACCCCAGTGGGAATTAGCACCCACAATGAACTATACTTGTTTATAGTAATCCTTGTTAGAAGATATCTCAACCCTGTTAGGAGTTGTAATTTACAATGCAATAAGTATAGTGACCTGGTTAAGGGTCGGACCCTGTTAGGAGTCTTTTATAAATAACCCTGTTAGGGGTGGTGGACTCACTATCCAAAAGCTCACTGCTTGATGGTGAAGGCTACAACCTTCTATATAATAGATATGCACTATATCTGATGATGAACTATAGAGTAGACCTACTATCTTGATTAGTTCCATTGCATTACAATATTTCACTTCTTCTTCACATAGACTCTTGATGAATGAACCAACTCTGATAATCTGCTCTGTACATCTTTCTTCTCTTTTCGTATCATTCACACTTAGCGTGTCACATTTGACTTGCTATAAGTATCTTCCTCAAAGTATGAGATCATGGGACCAGTAAGACAACTCTTCATAACATCCTTGTTGGCTCTACTAAGCACGCAAGCATTATTACAACTGTGCAAGTATAAACTGAATAGACACGACGCTTCTCTAAGTCAGCCTCACCCAATTAACTCTAACTTTGCAATCTTCTTGAAACACGTTTGGTGCTTTTAGATTAATATCATAAACTCATAAATAATCATGAATATCCACACGCATATACTAAATATAGGTGCAACTCAAGAAACACGTGATATATGTCAGCCCTAAACAGTTATACTTCCAGAACTGTAACTGTCAATAACAGAATTACATAACTTGACTGAAACATCATATCTGGATCTACGTGTATGAACATAACATAATAAACATGTCAAAAACATGTATCAATCCATGCAAGTCTTCATATCATCATTTTGATAAGTACATACAGAATTACTACTATGTATTATATGTTGTCATCAATGACAAACATACAATCAATCAACTGCTCAAAATCAAATCTCCAACAATCTCCCCCTTTGACATTGATGGAAACATATGATATCAAAAACATCC
>MU227760.1:952307-972146 GCA_018584345.1 Thuja plicata
AACTTCTTTGTCTGCAACCTTTTCTCTTAAGAAATGGTACTTGATCTCTATGTGTTTTGTCTTTGTGTGCATCACAGGGTTCTTAGACATGTTGATAGTGCTAGTATTATCACAATGAATAACAATATGATAATCAACCTGAATACCAAATTCTTTAACCATCTACTTGATCCAAATCATGGTTGAATAATTTAGTGCTGTTGCAACATATTCAGCTTCTACTGTTGACTGAGAAATACATTTCTACTTCTTGCTTATCCAAGAAACCATCCTATCTCCAAGGAATACTTCTCCTCCTGAAGTGCTCTTCCTATCATCAACACAACCTTCCCAATATGCATCTATATACACATCAAGTTTTAAATTCTCTGATTTAGGATACCATAAACCATAGTCTGTAGTTCCATTTAGATATTAGAATATCCTCTTGATTTCCATTAGGTGACTCTACTTGGGTTCAGTTGCAAATCTTCCAACAATGCCAACTACATTAGATATGTCAGGTCTAGATTAAGTTAGATAAATGAGTTTACCAATCATAGATTTGTACAATGTTTTATCAACTACTGTGGAATCATCATCCTTTGAAATCTTGCTTCCTATTATCATGGGAGTGCATACTGGCTTACAGTCTTCCATCTTGAATGTTTTCAATATTTCCTTCACATATTTTGATTGGTTAATGAATATACCTTTATCTGTTTGTTTTACATTCGGTCCCAAAAAGTATTTTATAGGACCAATCATACTCATTTCGAATTCATTCTACATTTATTTTGCAAATGTTGTACTGAGCTTGTCATTACCTCCAAAGATAATGTCATCAACAAATATGGCAACTAATAGTAATCCATCAGGTGTCTCCCTTGTGAATAGGTTATAATCTGCTGCTCCTTTTCTTGAATCCAATCTTGGTAAGATAACCATCAAGTCTCTCATACCAAGCTCTTGGGGCTTGTTTAAGACCATAGAGTGCTTTCTTCAATTTGCATACCATGTCTGGTTCATTTGAAAGATTCAATCCTTTAGACTGTTCTATGTAGACTTTCTCATTAAAGTCACCATTCAGAAAAGCTGATTTTACATCCATTTGATAAACTTTAAAGTCTTTGAATGTTGCATATGCCAAAAAAAATTTAATGGCTTCCAGTCCGATCATGAGGGAAAATGTATCAGTGTAGTCTATTCCTTCTCTCTGTGCATATCTTTTACATACCAATATTTCTTTGTTTCTTACTGATGTACCATCTTCATTCATCTTGTTTCTGAATACCCACTTTATTCCAATCACATTTTTGTCACTGAGTCTAGGGACCAATTCCCATGTATCATTTTTAATTATCTGATCTAATTCTTCTTTCATTGCATTCTTCCAATTAGAATCATTACAAGCATATTCAACACATAAAGGTTCAATCTATGAAAGTGAACATAACTCTTCATCCATTGTCAGACCTTTTGCTTTTGATCCAGTCAAGACACTACTGCTCTGATCTCCAATGATGTCATCTTTAGAGTGGTATATAGATGTGAATTTTGGAACCTTAGGTGTGTCTTTTTCTTCTGTAATCTATGATTATTCTCTGCTTGATTCAGGGTCATTGCATGAGACATCAATGCAATCAAACATTTCTTCAATAACAGTATCTTTGCTGCTAATCCTGGGTTCATGTTTAATCATAGGTACATATTCATAGTACCTCTCTTGAACCATAAACTTTTCATCAATCTTAACATGTGTGCTTTCAATTATCTTCTTTAATCTCAAATTGAAACATCTATATTCTTTTCTTTTAGTAGAATAACCAAGGAAAATACCTTCATCACTTTTGGCATCAAACTTACCAACACCATCATCTCTCTTGATGTCTTACCAAACCAAAGTTCATAGGATGTCTTATCTGCGCTTGGCCCCAATTGAGTTTTGTTGATAGTATATACTGTTGTGTTCACTATGTCACTCCAATAGGTGTGCACAACTTTTCCTTCAATCATCATAGTGGACACTGTATCAAGTATGATCCTATTCCTCTTTTTTGCAATCTCATTCTGCTGAGGGGTTCTAGGTGCACTCAACTATCTTTTAATACCATGTTCTTGACAATAATCATAAAAATGATCAGAGGTGAAATCTCCTCCTCTATCTGATCTCAGACATTTTAGTTTTAATCTGGATTCATTCTCAACTTTAGCTTTGAATATTTTAAACTTCTCAAAGGCTTCAGACTTCTACTTTAAGAACGCAACCCACATCATCCTAGAAAAATCATCAACAAACAAAATAAAATACCTTTCTCCGTAGTATGATCTTGTTTGGGTAGGACCACACAAATATATATGCACTAGGTCCAATTTGTTCTCACCTGAGTTTTTCTTGCTTCTGAAGGAACTCCTTACATGCTTACCCATAACGCATTCCCTGCTTATTGTGTCTACTAGTCTTGCAATACTTGGTAGGTCTCTAACTGCCTTGACATTACTTATCTTTACTATGTTATCAAAATTTATGTAACATAGTCTCTTGTGCCATAGCCAACTGTCATCCACCTTTGCAAAAAAAAAACTTACATCAGAATTGAGCTGAAAAACATTACCTTTTGTTTTAGAGCCTGATGCAATCATGTCTCCATCCAAAGTGATAGAACCTCTACCTATGCTAGGTTTAGGAGTGTTATCTACAAATCTAACCATACCACCTTTGTATTTGTCTAAATGAACAAATCTATCTTTGTCACCTGTCATATGATGGGAGCATCCACTGTCAATGATCCAATCAGTTCTGATGTCTGCTTTGGAAATTAAGGCTAACTCTTGTTCTTCCTTTTCATCTTCAATGTCCATTTCCTCAAGAAACCTTTCCATGTCTCTAAGGACAATGAATCCAATTTCATCTTCTCCTGAATCTTCATCAGTTACACCTTCTTCAGCATGATAACATTCCTTCTTATATTTGGGTTTGTAATCAGATCTGAACTTCTTGACTCTTGTGGGACACTTAGATGCAAAGTGACCAATCTTGTTACATGAAAAACATATGAATGGAAGTTTTCCTTAATATTTTCCTTTACCTTTGTTTTCTCTTCTAGCAATCACATAAATGATTTCTTCTAGTTTTTCATCAACTTCTTCTTTCTCATTATGACTAGAGATGTGTAAGGATTTCTTACCATGGACTAAGGCTTTGAAAGTTGTCTCACTTTTAGGTTCATTCTTCAATCTTGATATCTCAAATGCAGAGATTTTGCTGATCAGGGTCTCTCTCTTGAAGTCTTGTGAGAATTGCATGGTTTCCTCTAGAATACTTATCTTGTTTTCATAGTCTGATGTTAAAGTAGTTAGTATCTTGTCCATTATGTCTTCTTCTAATATTTCTCCACCATTTTTTTTATTCTAGAGACCGCTTCATTTATCCTCTGATTATAAGCTCTAATGTTCTCTTCAGGTAACATCTAAGGACTGTTATATTTGTTTTTCAATGTCTTCATGTGTGCATTCTTTTCTTGAATATCTCCTTCAAACATATCTTCTAAATACTTCCATATGGTATATACTCTGTCAATTTTCTTGATCTCAGAAAATTCACTGTCAGATAAGGTGCTGATTAGGAATTCTTTAGCAATTGTATTATTGGTAAATATATCATTTTTTCTGTTAGTAGCATCATCCTTTGCAAGGTCTTTTAGAGATGGAATTACAACCTCTTATGTAGAAATTTCAAAGATCTCAAAGCCAACACACTATAGATGTGTTACCATTTTTTTTTTCCAATCCAGATAATTTTCTCCATCGAACTTAGGGCTTTCTTTTCTGAAGTAAGACATCTGATCTACTTTAAGCTATTAGGCTTCTTCTCCAAGGCACTTGGCTTTGATACCAATTGTTAGAATAGTCCCAAAGGATAACTTAGAGGGGGGGTGAATCAGTTATCAATAACTTTAGTTATTTTCCTTCTTTAACTTCATAATACATTAAAGTAAATGCTTAATCAGATAATACAGTACACAACACACAATTTGATTACGAGGAAACCAAATGGTAAAAACCCCGGTGGGAATTAGCACCCACAATAAACTATACTTGTTTATAGTAATCCTTGTTAGAAGATATCTCAACCCTGTTAGGAGTTGTACTTTATAATGCAATAAGTATAGTGACCTGGTTAAGGGTCAGACCCTATTAGGAGTCTTTTACAAATAACCCTATTAGGGGTCATGGACTCACTGTCCAAAAGCTCACTGCTTGATGGTGAAGGCTACAACCTTTTTTATAACAGATATGCACTATATTTGATGATGAACTATAGAGTAGATCTAATGTCTTGATTAGTTCCAGTGTATTACAATCTTTCACTTCTTCTTCACATAGAATCTTGATGAATAAACCAACTCTGATAATCTCCTCTGTACATATGTCTTCTCTTTTCATATCATTCACACTTAGCGTGTCACATTTGACTTGCTATAAGTATCTTCCTCAAAGTATGAGATCATGGGACCTGTAAGACAACTCTTCATAACATCCTTGTTGGCTCTACTAAGCACGTAAGCATTATTACAATTGCACAAGTATAAACTGAATAGACTTGACGCTTCACTAAGTCGGCCTCACCAAATTAACTCTAACTTTGCAATCTTCTTGAAACACATTTGGCACCTTTAGATTAATATCATCAACTCATAACTAATCATGAATATACACATGCATATATTGAAGATAGGTGCAACTCAAGAAAAACATGATATATGTTGGCCCTAAATAGTTACACTTCCAGAACTGTAACTTCCAATAACAGAATTACATAACTTGACTAAAACATCATATCTGGATCTGTGTGTATGAACATAACATAATAAACATGTCAAAAACATGTATCTATCCATGCAAGTCTTCATATCATTATTCTGATAAGTACATACATAATTACTACTGTGTATTATAGGTTGTCATCAATGACAAACATACAATCAATCAACTGCTCAGAATCAAATCTCCAACACCAATCTACATGGGGAGATATCAAGAAAACATGCCTGAATTACTCAAGAGTTGTGGAAAAGAAGGGTAGAGGATATAGGGCCAGAATAGGAAAAACTAATGGTATTGGGGCCTCTCAGATAGAAATCACACATTTTTTTTTTGACTTCAAGAAGAACATCATCAATAATATGGCCACCCAGTTGCGCACCATGCAAGCAAAAAAGAAGCATGAGGAGGCTGAAGCTATTTTAGCATAATTCTATCCACATTGTAGACAGAAGAAGAGATATTGTCATTGTAAGTTGGTTTCCAACATGAAGACTTCACAGTTACCCATTGATTACAAACTAATTGAAGGAGATGATGAGAAAATCTTATTTGTTACACAACAAAGACTGTGGGCTCAAAGACAAGGTATTCCTTAGGACCCTCTTACTTTGAATGGTCTATTTTATAGTAGTCAATGGAGACCAGCTGTGAATAATCAGTACCCTCCTTGAAATAATCCTCAACCTCCGTGACAACCTTACCCAAGTCATCAATGGAAAAACCCAAAGGGAATTGGTAACAACCCCGAGGGAATTGGAAAGCTCCACAAGGGAATTGGCAACAAAACCCTTAGTGGCGGGGAGGTCAGAAATGGCCAAACTAGTAGTAGGGACTCCTGTAGCCACCACAATAGCCATAATAAAAAGCACTTCTACCACCCCCTGTAGCCACTAAAGAACCTCCTAAGACTA
The DNA here is from genome assembly GCA_018584345.1 of Thuja plicata. Taxonomy (NCBI): domain Eukaryota; kingdom Viridiplantae; phylum Streptophyta; class Pinopsida; order Cupressales; family Cupressaceae; genus Thuja; species Thuja plicata. The sequence goes on from MU227760.1 coordinate 958,025, forward strand.
CTCAAATCCCTGTCCCACCTCATTTGAATCCTAATAATAGGCCTCCATCACCTTAGAAAAATGTCTATTCAGTTGATCCAAACTTGTACCCTACCTACGCAATCAATGACATTTATTTACAGTTAGGCACTACTCTGCCCATACCTCCTATTATAACAAATTTAACTCAAGATGAGCCCCTACCTCAAACTTCTCTAGAGTCCACTCCAGTAGGCCCGACGGTATTACCGAAAAAAGTCTAGACAGCTCCATCTCCCTTTCCATAAAGGTTGCAGGATGATCACTCTAAACATAAAGAAGATGCAACCTTTGACATCCTAGACCAATTAAAGAATATAAATGTTCATATTCCACTTTTTCAAGAACTAAAGGATGTCCTCACATATGGGAAGGCTATCAAAGAATCCTTATTTAAAATCCTGGTCGTAAGTTGAAGGAACCCTAGACAGTCCATGTCCTAGGAAAACATGGTAATATCATGCTCAGAAAAATAATGGTCCCCAAGTATTCTGATCCAAGTAGCCCAATTGTCAAAATTACCATCAATGGGACAACCATCAAAAATGCTTTGATAGACTTAGGAGCTTCCATAAATGTCATGAAAAAGGATATTATGCAGCAACTCTAAATCACTACCCTTAGGGAAACACCCATTGTCCTACAGTTCACAAACATTTCTACAGTCAAACCCGATGGGGTAGTGGAGGATATAGTTGTTGACCTTGAAACCTGGTATACCCTACAGACTTTATGATCCTCTCACCTAAAGTGACATTAAGAGGCTATCTCGTACTTCTTGGTCGACCCTAGCTAGCCACTGCTAATACCTTTATATGGTGCCATTCAGGTGGTATGACCATCTCTAATGGTCAGCATACTAAGACATTAGCCTTATACCCACCAGCGAAACCACAAATGGATTTAGCCTCACCAATTTGGCCTGACATTGGGGAGGAAGCTAAGGTAGTAAAATCAGTAGCTCACCTCATGATGTTAGAAGGGGACCCTTTCTTGCAGTTATAGGAGGAGTATGTCCTAATTACCAATATTCTGCAAAACTAGTATGGTCCAGATTAAGATTCCATTAACGGTCTCAGCACCCATAACTATTCCCTGCAAGCTTTGTACCCTGATTGCAATTTACCTCCATCTCCTACAATCAAGAAACTCTACCACAAATTTCTACCCCATGAGATCCAAGTACCTCCATTAATAGATGCATCTATGGTAGAACTCACAAAATAGTTGAAATTTTCCCCTAACCGTTGCTTATATATTAATAGACAACTTACCAACCAGCAACAGACATCTTTGACCAAACTGCTAAAAAACCATACCAAAACCTTTGCCTGGGATTATTTAGACATGAAAGGTTTGGACCCTAAAATGTGTACTCATAGGATCTTCTTGAAAGAAGACAAACATCCTGTCAGACAATTCTAGAGGTGTATAAACCCTGCGTTAAGAGAAATAGTCAAAACAGAGTTGCAAAAACTACTTGATGTCAGTTTCATCTACCCCATTTCTAATAGTCAGTGGGTCTCATCTTTAGTCATTGTCCCTAAAAAAGGAGGAAAGTGGAAATTATTTGTCAACTATAGGGAAATTAAAAATGCTACCAAGAATGACCATTTTCCTCTACCATCTATAGACCAAGTCCTAGATTCTTTAGCAGGAAAATGTTACTTTTCTTTCCTAGATGGATATAGTGGCTAAAACCACATCAAGATCTTTGCTAAAGATCAAGAGAAAACCACATTCACTTTCCCTTGGGAAACATTTCCTTACTCTATCCTTCCTTTTGGCATCTGTGATGCTCTAGCTACATTCCAATGGGCAATAATCAACATTTTTGTTGATATCTCCCATGATTGCATGGAAATATACATGGATGAATTCACAACTTATGGGGAAACCTATGAGGAGGCATTGGTCAATTTGGACAAAGTCCTTACTAGGTATAAGGATCATATTATGTCCCTCAATAGTTAGAAATGCTTTATGATGATGCAGGAAGGTGTTGTTTTAGGTCATTGCATATCTGCTAAGGGAATCCAAGTAGATCCAGCTAAAATTAAAGTCGTCATGAACCTTCCTACTCCATCCAAATAGAAGGATGTCCGTAGCTTTCTGGAGCATGTTGGTTATTATAGATGGTTCATTAAGGATTTTAGAAAATTAGCACGGCCCATATACTCCCTTCTCACAAAGGATGCAGACGTCTTATGGACATCTTGTGAAGACTCCTTCCTGCAGCTGAAGGTTATACTCACTCAGGCACAAGTGATCAAAGGATCTAACTGGGCATTTACATTCCATATACAAATAGATATATATGACCATGAAGTGGGTGTTGTCATGGGATAGAAAGATAGACCTTTGGAGCATGCTATCTACTTTATAAGAAATAATTTGATAGGCGTAGAGCTAAACTAAACAATCACTGAAAAAGAACTTCTAGTTGTGATAATTGTATTGAACAAGTTTTGCCACTACATAACCGGTTACCTAATATTCATGCATACTAATCATGCATCCATCAAGTATTTGTTCAACAAGCCTTCTATCATAGGGAGGCTTTCCATATGGCTCCTTTTTCTACAAGATTTTGACATCATGATAGTGGATAAGCTAGGGAAAACAAATGTAGTCATTGATTTCCTCTCCAGATTGCAGAATGCTGATGACCCAAATGTCATCAATGATAGTTTTCTAGATGACCACCTATTTTCTATTTCCACTCATACCCCTATTATTCTGACATCAGCAATTATCTAGTTACTCAGAAGGTACCACCACATTTTTCTTCCAAAGAAAAGAGGCTTTTAATAGAGAAAATATTCAATTTTTCTTGGATGGCCTACTATCTCTTCTACACTGGACCTGATCAGATCCTAAGAAGGTGTATTCATGAGCATGAGACATATGATATCCTTCATGCCTGCCATGATGAACCTTGTGGTGGTAATTTTTCATCCAAATAGATAGCCATGAAGATACTCAATACTGGCTATTACTGGCCCACTCTAGATAAGGATGCTGCTAATTACACCCGCAAGCATGATAGATGTCAACAAATGGGATGACCCACCAAATCAGATAAAATGCCTTTGTTTCCTCATGTAATAGTTACTCCATTTGATAAATGGGGAATTGATTTTGTGGGACCAATTAATCCCCCATCAAATGAAAACTCATACATTTTAGTTTGTACTAACTATGTCACTAAAAAGGTGGAAGTGCGAGCTATGAAGCGTGCAAGGGATAACAGGGTTGCACAATTTTTATATGAGGAAATATTTACCAGGTATGGTATTCTACAAGAACTGGTCATAGATCAAGTAGCTCAGTTCACTTCTAATCTTATCACTACACTTATGGAGGAATACAACATTCACCACATAAAGTCTAGTCCATATCATCCCTAGGCGAATGGTCAGGCCAAGATCACCAACTGGGAGATTGAGGCCATCTTGACTAAGATAGTTTAGTTGCATAAAAAGGACTGGAGTAGCATATTACAAAATTTGTGTGAGCCTACTGAACCACATGGAAACACCTACAAGATTCACACCTTTTGAGTTGGTGTATGGAAAGACTGTTGTAATGCCCATGGAATTTGAGCATAAAACTTTACGTACAACATTACAGCTCAACTTGAATCTTCCTATAGCTCAACAAAAAAGGCTTTGACAACTTAACTATCTGGATGAGATCTGAAAGATAGATTTACAAAACACAAAGTTGCTTCAGCACCAACAAAATAAATTGCATGACTCACATATATGAAATAAATAGTTTGTTACTGGTGACTTGGCACTTCTATATGACTCCCAGTTTAAGGAGAATCAAGGTAAGCTTACAACTCATTTTCTTGGTCCTTATGAGGTTGAAAATGTTTTTGCTAATGGTGTAGTCCAATTGTCTACAATTGACTCTATCCACTTGAAGTTATTGGTTAATGGTCACAGACTCCATCAATACCATAAGATAACCACTAAAGGAGAGTTCCTACGGAAATTTGATTTTCATCCTACCACAATCACCCCTAAAGATGATGGACATCCTGCAGTCGATGGACCTCCTCCAACTGAAGACAATCCTACAACCGATGGACCTACTCTAGTGTAAGACACTATTGCAGCCGATGGACCTCCTCCAGCTGAAGAATTTCCTGCAGCCAATCGGGGTGAATTTTTGCTCCAGTCGTCTCTTTGAATTCACTCAAAAATAGTCATAATAAAAAAAATTTGTTTCCCATGAAAATCTCTCTTTCCACAATATAGTCACCTTCACATCGTATTCCATCAACCTTTTCTACCATATTCACTCCATGTCCCATCATTATTATGCCACTCATTACTTTTTGATCAGTACACGCCATTCGATCTTTCTAGATTTTGGCATTTATTCATGATTTCTCTCCAGGCACACCTTTGTTTATTGTTTGCAACATTTTTTATTTCATTTGACATTATTATACATTACATTGTAATTAATATTAGTACTCATCTGAGTGTTGTTGTCTTTATAACCAAACATGTGAGGACACCTGTCATAATTTTTGTGGGGGGTAGTTCGTTAACTCATGTTTTTCCATAATGACCCTTGGTTAAGCCATGTTGTGAAATAATTTCAAAATTAATTGATGTGACAACCCCAAAGAACGCAAAATTCTCTGCTAAGTTTTTAATTTTTTAGAAACCCAAATCACATTTCCAGCTCTGGTTCTTCAAACTTCTCCTCTACTATAATTCCCAAAAAACCACACCAAGCATTTATCCATCTTTATTCAGCTTTAAGATTAGGTGGAATATAGGGTGGAACAAGAGGGTAGAATTTTCATTGAGGGTACAGAGGGAAGAATTTTGAAAAGTCATTGGCAGTTGCAGAGGAAATTGCAATGATTTGAGTTTTTGGGTTACATTTTTTTTAGTACCAATGGGTGGGAAACCAATACACCATGAGCTAGGGGATCATTCATCCTTATTCTAGGATCAGACAAGTGTTCAATTCTTTAACTACGTGGGCTGGCTCACATATTTTGTCTGGCTATGCGGTTACGATCAAGCTGTGAGAGTGAAGTTCTTGCGCACTTACAACAATGGGGTTGCCTATGTAAATGGATTAAGGGTGGAAACTTCAGAAGTATAGATTGCAAAAGTTTCAGGACTTCTTGCTACAGGTGAATTTTTTCCACATGAACAAAATACATGAGCAGCTAGGGCTGAGTTTTCCTTGTCCAAAAATGTTGCATTGGAGATTAGTAAGCAAGGGGAAAAGAGAACATCTCTTCTGGAAGATTACTCTCAACTGGCTATCCATGTGATAAGGTACCTTACTTGTGAAGGGAAATTTTCATACTTTCATGTTGTGCATTTCAAATTTTTGAGTCATTTGCGGCATGGCCGCCTTGAAAATGTACCAAATTTCCTATATTCTTTGTTAAAATTGAGTTTAGAAGAAGTTAGGAAGGGGAAATTGAATGCAGCTACTCACCATGGGTTGGTAAAACTTCTGGTGGAGAGATCTTTATGGGATAATTCTCCTATGACATGGGATGAGTTTATCACTGCACCCCATGTACAGTTACGAGGTGAAGGGTCACAACCCAGATTACAAGAAACACAGGGAAATGCCTCTGATGAGGTTGCATCTAATGAGGATGAAAACATTATTCTAGAGACCTTGCATAAAATTCCCTCTTCTTCAAGGGTTGAAACTGAGCAAAACACTTTCAGTAATCCAAACCTTAGCTTAGGAGGCGGTATAGCTGAGGGTTCTTTGAATTTGCAGACTCCACAAGAAAAACAGAGTGCCCAAAGGAAAGAGAAGGGCAAGGCAAAGATAGCTATAGATGTTGGGGAAGAAACTGCTATTTTATCAGAAAACCTTGTTTCTCCAACAACCATACCTCCAAAGAAACAATGGACATCACAAAAGTGCCCTGCCGCGTGTATGGAGACTCGTCCACGATGAAGTGTTTGTTTGAGCACACCACAGGCAGAAAAATTAGACGCACCTGCAATTATTGGTTCATCTCCTAAAGATCTAATTGAGGAATCTTTAAAAGAACAACCACAAGAAAGAAGGTCATGTAAAGAATGTCTGGACATCATGGAAACAGATACTATAGCCAAGGAAATGCATACAGAAACAATGAATATGGAAACAACATACATGGAGACATAAAATGCCAAAGCAGTAGATATGCCTTCTTCTCAGCAAGAATTTGATGAAGGGAAAGATGCCCTAGTTCCAACCCTGGATGAATTATCCGTTGATAGGTCAAACACAACCACAACAACATAGCACGTCACTCTAGCCACTCCAATTAAAAGGAGCCAGGTAACACTTCACTCCATTTCTATTGACTATTTTAATAAAATGCAATATGAAAAGTTAATGTGGGAGCTATAAAATGATAGGTTAAAAAAGGAAATAGGCAGGAAACAACAAGAGGTACAATTTCTACAGAGCAAGTTAGACTCGGTTACAAATATAATTCCATAATTAATAGAATGCATACCACCTCCTAGGGTCTATGCTTTGTGTTTGAAAGACCAATTTCTCATGTATAAATTGACGAGAATCCTTCAGGATCTACACACAAGCATAGACTCGCCACAGGAGTTTGCGGATGTATATGACCAGTCACCAAATTTTATTTGGAATTTGTTATGTGAACTCTACTTGCATAATTATGTTGTTCCCTCTGATACTAATTGGAATCCTTTGTTATTTGTTGGAGATATCCACCTATCCCCATTACTCTCTTGGTCCAATAATGAGATCAACTATGGGGAACAATTAAGGAAATACAGGGGAGTTGAACAAACTATCACACTTCCCTTACGACCAGAAAGTGGTAGTCCCCATAGGTAGTACTATGATTGGATGGAGATAGTATATGGAATGAAAGACTCTATTCACAGAAAGAGGATACTGAATAACAGGAAAGAGGTATTTGCAGCATTTGAGCAACTCTACTTATCAGATGGAAAAATAACAGTAGAGTGATTGAGACAGAGATGGGAAAGATTACCATTGGCATTAAAGAAGGTTGAACCTCACAACTTTATCAACCTAAGAGCTGAAATGTAGAGATTCCAATGGTACATATGCTTGGGCAGGCAACCTCGACCTGAGAAGTTGCTTCCACTTTCCTTCCAACCCCCCTTCTCCTGTGGCCACTATATAGTTGTGTTGAAAATGAAGTAGATGAACAACTAGAAATGAGTCAACGGATTAAAATGGAGTACACCAATGGTTATTACTGGTGCGTAGGCACCTCCATGACTAGTGAGATGCATGAAGGAGATCTTAGAGTACTTGCAAAGATCAGGAATGTTTCAGTGCCTGAGCACAAGCATTAATCTTTGTAGGGGGAAGAAATGATAAGGCATATTAATGTCATACATTAGAAGCCCTAGGACAACTTTTACTAGGATCTTTTCCTTGTTTTCATCATACTTTTCTAGATACTTTTACTTATATTTTTTATTATGTGGCATGATGCCACCAAACGTATTTTGTCGTTAAAAACACTTAAATACACTATGCTTGCATGAAAATGCCATATTTCTTATTTTGGAATTATGGTTATGTCTCTTTGAAATGAATTAGTTGTTTAAACATGAATGATGTATGCGTATCTTGATGTCTGTTATCATAAATTTCTCTAACATCTGAAGTGTAGTGCACTGAATTAACAATCATTACCTTCAATAGGTAAAATGCACCCATGTGCTGGATGCTTGACCTGGTCTTATAGTAGGTGCACACAGAGAAACCTCAAGCGCAACACTAGCAGATGGATTTGGATGATCAAGGTGGCAGTAGTTGAGAAAATACCCAGGTGTCATAATAAATTCTCTGAGGAAATCTAGGAAAGCATAGGAAGTTGGATTTGTTGTCAAAAGCATTTCTTTCCTCTTTCATGGATCTATTCAATCTCAAGTTTTATAATTTCCTTTCATGTTTAATAGGGTTGTAATAAAAGCTCTACCTATCTTTATGGCGTGACTAAATATCTTCACCAGAAAGATATACCTGAAACATAGAGACCTACTCTGTCCAGAATCATAGTTATAGTTCAAAAAACTGGACTTCACCAAATCAACTGTAACATCCACAGTATGCAACATAAAGCAAAGCAACCTTAGGAATAAGGTTAGCACACATCCTTCTACATACATCCAAATTCGACCATTCTGAAACATCCATACAGTGTCCATACATTCCTTCCAATTAAGTAGCCAATCTATTTTCTCCATAGAAATATATGTTGACATCAGTGACAAAACATGAATATCAACAACATGTTCAGTAACCAAAACTAATATCATCCAACAATCTCCCTCTTTGGCATTGATGGCAACATATGGGAAAATACATATGCATCAACCCAAAAGTATTCTCTCAATACAATCTTCTCAATATCCTCAACACAAATCTCCCCAAAATAGTAGAGATTTTCACATAGATTCCTTGCCCCTTTGGTAGCAATGGAAAAGGGTGCCATAACTTATATGTAGTCTTTTGTAGTTTTTTTCAAATCTTCATGTTTAATCAGCTAGGTGAAAGTGTTAGAATGAATTTAGAATAACTGAGAGGGGGGGTGAATCAGTTATCCTCAGGTCCAAATGTACCCATTTAATACTTTATACCAATTTGAAGAATTCAAATTTGCTCAGCAGTAGTAACATGAAAGGTGTGCATTTTTACTCTACTAATCAAATAAGCTTGCAGAAACTTAACAGTAAAACACAACATAAAAATTCACACATTTTGACACCATGATTTAACGTGGAAACCCAATATGGAAAAAACCACCAGTAACATGCTACCAAAATTTTCACTATTCTGAAGTGAGCTCTATTAGGAGCCAACCCTGTTAAAGGTTACAAAACACACTATCAAATGTGACCTGGTTAAAGCATTTAATCACCCTGTTAGGAGTGGCCTTGTTAGAGGACTTAGAACATTCTAATATGAATGTCACCTTGCTCAAAGGATTTATACAATGATTGTTAGGTCAACCTGGTTAAAGGATTTGAGCTGATACAATGGTTAGAAAGTAATCAAAAGGTGTGATCTGATTCATACAACTTACTTTGCAAATCCAGATCCAATTCAACTCTAATGCTAATTCACTGAGTTGCCTCCATTCTCATTTCAATCTTCAGATCTACTTGGAAATCTGTCAAGCAATCTCTCTCTACTTCTCTGCTCAGCTTTCTTTGCTTAGATCTTCCCAGTCAGCCAATTAACCATCCAAACCTTTTTCATACTCTTCTCTCTTGGATACATCCATGAATAACCCCTTTAGGTTATCATATACCTCTTCATCTAGGTCAGATACATCTTTTTCCACTTAATCAAGGTTGTAGATCTTAGGTTATGTTAGATCCAACGGATCTTTCCATAATTACATTTAATTTATTTCTCCAATGCAATCACCATTTAAATCTTGAATCCATGCATTAATAATGGCTACCCATGCATTTAATTAATGAGGACCAAAATTAAATATCCATAACAAACTTCACATATTCCAATAAGTTCAATAATGTCGGCCAGAGATCTCAAATCTCATCAATTACCAAAATATTGTTGCTCAACCAACACTGTGTCCTTCTGCTCAGTTGCCTCTGTATTCCTCAGCATTTCACTGGTGCTTGGCCATCACTGGCTTCACTCAGCATCAACTTCACTTTACTCGGCATCAACCTCACAGTGAACTGTCAGTGAAAGATAAACAACATATTACTTTGCCAATGTGCCAAATGATCAAGTACCCTTTGTTTACTCATAACTCAACTGTTTCCCTCGGTCTTCTTGTTATCCTTTTCTTCAAATCAATAGATATGGTACTCAAAAAAATAGCAATAGACTCACCATTTAAGGTTTGACATCAATGAAAAAACAACAATTGTTTCCGTTATAGCTTTTAAAACAATATTTCCAACAATCTTCCTCTTTGGCATTGATGGCAACACTAAAAAATAAAACAATAATTTACAACTATAATTACCATACAATCCAAAAAGTGTCTGTGTTCCTTACATTAACAAATTTTTATTAATGTCTTTAGCTTCATTCTAATTCTCATCTTGTAAAACTTTTCTCCCTCTGTGTCTGTGATCACACTGATGTTTTTCTATTTCTGTTCATCAATCTCTTTTTCTCTAAGTAGTAAACTCTCCCTGTATCTTTCTTAGTATAATTCTCCCTCTTTCAGTAAACTTCTCCCTCTTTGACAACAATGCCAAAGACATTGACATCTTCATCATGCATATTCTTCTTGTTCAAAACTTTGTATCATGTTTTTCCTATCATCTTGCTTATGACTAATACACTTTTATTGTCCTTGTCTATCTTTCACAACTTTAGGCATCATCCTAAAGTGTGACTGTCTGTGCATCAATGTGAAAAATATTCTAAATATGACATTTGATGCAACAGTACCATTCTGAACTAATTATCCTTAGTTAGGGGTATCACCCCTAATTTACCTCGCAGATACTCATGAGCATCCTTGGGTAGTGCCTTTGTAAATATGTTTTCTAACTGTTCCTTACTGTTCACATACTCCAGTCTCACTTCCTTCTTTTGAACTAGCTCCCTCAAGTAATGATACTTGATAGCTATATGATTTGTCTTAGAGTGCATTACAGGGTTCTTAGAAATATTAATGGCACTCGTGTTATCACAATAAATGATAGTTGGTTCTATGATATCTTCTTTCATACCTTTTAGTAGTATCTTCAACCATACAATATTAGAGAAATTAACTGCTCTTGACACATACTCATCTTCAGCTATAGATAGTGAGGTGCAGTTCTATTTCTTGCTTGTCCATGAAACTTATCTTTTTCCCAAAAGAAATGCTCCTCTTGTGGTGCTTTTTCTATCATCAACATTTCAAGCCCAATCAGAATCAGTATAAACTCTAAGTTCAAATTTATCATTCCTTTTGTAATAAAGACCATAGTCATCTATTCCTTTGAAGTATCTCAGAATCCTTTTTACTGCCATCATATGAGTTTCCTTGGGATTGGCAAAAAATCTAGCAACAATTCCAACAGCTAATGCAATATTAGGTCTACTATGTACAACATATTGCAATTTTCCAATCATTGATCTGTACAGTGTTTGATTTACTTCTTTTGTCTCATCATTTTTGGTTAGCTTTTGTCCAGTAGCCATGGGTGTACTCACTAGTTTTGAATCTTCCATTCTAAAAGTTTTTAGTATCTCTTTAACATATTTTGATTGAGTAATATAGATACCATTCTTCATATGATATATTTGTAAACCAACAAAAAAATTTATCTCACCAAACATAGACATCTCAAATTCAGTTTGCATCTCCTTTGAAAATGCTTGAAATAACATATCTTGTCCACAAAATATAATGTCATCAACAAAAATTTCAGCTAATAAAGTACCTTTATTTTTCTCTGTCTTCAAGTACAGATTATTGTTTTTATTAGTTCTAGCTAATCCAATTTTCATCATATAGTTGTGAAATCTCTCATACCATGCTCTGGGTGCTTGCTCTAGTCCATATAGTGCTTTGTGTAATCTGCAAAACATACTTCTTTTTATTGGGTCAACAAATCCATCAGTTTGTTCAATGTATACTTCTTCTTCTAATATACCATTTAGAAATGATGACTTTACATCCATTTGATAGACTTGAAATCCTGTGTAGGCTGCATATACAAGTAAGGTTCTTACACCTTTCAATCTTGCAACTGGAGTGAATGTCTCTCCATAGTCAATTCCTTCCTCTTGTGCATAACCCTTTCATACCAGTCTAGCTTTATTTGTTGTTACCTCTCCATGTTCATTTAGCTTGTTTCTGAATACCTACTTAGTACCAATTACATTTTTATTATTCGGCCTCAGTACAAGTGTCCAAGTACTATTCTTTTCAATCTATTCAATTTATTCATTCATGAATGAATCCATTCTTCATCATCTAATGCATCTTTTACTATTTTAGGCCCAAAGTAGGTTGTTTCTCTATTTCAAATTGATCATTCATGTTCAATTTAGGCTGAAACTGTGACTCGACATCTCCATCAAATAGCTTGGCAGTCACCTCCTATTTCATGGCAATTTTGTTCTGTGTCTCGGCAGGGGCAGTCTGTTGCTTGGCAACTTCATTTGTTTCATTAGAATCTTCCTCATCATGATAGGTGACTGATTTGTTACTTTCAGGTTCAGTCGTGCTTTTAGCTTCATTTCTTTCTACATATTCATCAATTCTAACATTTGCACTTTCCATAATTTTGTTAGTGTTAGAATTCAAACACTTGTATGTTTTACTTGTTAGAGTATTATTTCATTTTTACTCTAGTTGCTTAAGCGTCTCTTAGGTGCATTATTAATTAACTCTTAATTAATAATGTGCAACCTAGTATTTACCTTTTAGGGTTTCGTTCACCTTTATAAGGTCAAACTTTGTAATTGTCTTTCATTAATTCAGATAATATTTTTGCTCTCACCTTTTGAGTAAAATCTGAGTTCTTGCTTTTTTATTCTTTCGCTTCATTTCTTGTGACAGGTTTTTGCATGCAGCTGGATCTTGGAGTTGAATTTGATCTTTCATCAGTTTCTACATGGTATCAGAGCCTTGCTGTTGCAGCTTGTTCAAGTTTGGTTGGAGCTATGGATCAAGCCCTCTCTTTCTGGGGTTTTCTAGAGTTTTTTGTCACTTTGGAGGAAGCACGATCTTCTAAATCAGATTGAGCAGAAAAGGACTCTGCCATTGCGTTCAGAAGGCCCAAGAGAGTCGAAATCACATAAAATATGACCTATTTAGCTTCCAGAGCATCTGGGAAAAATTTCTGCCCTTTGACAGCCGTACGACACGAGTTTCGAGGCAGAAACAAAAAAAAAATATTAAAAAGCGCTATTTTTTGCGCAGTCCGGGGCGCGCCACCACTGTGCCACCCCGGCGCCACCCCGCCACCACCTCAGCCGGCCCGGCCCGGCCCGCGCTCGGCCCTACCATCGGCGCACCGCCCACCGGCTGCCGCAGCAACGCCGGCGGTGCTCCATAGCGGAGCCACCCACCGGCCACCGCCGAGCCACCGGTCGGCCACTGGCAAGCCACCTGCCACCGCGCCCACCACCGTCAGCTGACAGGGCTGACGTCAGCTGACGTCAGCTGCCAAAAATTTTTTCCGGACACTTTTCAAATTTTCTGGCCAGTTTTCCAGTGATTCTAAATTTTTTCCGGCGTGACATCACGGTGACGTCAGGGACGGGCCCGTGACATTCATACGGCCGTCAATTTTTTTGCCGTCACTGGTTTTTTCCAGTGAACCCTTTGTTTCGACCTCCTGGTGGTTTTTTGACCGTAACTTGAGCATACGGTGTCGTTCTTCGAAAAACAAAATATCGCCGGAAAGGTCTTTCCGAGGTGGACACATTGGTGCAGGTTTCAGTTTCATATTTTTCCATTTGGTTTCTATTTTCTGTAGTCAAATTCATACCTTCTTGTGTGCCCCTATTCGGCTTCTGGAACTCAGGTTTTCTCCTCATTTCTTTGTGTACTTTCAGTTGTTGATTAATTGTGGTGCACAGGGGATAGAATTATACATTGTAGGGGGGTGCATTTTACTTTCTGTTATTTACTTTCAGAAAATGACCCTTCTACTTCCGTCTTATTCTTCTATCAATGTCGGACCCCTCTGTGGCCTGACTGACACCCCATAACTACACACATGGAAGCCACACATGACCAGACTCCTTATGTCATGAGGTTTATGGTCCTGCATGGATGCAATTTAGCCAGTTCTTCAGAGACCTTATGAGGCACTTATGCATAGAAATAGGATGGATGAGGCAATGGGCCTCATTTCCATGAATGTTTCAGATGGGTTATTGTTCCACCTGGATGGTCTGACTACACCCAAGGATATGTGGGACAAGTTCTCCACTTTGTTTGGCACCATGGATCAGTTTAGGATTCTCCAGATAGATGCAGAGTTCACCTCCTTGGCACCTGACTCATTCACTAGCATTGAGGACTTCCTGATGAAGTTCAAGTCCCTTCGATCTATCTTACAGGTTGCTGGAAATATGAAGTCAGATGATGAGTGTA
>MU227760.1:979215-1007661 GCA_018584345.1 Thuja plicata
AAGTGAAGAAGAAGATCTAGATGAAATAGAAGCACTTATGGCTAGAAGAATACAAAGAGGCAAAGGTAAATACAAAGGAAAGTTACCACTTGTATGCTTTAATTGTAAAGAGATTGGACACTTTGCTTCAAGATGTCCTAACAGAAGAAAAGATGATAGAAGTAATGACAGATCTTTTGAAAAGAAATCTGATAGAGGTGATAACAAAGATTACAGAGGTTACCGACAATCAGAAAGAAAGGATACCCAAGACTACGAGGATAAAGGCAAGAAGGCTAGCTACATAGCTACTTGCAAAGATGAAGATACTAAAACTGAACCTGATGAAGACATTGAGATGGTATTTGTAGCTATGAAGGATGATTCAGATGAAGATGAAAGGTATGAAGAACTCATATCTAAGGTTAGTAAGAATGATATCTAGATTATACATAGTGGCTACACTCACCATATGACTGGTGACAAAGAAAATTTTAACACTTTTGAATATTATAATGGTGATATAGTAAGAATGGGAAATGATACACCTTGTCCAGTTGAAGGTAAAGGAACAATAATGCTGAATAACCTGATTAAATGTGAAAAGGCTTATTGGGTAAAAGGATTGAATTATAATCTATTGAGTGTTTCTCAGCTAAATAATTCAGCTCACAGAGTAGCATTTGAAAATAAGAAGGAAAAGATCTTCAATGAATCAGGAAAACTGATTAGTACCGATGAACAGACTAAAGTTAACTTATTCTATCTAAATGATACTAACACCACTTTCTTAATGACTAGAAACGAATACATATGGTTCTGGCACAAAAGATTGTGTCATGTGAATTTTGACAAAATTATGAAAATAAGCAGAAGAAGAAGTGTAAGAGGCTTACCAACAATGACAAAGCCAGACAACATCATGTGCAAAAATTGTCAAAAAGGTAAAATGACAAAGTCTAGTTTCAAAATTAAAACCCATACATCTTATGATATTCTAGAATTAGTCCATACTAATTTATCTGAACCTATGAGGACAAAGATCTATTATGGAGATAGATAATTTATCCTCTTTGTTAATGATTACTCTAGAATGATGACAGTCATGTTTCTAAAATAAAAATATGAAGCATTCAAGATGTTTAAATGGTATAAGGCTATGGTAGAAAAACAAAGTGGTAGGAATCTAAAATGTTTAAGATCAGATAGAGGAGGAGAATTTATATCAGATGAATTCACTAATTTTTGTAATGAGAATGGTATAAAAAGACAGGTTTCTACACCAAGGACACCACAACAAAATGGGATTGCTGAGAGAAGGAATAGGTCAATAGTTGATTGTGCAAGAACACTGATGATAGAAAAGGACATCACCCAAATCTTCTTGAGGGAAGCTGTCAGCACTATTGTTTCTACACTTAACATAATACAATTGAAGAAGGACACAAAGAAGGCACCTTACGAGCTATGGTATGGTAAAACACCCAATGTAACTTACTTCAAAATATTTGGTACTCAATGTTATGTCTTAAAGGATGATAGAAATGGAAAGCTTGATGCTAAAAGTGATGAAGGTATTTTTATGGGGTATTCTACCAAGAGAAAATCTTTTAAATGTCTAATCAAGGCTTCTAAAAAAATAGTTGAAAGTGCAAATGTAAAGATTGATGAATTTGCAGAAAATAATGAGCTGGAAATCACAAAAGAACTAGAAGACTATAACAAGTTTGTATATTGTGAAGAACCCATAACTCTACCCGAGAAACAGTGCTCAATTCCAGAACAACAAAATGTTGCAACCGACGGTCAGAATGTTGTTACCGATGGTCAGGATAATGATCAAGATAATGTGCAAGGAAATGAAGATCAAGTTGATACACAAGGAGTTGTACCTGTACTTGTAAGATATGTAAGAAGGAACCATCTAGAGGACCAGATCATAGGAGATAAGAAAGCTGGTACAAGAACAAGAAGTAATTCTATAAACTCAAATTGCTTAATTTGTGAGTTTGAACCAAAATATGTCAATGTTGCACTAGATAATGAAGAATGGATAAGTGCTATGAATGATGAGATTGAGAAGATTGAGAAGAACAAAATATGGTCACTTGTGCCAAGACTAGATGACAAGAATGTCATCGGTACAAAATGGATATTCAGGAATAAGCTGAACGATAATGGAGAAGTCACAAGGAACAAACAAAGACTTGTATACATAGGAGGAAGGTATAGACTATGGAGAAACCTTTGCACCCATTTCTAGCCTAGAAGGAGTAAGAATACTACTTGCTTATGCTACATATAAAGGAGTCAAAGTATATCAAATGGATGTCAAGTCAGCATTCCTAAATGGAATACTTGAAGAAGAGGTCTACATTGAGAAACCAGTTTGTAGATCTAGACAAGAGGAAAATGGTATGTAGACTTCACAAAGCCTTGTATGGATTAAAACAAGCTCCTAGAGCATGGTATGAATGACTTCATTCCTATCTAATAAGTATTGGATTCATAAGGACTAGTGAAAATAATAATCTTTACTTAAAATAATATACTGATGCTAAAACTTTGATTGCTGAAATATTTGGTGATGACATCATATTTAAAAGCAATGATATACTATGTAAGTCATTTGATGATGAGATGAGAAAAGAGTTCAAGATGTCTATGTTTGGTGAGATCAAGTTCTTTCTTGGTCTATATATCATTCAACAAAGTGAAGGTATTTTCTTTACATAGTCCAAATACGTCAAAGAGGTCCTAAAAATATTCAAGATGGAAGATTCCAAACCAGTTGGAACAAAAATGGCTACTGGATGAAAATTAACAAAGGATGACAAGACAACATAGGTAAATCAGACTTTGTATAGATCAATGATAGGAAAACTCATGTATGTTGTACACACTAGACTAGATATTGAACATGCAGTAGGAATTGTTGCTATATTTTTTGCTAACCCCAGGGAATCACATATGACTGCTATCAAAAGAATTCTAAGATATTTGAAGAATACTGAGGAATTTGGCTTATGGTATAGAAGAGAAGGCAAATTTGAACTTAAGGTGTTTACCAACGCTGATTGGGCTGGAAATATTGATGACCGGAAGAGCACAACTAGAGGATCATTCTTTATGGGTGACAGACTTGTCACATGGATTAGCAAGAAGCAAGGATGCATCTCACAGTCCACTGCAAAAGAAAAATATGTTGTTGCTGCTGCAAACTGCTCAAATATTGCATGGATCAAATAGTTGCTGGAAGGTATGCATATGAAGATCTTAGAAATAGTGATTATCTATTGTGATAACACCAGTACAATAAACATTTCCAAGAATCCAGTCATGCATTCCAAGACAAAACACATTGCAATCAAGTATCATTACTTAAGAGAACAAGTTCAAGAAAAAGAGGTGATACTTGAGTATGTGCAATCAAAAGAACAATTGGCTGATATCTTCACCAAGCCACTGCCCAAGGATACATTTGAGTACTTGAGAAAGAGACTAGGGGTCAAACCCTTGTCTACCATTCAGTAAAAGACTAAAGGCTGCATCAACCTATATATTATCAGAATATCATTCATGTTGATGCAAGCAACAAAATGAACTTCAAAGCTACATCTATATAAAGATTGGTATATATCATAACCGAGCACTAGAGCATATTGTTGTATTGCTGATGGATAAGGGAAATTCAAGGAATATATTATGGATAGAAGAAAATAATTGCTTGACATGAATGTCAGATTTTTGTAAAATATTGGTTTGGCATTTTTGTCAAAGGGAAAGAATGTATCCATATTATCACAAAAAATTATTCATTATCAGATTACTCCAAATAGGGAGAGATCATATCCATAGGGAGAGAATTTGTATGAAGGAATCATATACAAAGGGAAATTTGCTAACAAGAGACAGAGACATCACAGAAGAAGAATAGTCAAAAGAGAGAAATTGACACAAGAAGAGAACACAACACATCAGTACAAGAAACATAGAAAGCTGCAAGAATCAAATCTAAGCTAACACAGAGCTTATCGGCGGTCAGAAATTTTTATCGATTATCAAAACAAACTGTTTGGTAATTTGATGAATCTCAACAATTGTATTTCATATTTTATTAGAAATAGTATAGTATGTTAATATAGTATGTTTCCGTCAATGCCAAAGGGAGATATTGATGACATGTAACTAATTGAATGTTTGATAATGATTAAGTTGAAGATAATGCAAGGCATTAAATTAGTTAATGGTTTGTATTGTCATTAAAATCAACTTGATATCATATATACGGTCATGTACATAATGCCAAAGACTTCATAGAATCAATAGAACAAAGGTTATGCTTTCAGCAATGCATAAAAGTCAAGTGTTCACTAAGTGACAGACAACACCGACGGAGTGCACACCATTGGTAAAGACAAAGAAGAAAAGTCATAGTGATACCCAATGAGCAGAAGACAATATTGCCTGACGAAGAAAAATCATAGTGATACCCGACAAGCTGAAAATAGAGTTGCCCGACGAGCAAAATCCAATGATGCCTGACGGATGGAGATCCCAAATTTGACTGGAGTCACACCAACGGAACTGGCACTTATCACTGACGACTAACTACAGAGTTGACCGACAACACAGAGAGGTCAGAAAATGACAAAATATCTAGCTGGTAGAGATTAAGGATAGACTTAACTGGTTGTTTTATTTATTTTATTTGACCAGAGTTAAGTAATTAATTTAAAGAAGATCTGTATAGTTGGCAAGAAGCTAACTACAAGATAAATCAGGAGTTAAAGCTTTAAATCAGATTAGCTGGATTGTTTTTCACACCAAAAATCAAGATTCAAGAATCAAGAATTAAGGAATATCATGTCTATATAAGAGACAAGCATAATTCATTTATGTAATCACATACATGGGAAGGGGAGTGAATAGAAAGAGGATGGTGAAGAGAAACTGATGAAGGATAACTTCGTATAGTCCTGATCAATCAAGCTGAAGAAGAGCTAAAGAATTCTGCGGACATCGACGAACAATGAAGCACAGCATCATAGAGCAGAAAGTGTGGAGCAAAAACAATTGAATTGATACATTGATCAGAGAGGTAATGTACTTAAATAGATCTGAAAATTTTCAATTCAAGTTGCATTAGAAATAGGTCATAATGTTTCAGTTTAACCATTGAAGCATCAAATCTCTTAACAGAGAAGGACTAAACACTCTTCTATATATTGAGGTACATCCGAAGGAGTGCCAAAAAGGTTGATTCATGAAAGTAGCATTGAAATTGCATAATACCTATTGACAGCCTAAGAAGAAGGTTTATTCAAGGATGGTAGCAATATTTGCCTAAAGCCTATTGATAGTCTAAGAAGGAGGTTGATTCAAGGATGGTATCAAATAGATGCTAGATACTAAGTGACAACCTCTATGTATAAAATCCTCTAAAAAGGTCACACCTAACAGTGTGTTTGTAACCTTTAACAGGGTTGGCTCCTAACAGGGCTCACTTCAGAAGAGTGAAAATTTGGGGTACCAGTCCAGTGGTTTTTCCCTTAATAGGGTTTCCACGTTAAAATCCATGTGTTATGTGTGTATCGTTTATTACTTTACTATTTTACATTTCACATATGCATTTATGGATTGATTGGTATACTCTGCATGTTTACTGAGTATCATTAAATAGTTTACTGCTTATCGGTAATCAAGGAGAATAAGGATAGACAAGGAAAACCGATAGATAGTTAATTATTATAAACATTTCATGGCATGCATTTTATAGGGACTTAATAATCTGAGATGTATTTGATTGGTGGTTAGTGATTAAAGGATAAATTTTTGATGGCACTGATTCACCCCCCTCTCAGTTATTACTAATAGAGTGGCCTTGTAAGAGGACTTAGAACATTCCAATCTGAATGTCACCTTTCTCAAATGATTTATACAATGACTGTTAGGCCAACCTGGTTAAAGGATTTGAACTGATACAATGGTTAGAAAGTAATCAGCAGGTGTGATCTGATTCATACAACTTACTTTGCAAGTCCAGATCCAATTCAGCTCTAATGCTAATTCATTGAGTGGCCTCCATTCTCATTTCAATCTTTAGATCTACTTGGAAATCTGTCAAGCAATCTCTCTTTGCTTCTCTTCTCAGCCTTCTTTGTTTAGATCTTTCCAGTCAGTCAATTAACCATGCAAACCTTTTGCATACTTTTCTCTCTTGGCTACATCCATGAATAACCCCTTGACATTATCATATACCTCTTCATCTAGGTCAGATACATCTTTTTCCACTTAATCAAGATCATAGATCTTAGGTTAGGTCAGATTAAATGGATCTTTACATCATTACATTTAATTTATTTCTCCAATACAATCACCATTTAAATCTTAAATCCATGTGTTAATAACGGTTACCCTTGCTTTTAATTAATGAGGACCAAAATTAAATATCCATATCAAACTTCACATATTCCAATAAGTTCAATAATGTCGGCCACAGATCTCAAATATCATCAATTACCAAAATACTGTTGCTTGGCCAACACTGTGTTCTTCCACTCGGTCGCCTCTGTATTCATTGGCATTTCACTTGTGCTCGGCCATCACTGGCTTCATTCGGCATCAACTTTACTTTACTCGGCATCAACCTCGTAGTGAACTATCAGTGACAGATAAACAACATATTACTTTGTCAATGTGCCAAATGATGAAGTACCCTTTGTTTACTCATAACTCAACCGTTTCCCTCTGTCTTCTTGTTATCCTTTTCTTAAAATCAATAGATATGGTACTCAAACAAATAGCAATAGTCTCACTAGTTAAGGTTTAACATCAATGACAAAACAACAATTGTTTCCATTATAGGTTTTAAAACAATATTTCCAACGGCATGACCACCCAAATGTACTCCATAGTATTCTCCTACGATCTCTCCCCCTAAGGACTAGATCCATACATCAAGTCCAGAGAATGACATAGCTCTGAGATCCTTTGGACTAATGCATATCTACATCATTTTAGTCTTCACTAGGAGGGGCCATCACCCCAAGCATGCCTCTGAGATATTCAAAAGCATCTTATGGCAGAAGTTTAGTAAATATATCTACTATTTATTCCTTAGTGCTAATATACACTAGTTTAATCTCTTTATCTGGTACCTTCTCTCTCAAGAAATGATACCTTATAGAAATATGTTTAGTTTTTAAATGCATTACAGGATAATCACCGGTTCTTTAAAAATTATTCCAATGTCCTTCAGCATTTGTTTCATCCAAATGACTTGTGTACAGTTTATTGTAGCATCAACATACTCTAACTCAATAATAGATTGAGCAATACAGTTCTACTTCTTGCTCAACCAAGAAACTAGCCTTTTCCCAAGGAAAAATGCACCACCACTTGTACTCTTCCAGTCATCCACATTACCTACCCAATCAACATCAGTAAAATCCTGTAATGTAAAATCATCATATTTTTTATACCATAATCCATATTCTACAGTCCCTTTTAAATATCTGAAAATTCTTTTCACAACAGCAAAATGTGTCTCTTTAGGATCTGCCTGATATCTAGCCATAATTCCAACTACATTGGTAATATTTGGTCTAGTGTGTGTTAGATATTGTAGACCTCCTATCATTGATATGTACTTAGTTTGAACGACATTTTGAGTCTCATCACTTTTAGTCAGTTTGTTTCCTGTCACCATGGGTGTTCCAATAGGTTTACAATCTTCCATTCCAAATTTCTTCAACATTTCCTTAAGATACTTGGTCTGAGATATAAAAATGTCATTTTTAATCTTATTAATTTTCATCAGTTCTTAAATACAAATTACTGTCTGCATTACCTTTTCTAAAACCAAGATGAAGTAGATGTTTATCCAGTCTTGCATACCATGCCCTTGGTACTTATTTCAGTTCATGTAGTTCCTTCTTCAGTCTGCAAACCATTTTTTCATCATCTGCCAAAGGAAAACCATCAGGTTTCTCGATGTACTCTTCTTCTTCTAGATCACCATTCATGAATGCTGACTTCACATCCATCTGATACACTTTAAATTCTTTATGTGTAGCATAAGCAAGGAATAGTCTAACTGCTTCCAATCTAGCAACAGGTGCAAATGTTTCTTCATAGTCTATGCCTTCTTGTTGTGAGTAGCCTTTACATACCAATCTAGCCTTGTTTCTCACCAATGTGCCTTCCTCATCCATCTTGTTTCTGAAAACCCATTTAGTGCCAATCACATTTTTGTTCTTAGGTCTTGGAACCAATTACCAAGTGTTGTTTTCTTTATCTATTCTAGTTCTTCTTCCATGGCTTTAGTCCAATATTCATCTCTACATGCTTCATTAGTAGTCTTTGGTTCAACTTGTGAAATCAAACAAATTTCATCTCTAGCTTTGGATCTAGTCATCATCCCTTTTTTTGCATCACCAATAATTTTATCTTCAGGATGGTTCTTCTTAACATACCTATGTGTTTTCAATATCTTAGTAGCTTGAGTCTATTCTTATTCTTCAATCTCATTCTTGATCATCAACAGTCCTTCAAGTTCAGCAACAACCTCTTTTGATTCTGTTATCTGACCACAATCATATATTCTTTCCTAAATTTGAAACTTTTCATCTATCCTCACATTGGCACTTTCAATCAATTTCCTCAATCTCAGATTGAAACATTTATATTCTTTACTCTTAGTGCAATAACAAACAAAGATTCCTTCATCACTTCTAGCATCAAACTTGCCTATCTCATCATCTCTCTTGATATAACATTTACTACCAAATATTCTAAAATATTTCACAGTAGGTGTATGAGCAAACCATAATTCATAGGGAGTTTCACTTGTACCTTATATGATCTGAATTTTGTTCAATGTGTACATAGCAGTGCCAACTACTTCTCTCTAATGAACATGTGACACATTTCTTTCCAGCAACATAGTCCTTGCAGCATCTTATATGGTTCTTTTTCTTCACTCTGCTATCTCATTCTGTTGTGGAGTTCTATGGGTTGAAGTCTTTCTATGCATTCCATTTTCTTCACAGTATGCATTAAATAGCTCTAATGTAAAATCTCCTCCTCTGTCTGATCTCAAACACTTCATCTTTAAACCAGATTCATTCTCAATTTTTTCCTTGAATAACTTGAACTTATCAAATGCTTCATATTTCTCTCTCAAATATGTAACCCACATCATTCTAGAAAAGTCATAAAAAAAAAGTATAAAATACTTTTCACCATAGTATGATCTTGTTCTTGTAGGACCACATAGATCTGTGTGCACCAGATCCAACTTCCATTTTGCTAAATAATCTTTGCTCTTGAAAGCGCTTCTAGTCTATTTCATCATAACACATTCTCTTTACATAGTGTTAGATGGATTTACAATTCTAGGTAGATCTCTTACTGCTTTTGTCATACTTGCCTTCACAATGTTATCAAAATTAACATGACAAAATCTTTTGTGACGTAGCCAACTATCATCAACCTTCGCAATAAAAAAAGAAGCTTTAGATGTGTTCAGTTCAAATACATTGCCTCTAGATTTAGTACCAGATGCTATCAAATCTCTTTGTTTACTTTTGATAGAACATTTCCCATTAATGAAGTTCAATCGATAACCCTTGTCCACTAGTTATCCAACACTCAACAAATTATGCTTGAGTCCATCAACAAGTAATACATTTTCAATGTTAGTCTTTCCATCCAAAGAAATAGATCCAATTCCAACAATAAGTTTAGGAGTATTTTCATTAAATCTAACAACACCACCATCATGTCTTTTCAAACTCACAAACTTATTTTTATCTCCAGTCATATGATGTGAACAACCACTATCTATGACCCATTCAGATTTATTCTCAACTCGGGATACTAAGGCCTTTTCCTCATGAAGAGGTTCATCATCCTTAATAGAAATGAATCCAATTTCATCATATTCACCATCCCCATCATCAGATATACCCTCACTAGCATAATAACATTATTTTTCCTTTGAGAACTTAGATTTGAAAAACTTAGGTTTGTGCTTTGGAATTATTGTAGGACATCTAGATGCAAAATGACTAATCGTGTTACATGAAAACCATTTCAAAGGTAATTTTCCTTCAAACTTACCCTTACCTCTCTTTTCTCTTCTAGAAATTAGTGCTATGAATTCATCTAGCTTCCTTTCTTCTTCATGTATTTGTTCCCATTCATCAGCATAGGCTCCAAGTTCTTCTCTTAGGTCACTACTTCTTGTTCTTGCATTTATAAGTAAGATTCTTTTGCTTTATTTGTGCATGATTACTTTGAAGGATGAATCAAATTTAGGTAAAGTGTCTCCCAATTATGCGGCCTCAAATGTAGTTAGCTTGCCAATCAACATCTCTCTGCTGAATTTTTGTGTCAAAGGTATGATCTCCTCTATATCCTGAACCTTGGTTCTATATGTAGGTGTCAAAGATCTATGTATCTTTACAATCACTTCTTCCTCACTATAAGTTCCTCCATAGTTCCTAATACCAGTAACCACTTCAGTAATTCTCTATGCATATGCTCTAATTTTCTCATCTTCTCTCATCTTCAGTGATTCCATCTTTGTCTTCTAGTTCTGCAACTTTGCTTGCTTTGTAAACTTATCTCCAACATATAGTGCTTCCAGTCTTGTCCAGATTTCATGTGTAGAGTCCAAGTCCTTTACTACAGTAAATTATCCTTCTAATAGTGTGTTGATCAAGGATTCCCTTGCAACCATATTGCATGAAAATAGATTTTTTTCATCTTTAGTGGCTTTCTCTAATTCATCCTCAGCCGCTACATTTTATTTCTTCTTTGTTATCATCCAGTAATCAATTCCTAGACATAGAAAATGTGTTCTCATCTTGTTTTTCCAACTGCCAAAGTTTTTAGGATCAAACTTTGGACTATCCTTCCTTTATTAAGTCATCTTCAGGATCACCTCAAGCTGTTAAACTTTCTCTCTGAGGACCAATAGCTCTGATACCAATTGTTAGGAATAATAGTCCAAGAGACAACCGAGAGGGGGGATGAATCAGTTGTGCTATAGATTATTAGACTTTAAATTTTATAAACCAAATCTTCAAATGTAAATGATAACACAGTAAATGCCAACACCGTAACACAATATTTGTTGTTGAGGAAACCCTGTTAAAGGTAAAACCCCGGTGGGAATTAACACCCACAAATAATGTACTGAGAGTATAGTATACCGGTTAAAAGATATTATCCCTATTAGGAGCTTGTCACAACATTACAGTACACAGTCCCTGTTAGGAGATAGACCATGTTAGGAGTCAAAGAAATAGTAGGCTCACTTCCAAGGCACACTGCCCAAAGAAGGTTAAAGCCATCCTCAAGGATTTACAATCTGAATCAAGTGTATAAAGAAAATACACATTCTAGTGAACTATCTGATAGCAACTATCTTTTCTTGGTCAGTGGTGCAGGAGCACCTAAGTACAAAGGAATACCAGGAGGATACAACAGGATAGAATCCATATCATGAATTTTATGGTCTTTTGTATGACAATGTTAATATTGTCTTTTTAAGGTCCTAGTTGGGTTAAGAAGGTCAAAATATGAAAGAATGCCTAATGAAGGCTAAAATTTATTTAAAATTCTATTAATTCCATTTTAGTGTGATTCAAGTGTCCAGGCAAATAATTGTTAAGTTTGGAGTTAAACTTGTAAAAGTTGTAATGCAAAAAATGCATAAAATATTTTTAACAAAGTGATAATGATTAAACGAATGTAATGAGATGGTTTAAAAGGTGGTTGGGAAGTTGTAAATCACTATAAAATCATTGTAAAGTTCATTCCAAATAAATATGAGAAGAAGGAAACATTTTGGAGTAATTTTGAGGTTTTCTAATATAGATATTTTGATTGGTTTTCCAGTGTTTCTATTGTTTCCAAGACTTGTACGGCCATGTACAGCCTGTACAACATGTCTATTCTATATATTTGGATATTTTAATGAAATAACTTCCTTCTCTCTTTGGTTTGGATTATTTTCATTCAGTTTGGAGTTAGTTATGAGCATTTTGGTGAAAGTGGGTATTTGCATATTCGAGATTCCCTGACTACAGTCAGATTGAATGTTTGGTACAGACACATTTTGGATAATAATGACCTCTAATTATATGTATTGGAAATATATGCGAAGTATCTTTCATTACCTTTAAGTTTGAGTCTTTTTCATTTTGATTTGTGAAATTTATGTATATTTGAAGGGAAACTAGTTTTTAAAGATTTGCATTGGAGTTGTAGGCAGTGATTTGTACTTGGGGAACAATTTATGGATTGGAAAAAATTAATGGATTACATATTATGAAACTAGACTCATAAAATTTTATCTTAGAATTTTTTTAGTGTCATTTGGATTCATTTTGAGAAAGATATGAGATGTATTATGTAGGGTTTGATGTTTTACTTCTAGTTTTTGACAGAAAATATGGCTCTTGGTGTAGAGACAATAACTTATAGTTGAAATGTGTTATTGGTATCTACTTTATATATGTTTTATAAGGAATAATTTTGAACAATTCCACCAAAGTATTTGTTAACAGGATTTCAAAACTGACAGTTATGAATAATGGAATCAAATATAGAAATCAGGATATGAAAATGGAGAAAGGTTGATGTTTTTGTGTTCAAACACGTGTTTTACCTCATAAATTGCCTCTAAACAAAGATATTATTGAATGGAAGTTGAAAAGATCATAAAGGATCCTATTTATTGTTTGGTTTGTAAGATTCTTTTCATCAGTCAATTCCAATGAAGTATCAACTCTGCTCTATATCTAGCAGTCAACAAGCTTCACTGCTTCCACACATATCTCTCCTTTCTTCTCTATCACACCTTCTCCACAAGAAAAGATCATTCATATATTCCCTCTTATAATAATTCATTAGGTCAGCCAGTTAAGCTTTCCTAATACATAATTAATTAGGTCGGCCAATTAAGGCTTTCCATCATACAAATAATTACATAAATCCTTGCTAAGATACACACGGTACCTATGACAAGTACACATCATTTACAATTCATCACATATACTTTCAGATCTGTAATTCATCCTCTCAATTAATTTCACATGCTACATGTCTAAAGTTAGCTAGCAAATAGGTCTTCTCTAGAATACATGTAATAGATGATGTCATCAGTATCCAAACAACAATAAAACTCAACCCATTACTCTACCATATTTCAATTGTCCACCAGTAAGCTCGCATGTTCTGAAATATTTTTGCTAGAAAGATATACCTGAAACACAGAGACCTGCTCTGTCCAAAATCACAGTTATAGTCCAGAAAACCAGTCTTCACCAAATCAACTGTAACATCCACAGTATGCAACATAAATCCAAAAGACCTTAGGAATAAGGTGAACACACATCCTTCTACATACATCCAACTTCAATCATTCTGAAACATCTGTACAATGTCCATACACACCTTCCAATTAAGTAGTCAGTCAGTCTTCTCCATAGAAATATATGTTGACATCAGTGACAAAACATGAATATCAACAGCATGATCAGTAGCCAAAACTGATATCATCCAACGCTCCTCTATAGCTTTCACTTTTATTTTGTAAACAGGTGTCAGGGATCTAAGAGTCTTTGCAATCACTTCTTCACTGCATGTGCCTCCAGAGTTTCTAATGCCAATAACAACCTCTGTAACTCTTTGTACATAATCTCTAATGTTCTCATCATCTTTCATTTTTAGATTTTCCATCATTTTCTTCTACTTCTGCAACTTCACTTTCTTATTAAACTTATCTCCTTCATATAGTGCTTCCAATCTTGACCAGATTTTATGTGCTGAATCCAAGTCTTTAACCTCTGTGAATTCACCTTCAGAGAGCACACTAATCAGTTCTTCTCTTGCAACTATGTTATAAGAAAAAAAATTATTTTCATCATCATTATCTTTATCTAGTTCATCTTGAGTCTTGATGAGTTCATCCTTCTTTGTGATCATATAGTAATCAATTCCCAAACACAGCAAATAAGTTCTCATTTTGTTCTTCCAACTGTCAAATTTTTTAGGATCAAACTTCAAACTATCCTTCCTATAGTATACCATTTTTAGGATAACCTCAAGTTGTTAAGCTTTCTCTCTAAGGGCCAGAAGCTTTGATACCAGTTTTTAGGAATAACATTTCACCAACACAATTAAGAGAGGGGTGAATCGGTTGTGAGAAAGATTATTAAACATTATAAACTAAAAATTTAATCCAAATGATAACACAATAAATGCAACACCATAACACAAACCTTTGTTATTGAGGAACCCTATCAAAGGTAAAACCTTGGTGGGAATTAGCACCCACAAATAATGTACTAAGAGTATAGTATTCCTGCTAAAATATTTTGCCATGTTAGGATCTTATTAATGCATTACAGTACATATTCCTTTTTAAAGGATAGACCCTATTAGGAGTCAAGAGTAATAGTAGGCTCACTACCTAGGCACACTGCCTAAAGATGGTAAAATCCACCCACAGGATTTACTACCTAAAATACAAATGTATATAAGAAATATATAATCCAATGAGCTATCTAATAGTGACTGTCTTTTCTCGATCAATTCCAATGAAGTCTCTTAATCATATCCTCTTCTCTACATCCAGAAGAATTAGCATAAACAAGCTCACAACTTCCACACTACATTGTTTCCACCCTTCCATAAAAGAAAACAATATTTCTTTTATACATATTTACAATAAGAAAATAGGCTAGCCAATTAAGACTTCCACAATGCACAAATAATTACTTAACCCCTTGCTAAGATACACATAGTACCTATAACAAGTAAACATCAATCAAATGTAATCCAAGATCTATAATCCATGCTTGCACTCCACAATACATGCTACATCTATGAACTCGACCCCAAATAGGTCTTCTCCAGGATACACACCACAAATGACATCACCAAGAGTCCTACGACCCAATAATCATAATAAAAATTCCCCAACATCTCCCCTTACATTCCCAAAGCTCGCATATCATGAATCCTTTTTGCGTGCAATTTATTCTCAAAACACAGAGACTAACTCTGTCAAAGATCACTATCACAGTCCACTATCCAATATTCACTAAAACATATGTAACTCGCTCCATCTGTAATATTAAGCCATGCGACCTTAGAAATAAGATCACAACACATCCATTACACATCACCATCTTCTCTCATTCTGAAACAACCGTATAGTACCGTACTCTTCTATTATTCATCAAGAAATAGTAATAAACAGTTTGTTCTTCATTCATAGAAACATATTTTGACATCAGTGACAAGACATGAATGCCAACAACAACAATAGAAACCAATTCCAAAAAATGAATGAATGGATAATATAGGTAGATGAATTAGGAATATTGAACTTTATTTCTTTATTTTTGATCAAGATTCCCTCATGGTATTATCTTCTAATAGTTTGTTGAGTTACTTACCATTGGTGAGAGAAGTGTTTTTTTTAATCTAGATTTGTTTATATTTTTCCATCTTTGTGTGGAGATTTAGTCAGTAGATTGCAGTTTTTTGAATTTTTATGTGATTTATTTTAAGTCTAATATTTGTGGATATTTCATGTTGATTATTATTCACTAGAGCCTTTCTTTCTCTTTGGTATAAAGCATACCCCATTAAACTGGTGAGAAAATTACCCAAATTCATTACATATGCATCACAAGGGAGTTCTACCTTTTAATTCAAAGAATAAAACTTGCATATTTGAAAGAACCACCAAGATCTGCAAGAGATAAAATGAAGCACAAGAATAAAATTTAGAGCCCAATCGACCATATATTAATTGGAGAATTCGGCTACATATAAAAAAAAATTCCAACCAAGTCCAACCACTAAAGGAGGGATGAACTGGAGTGGTAGCAAAACCACCCAAGAAACTAGGATGATGTGTCGAAATGAGATCAACACATCTCTAGTAGACTCCTAAAGGATGAAGACTTGTGTAGACAAGTGTAAAACATGTATGGATAACTATTTGGGATTAAAATCCTAGTTGTAATTAATTAAAGAAATATACTAACACCCCCCCTTAAGCATAAATTAGGAGGAAAAGATAAAAATGGGTCCTAGCTACTAGCCTAATGAGGTACCCATGTAAAATAAAATCTCTTATAAATTGGAGAAATATAGAAAGACCAATCGGAAAAAATACCCTCCAAAAGAGATAAAGAGGGAGAGAAGAAGCCTATAAGAACCCCAAAAAGATGATGACGTTGCTAATATAGACTGCACACCAAGAAGAGCATGTGGCTCTTTCTGAAAATCTGCCTGAATATGAATGTCATTTGTTGAATCATCTAAATTATTAGGACTATAATCAAGATCTGAAGAGTCCACATCAAGTTTATAACCTATATGGTGTGTAGCACCTCAACGTTATTCTTTTTGAGCAGAAAGGTGATGTGCTCAATCTATTTTTTTCATGTATTGATGTTCTTCATCACCAATTTTATTACAAAAGGAACATTTAATTGTCTCAGTAGTTGATTTACTTTGAGCTGAGTTTTCCTTTTTAAATTTATCAATTTTGTCTTCTTTCTTCCCTTTTTAGTCCTTTTTAGTGTTCTTTTTCTCTTCTTTGGCATTTTTTTTCTTTTCATTTCGTTCAATTAGAGCTTGTGCCTTACTAGATTTCAAAATACCCATTTGAATTAACTTTTCTTTCTCCCTTGTAAGATCAATAATTAATTTATCAAGTGAGGGCTTAGACCATGAGGCACCAAGGTCTCTTTTAGTCGAATAGGAATTATAGAAAAACACAGAAAACTCATAACCTAGTTTGGAAAGTATAGAAAGGATTAATTGATCCTCTTTCTTGTCAATTCCATAACCTTTTAATTGCAACTTCAAAGATTTGAATTTAGTGAAGAATTTCTCTAAAGTTGAAAAAATTGAAGGACTAAGACCTAGGAGTTCATTTTCTAACTCATGACTTCAAAATTCATCAACTATCCCAAATATTTTGTTTAGAGCTTCCCAAACTTCATTGGGTGTTTTCAAGTTCACAACATGAAATACTATTCAGGAGCTAAGTTTAAACATAGAAATCCAAATGTTGGCCACATCTATTGAAATAATTTTCCTTTTCCTTAGCTGCAATAGGTTCTTTCTATGTTCCCATTGTTACCCTATATAAGCCTTTATTATTTAATACAAGAATTACTTTCAACTTCCAATCATGATAATTTAAAGGAGTTAGGGCTTGTATAGTCACATTAAGATCATTGATGCTGGACTTAGATAGTTTCTTTTAGAATGCACAAATGAAGAATAAAGAGCCCTTTTTGAGGAAGTGTAAAAAATAGAAGAACACATAGCACCCCCTTGATTATCTTTCCCCCTTATTTTTGGCACTTTATAGAAGGAGTGCTTTATAATCAAACCCATAAAAAATACTGAAAATATAACATTATAATGATAGTGTGTTAGTGTGTCCATTGGATCCATGACAAAAAATGCACTTATGCAAACAATAGAACTCAATTTTGAGTTTGTTAGAAAAAATTTTAAGCAGAACAATTTTTCCCTCAAAAAAATATCCATAAAAAAAATCTCCACCCAAAATTATTTTTTCCCAAAAACAAATGAGATTGTGCAAGGTTAAGCCCCCCCTAGGGTAGGAAAGAACCAGAGGCTAAAATTCTATATGACCACTCTAAAAAAGATAATGAAAATAATTTCAAAGGCTTTTAAAGCCACATGCCACCAAAATCGCCCATGAGTACTGCCCACTGGGTTTTTAAAAATCCATACCACCGAGGAATACCACCCACTAATTTTTGAATGGGATTTATCAAAGAAAAGGAGACACTTTTTTTCAAACTAGAGTATTCTAGATGGGGGTCAATGAGGTCAAGCGTCCACAACATAGAAATAGTACACAAGGGCCAAGGAGCCCCATGGAATGAGAGTTTTTGACAAAATGTGATGACGTCAGAAGGTGCAATTGACCCATATGGTCGCCACAATACGTACGCACAAGAAGAAGCCAAACACATGGGATGGCATAAATTCTTTATCTCCTTGTGGATCTGATCACATCTTGTAGTCGGGTGTCGATGTAGGAAAATGGATCCAATGTACACCTGCAAGAAAGGGCACACTACTAACTACCTACAAACATCGTGACTACCACATAGAGCCTTCCTAATTGGCTTCAAAATATCTCAAAATTGCTCTAATACCATGAAAGAACCACCAATATTTTCAAGAGATAAATTGAATAACAAGAACAAAATTGAGATCCCAATTGACCATAGATTAATTGGATAAGTCAAGTACACATAGACAAAAATTCCAACTAGTAAAGGAGGGATGAACTAGAGTGGTGGAAAAATTTCCCAAGAAACTAGAATGATGTGTCTAAATGTAATCGACACGTCTAGCTAGTAGATTCCTAAAGGATGATGACTTGTGTAGATAGGTTGCAAATGTGTATGGATGGCTAATTGGGATTAAAATCCTAAGTGCTAATTAATTAAATAAATATACTAAAAATAGTTTATTCAACTATTGTGTGACAAAGTGGTCTTAGGGGTTAGAGTTAGTTTTAATTAAAAGGCCAATGTGTTAACCAGAAAAACCCAAGACAAAAAATTAGACCCAACCATCACACGTGGCCCCACACTACTCGTATCCAAGAGGTAAGGCACTGATAAATTTGCAGCGGCAGAACTCCATCCATGAACAAAATACATGAACTCGACAAGAAATGGGATGTTGAAACCACAAGGGGAATCCCAATCGAAGTGAATCTTCCTACCACAAAGAGGAGCCTATCAAGGGCCCCTTAATAGACACTCAAACACAATCCTCAATGAGGGGAAACTACTTAAAAGAGGAGATCAAAAGGAAAGAGAACACTTGGATGCGGGAAGTAAAGGGGGGAAGAAACAAACCCTCCAAACAACCCCCAAACACATCCAAAACTCTTAAGTATCCACAAAGGAGCACTAGAAAACATTAAAATAGGTCTAGGGGCCTCCTCATCATCACCATTGTGAGCCTTTTCTCTCTGTGAAACTACCAATTTTGAAATCCCTCCTCCACCACATTTCTCGCTCATTGTAACTTGATTCAAATATTTTGGATTGTTTAAATATTAATGGTTGAAATATTTTTAAGTACATACATTTATATGAGAGAGAGAGATAGAGAGAATGGACTACTCTCCAAAGATAATGGATTTAGTAGTCCACATGAGAAGAGAAACCTATAATGTTCAGAAAGTATGGAATTGTAAGGGCTTTACTTGATAGTCCACAAAGAGATTCAAGAGGAAAGGGATCAGAGAGTCAAAGAGAAAGGTGTCAAAGAGCACATGAGAGAGATACAAGAGTGAAAAATGAGGAAGATAAAGGGTTTTGATTTTTTGAATGGATGGTGGTGACCATTTTGAATGTTTCCAAAAAGGTGGGACACACATCAAAATACAATTAAGAATGGAATATGCTCTTTTCAAAAATGGAATATTTTAGGGATGAATATGTTAGAGATTTTTCTTGTAAAACCTTAATATAGAACTAATGCTTGACTCTTAGATTCCCAATTCCTGACTCATGTAAGTAAAAGTCTAATTAATGAGGATAAATCCTCCTTCTTTGAGCTCCATAGACTCAGGCGGGTGTGCCTTACACAAGTTACTACTTTACAGTAAACTTAACAGTGGATCAGGGGTTACATTTATTTTTCAATTGCCTTTAACTACAACAACTGATATAACACCTTGCATATGACTATAATCAGTTAAACACATAGAACTTAACAAGCTAGACCATGAAAATAACAATAGACAACAATAGTAAAACAAGAATTCTCATCCTTCTTTTTTTTAGAGTTCTTAACTCAGGTAGGATAACCTAATGATTCTCTCTCCAAGGAATCAACAAATTGAATTGTATCCTTTAATACAACTACTTAAGCATATAAGTTCTTAATAACATAAAAGTAAATGATTGTTTTTTTTAATGATTGATGATGAATAATTTCTTATCAAACCCAGACCAATGTCTAATCCCGGGCAGAGAGTCAAATGAGATATAAATTCACATAAAATAATTAATGGAAATAAACATGTAGTTCAAATAGAGTGCCTTACAAACTATCTTCTCATTCCCATACCCCTATATCAAATCCTCATGCTAATGTCTAACCCTCAGGAACCACTCATAAAGTTTACTCCCTCTTTGAAAGAAACTTATAAGAAATCACACATTTACCAGGTAACTGGTATATATAATATTCCTTACAATTTAAACATACAAGAGCATAACCAGAAATACAAGAAGAAAACAATGATATGGAAAAGTAAACTCCACTATATTTTATTAATATGCTTCTACGTCAATACATTCAGAAAAACTAAAAGCCTAAAAAACTAGACAAAAATGACAAATATGCCTCGCAGTTATAATTTCACCATCCTTTATAGAATGTTACATCTTGATATATATAGAGAGCACTATCCATCTTGGAATCCTTAGAGAGAAAGGATGCAACAAGCTTCAGATGGCTAGACTAAACCCTAAAGTACTAGAAGACAAAAATAGAGTCACACCTTCAAGCGGTGGAGAAAAGACTTGAGTATATGATTTGATATGAAATCAAATCTTTGATATGATTAGAAGATTTTGGTAGCTGGCACCTTTGTCTGCAGATATTATGGATAACCTCTTGTAGTTATTACGAGACCTAGTGATCACCAAAACATGATAACTTACACTATTCTTATTGATGATTATCCTCCTTGTGCTCATAGATCAGGTGCCAGGTGCCACTTCACTCCTCATCCAATACATCCAAGTCAATGGTTGTGGGATTTTTCTTCTCTGGCTTTGTCCTAACATTCCATTCTACAACCTCTACATCTGAAGGACAATTAAAAATATGAATACTCTGTAGTTGTGCATTCTACTTGTCCCATCTAGCATCTGTTATGACCTTGACATGTGTTAAAAAGTTGATGAATTCTGTCTCCACTTTGAAATCCTCATCTAAGGTCTTATTAAATCTATCTATATCTAGTTCAAAACTATCTGTTATAAATGACTCTTTAATAGGAAATCAAGTTTCAAACTCACTTTTCCATTCTGTTATTGCTTTGATCTTGTCATCTTCTCCCTTTATTAGAGGAATAAATCTATTATAATCCAGCCCAAACATCTTGATTCTTGCCTGTATCTGATTTTTTTTCCTTTGAAGAAAGACAAAGTAGCTCCAATCTCCTCAATTTCTTCTCTCACCTGACAGTCAATCTCAGGGAGATCTATCCTATGTGGCTATAAGGCTCCCAACCTTTCAAAAAGAGACACCCTCCCTGACCAACTACCAAAATAAGGACTCAAAGTTGCAATATGGTTATTGAACTCTATTTCTAGGTCAGATAGCTTACTATAAGAATTGTGTACCAAATCAACTTTTTCTGCTAGGATATCAATCCTATGTTGCAAGATCTTCCACAGGGATTCTAAACCCACTTTATTTTGATGTTTGTCCACTTTCTCTATTCCAATTTTAATATATTATGTGGTCTTAGCTTGAGCATCCACAACTTGTTTAGTTAGGGCAAGGATAGCCTTGGGGGCCTCTTGTAGTTTCTTGTTCAATTCTTCCACCTTCTCTTCTAATGACTTGATCTTAATCAATCATACTTCCTTATCCTTTACCACAACACTTGATTGATCAAAAATATTATGGTATCTCTTGGACATCTACTCCATTTTAGCCTAATTGAGATGTGCAAAATGGATGAGAGCCTGAGATATCTCCAAATCACCAGTATTATGGATAGACCAAATGATCTTATCCCCATCCATTTTCTCCTACAAATCGATCAAAGATGGCTTCTATGTCTTAGGGGTCAATGAACACATAGATAAAGTTTGGGATCATGGATCATATCCACATCCCTTAATCATTTCTCCAACCTGTGTGTCTGAGGAAAATTTTGTATCAGTTTGCCTTCTTATTTTATCAATTATGAAGGCTGAGGCAAGATCCCAATTAGGCACAAGAAACATTCCACTAGATTTGACTAGTTTCCTAGCCTCATCAGGTGTCATGGTTTTAGTTTCAGGGTCATATGTTTGCAAGGCTTGCAAAGCTTCACATGGCACTAAAATCTCCTTTGTTAGCTGCAAATGTGCCCCTACTTCTTGCTGCTTCATCCAAATCAAGAAATTCTTGAAATCCTTTGTTTTGATGAATGCATCATCTTTCAAGAATTCTACTTGGTTGATTTCTCTTCCATCCTAGAAAAACATAAGGGGTATTTCAAATTCTTCTTGATCATCCTATTTAACCTTCTTTCCTTCCCTGATTTTATTTCTAAGCTAGTGGTCATATGGCCTATTACCAGTGATCAGTGCACTTACATTATCTTTCTTCTTCTCATATGGATTGACGAAAGAAGGCTCCCTTGACTCTATTCTCTATTTCTAGGCTCATCAGTCACCTCAACCTCAAGAACTTTAGTAAGATCCATTACTATGTTATCCCCTGTTGAGGTTGGCTGATCCATGGGAGTAGGGCTATGAACTGATTAACCACCCTCACTGTCTTCTTCATATTTTGAGGAAGAGTGCTTCCCAGTGCCTCTTTCCTTGTCTGTTATTATCCCCTCTAGAAGATTGTATAATGTATTATAAGACTCTATCATACTTGTGAGTCTTTGCAAATAGGGTACTCCAATAAAGAATCCTCCAAAGGGAATCATGTTTTCCTTTATTTGTTGCTCCAGGCTCACTGGATCTTGATATTGATCTACTCTTCTTGCCACCTAATCTTCCTCCAAGATATTCCTTATGAGATCTCCTTCCACACACTCCTCATGGTCTTTGATAACAGTGATTGTTGGGGTTAGTAACTTCTTTGCACTCTTTATAAAACCCTCATGGTTTATATACTTATACAAGGCCACATTCATTCTGTAATGGCCCAACCACTTATTCATTGAATCAAATTCTCTTTTTCCAATGGTGAAGTTAGTAACCTTGAACTATCAGGGTATAAAAGTATCTTTCCTATGTGGATCCAGGTGCTCTTTATCTATCTTCATCAATTTCTAGATAAACTCAATTATAGCTATTCTTGGGGGCTCATATTTAGGAAGTATGTATGAGGGCTGGGATCATCCATAGACCCTCATCAAGGTAAACTTATACACACAGTAAAAATCTCCCTAGTTATGATTTCCTACCCACTTGTCAACATACTAACAAGGTCTAAGAAGTTGCAGCACCCTAACTAGCAATCTGGTTACATTTATGCCTAAGAGATTTAGAATTGGATATGCAATCCAATTCTTATTACCACAAAATCCATGCTCATTGGAAGTAAACTTCCAAACACTAACCCAAAGTTGCACAGGGTTTTATTTGTCATGGAACATCATCCTTGGCCTCAAATTGTGTACATCCATGCTATTGATATTGAAATACAAAATTAAATGCATCAAAAGGGAATAATGAAAAAATTTAGGGTTTGTCTTCTTTTGGAGATCTATAAGACCTTGATGTATTTGATCAATAACATACTGAATATAATCAAAATCAATATTAGCATGAGAATTATAGAGGTATAGGATGGTCATTAATATATCTGCAGATACCCTTTCAGCTCCCTTATCCCTCCCTAAAACCCTACACAACCCATAAGAAATATAGTTCATAGAAAAGCTCAAATCCTTGTAAAAATGAGGGGTAGTAGAATTTGGTATGGCAACTATATAATTCCTGTTGGATTTGGGCACATGAGTTTGGATTAATTTGGCAACAATGGTGGTTTGTCTGACATACTGATTTTCTAACTTTTTAAGGTCAATCTCTGTAGTGTTGGGATAATATATGTCAAAAGCATTCATGAATGAGGCCCTATCCAATGTAACAAAAGTAGTGCCATCACTTTTCTTAATGGCTCTAGAAAGAGAATCATATTTCCTAGCTAGCTCAATCAGCAAGTCTACGTCTACAAAGACATATGGGACAATCGGCTTTGCTAACCCTGATGTCGAGGGATTTGAAATTGGAATTTCCTTATCCTAATTACTATAAAAATAGTTGAGCAAGTGATAACCAAAACTTCCAGGAGTACGTGCATCTCTAAAATTTTCCATATCATCAATGAGGAGTTTGTCATTTACCTTTTTCCCTTGGTTCATTCTAGGTAATAGAGATATGAATTCATCATAATAGTTCCTCTTTCCCTTCTGGTCATCCTCTACATCTCCACTTCCTCCACTAGTTGAGGCCCCGCTTGGTGATACTTGACTCATTGTAACTAATCCTTACTGAACAATGTTTCTTTTTGACACAAACTTCTCCTTACAACTTGTCCTAAAACTTAGAAAATTGCTCACCTCTGAAAGCACTGAAACTTAAGCAAATTCTGGCTCTGCACTCTGAAAACTTTGGTAAACTGAAATGAATAAAGGCAATGCCTATTTATTTCTGAGAAATCAATGCACTAGTCTAGTTGAGATCATGGAATTTTTACTCAATCACTTCTATCATTACTCTACGTGCCTTAATATCAATTTTTCTTAGCCGCGGTGCTTGAAACTGACAGGTACTTTGAATTTGAAAAACCCAATTGGCTAGGTATTGAGTACTTTTTCAGTTTTAAAACCCTATTATATGTGATCAATCTTTAAACTCAATCATGATATGCTTGTTTTCTTTACCTTTTACATCTCAACAGATTTCTTACACCCTTTCAAGATCTTTCCCTTTTAATAGGCTATCTTTTTTACCTCATGGCGTGAGAACAAACCCATGCAATATTACCTTACTCTTACCACAGTCCATTTAGAGATTGTGTGACTGTATTATCTCTAGGTCGCATAGAGTTTAGCTTGAGCCAGGTTTCAGTACAAGATTCAACATGGATCACATGATTAGATCTTCATCAACTCCTTGCGTTGAGTCTCTCAATAATATTATACCTACTTAATTTGTTAAGAGATTAAGCGACCACCATTGATCCTTCTTTTAATCCATGGCCCGTGCTAAATCTCCCAATATTTGGCTTTAAATTAAGTTTGTTACGAGATCACGTGACTACAAGCTATCTTTAAGTTGCTAAATAAATTACTCAACCATGGGTTTACTCTGAGACTTCACACACACCACAAATCTCTGAATCACTAAAACACATGTCAACATCTTAATCATTATCTCTTAATCGCTAAACAATCCTTGATAATTTGACTTCTTTCAGTGAGTAAGCGCTAGCCACAAGATTTGATCTCCCTCAACGGTTTAGATTTACCCATTGCTAACTTGACTTGGCTCTAAACTAGCCATACTAACCATGGTTCTTTTGGAGACTTAGCAACTGAGAAAACTCAAAGTCACTGAATGATTTATTTAAATCAGGTTCTATTTAGAGATTAAATGTCAGCCCTCATATCTTATTTCCATAAATGGTTTTCATTAAGTCTCATAATCTCTTTGTATTTCATTAAATTATTCTAAGATCATGCGGCAAACCTTGATTTCATTTTAATCTGACGGCCTGCGCTAAATCTTGAGACTTATCACTTAATTTTTCTTTCATTCCATGACTAAATTCTATCCACAGGATCAATAAATCATCTACATTCCTCACTTAATCTCATGAGACTTTACTTAATTTAACTTCAACCCAGGTTTATCTGGTGACTTTACATTAACATTTCATATCACTCTTTGCATGAATCCTTTCTTTCACTTTTTTTATATTATTGTTTTACAGTGACCTCCATTATCATTATCAATGTTTTGAAGCATGTTCTACTACTATTAACATTGCTTGTCATTCCTCACTTAATCTCATGAGACTTTACTTAATTTAACTTCAACCCAGGTTTATCTGGTGACTGAATGACAAGCTTTATCTCTGAATTTCTGAAAGATTCATTAACTCATGAGTTAATCAGGAGATTACACATAGGAAACATGATCAATTCAAAGATATAAAAATATCTATGGCTATCTCTTAATCACTAAAGGAAAAATTGACCTTGGCATTTGTTCTTAGATCATGGGACAGCCGCTCATCTTGGAAAAGATCAACAATCAACATTAAATCTCTAAAGCCTTTACTTAACTCTGATTTTTTTTGGAGATAACGTGACTAAAGTAGAATAAACTCAATCTTAACCTTAGGTTATATCTTGAGACTTTGCAACTGAGTAAACTCAAAGTCGCTGAATAATTTTTGTAACTTGAGTTAGATTATGAGGTAAAGCACTCACCACATGATCAAAACATAATCCACGACTGTTGCCAAGGCTTAGAAACTTTGATCCATCTCTATAATCATCTCGTGATTATGTGCCAACTGCACGATCAAACCAAGATCAACCATTGCTGCTAAGTCTCTGAATGACTTAAAGCTTATCCTTTTTATCTCAAGATTAAGAGATACAAGCTATCTCCAAGTCACTAAATATAATAGAAATTTTTGTTCAATTTGCGAGATCAGGAGATAAAATCTTCCACTTAAAAGAACATGGCTTAAAAATATTTGAGTTACTTGACAAAAAGATAACTTCAAATTAGAACAAGGTTGAGAACACTTAGGGATTTTTGCATGACAAGGACAAAAATAACCTAGGGCTTAGGGTTTTCACACCTTTATTGCTTTCATTTCTTGGATCAACATTTGCAATAAAAAAATTTAATGGTATTCTGGAACAGGTCTTGACATTTCAAGAAAAATTGACACTGGGAACCCAAAAATTTAAAGCAAGACAAAGAAAACTAGAAATATATCTAACACAGGCTCTCTACAAGGATTCTTGAATGCAAGTTCATAACAAGAAAAACAAATCTCTGGGAGGTAGACCACAATTAAACTAGCCTTATGCAAAAGCAAACACACAACTGGAAGGAAGAACACAATGGAAAGAAAACACACATGTACATAAAATAAAAAGCTACTGTGCATGGAAAGAAGAACTAATTGAAGAAAGGATTTAAGAATTTTTTATGCACTAGAAATTCAAGTACCTCTCCATCCATATTCTTTAGAAAATATGAATCCTTTCCAAAATTTTGATGAATTACAAAAGGGCCTAACCATAGGGACTCAAAAATTTTATTCTTTCCCTTGTCCTCAGCTCTCGCATTCCATTGAAGAACCAGGTCATCGGGCTAGAACTTCCTATCACTTGCTCTTTTATGAAAAAATAATTTTTTTTTGTAATCTGACATTTTATTTTTGACTGTCTCTTCTTATTTCATCCAACTCTACTAGCTGCACCATTCTTTCTTGCATTGGATCAGGGACTTCTAGCTCCTCATCTTGGATGAACTTGTACACTAGAAGTAAATTATTTACAACCATTCTACATTGAACACCATATACTAATTCAAAGGCACATTTCCCTGTTCCTTTCTTCACAGTGATCCTATCTTCCCATAATGCAAGTTTCAACTTTGCATGTCGGGCTCTCTTATTGTTCTCTAAGGTCTTTTTTAGAATTTTTAAAATACTCTTGTTACTTGATTCTTCTTAGCCATTGGCCTGTGGATGGTAGGGGGATGAATATGACATGGAAATTCCCATATCAGAATAAAAATCAACAAATTCTTTATACCTAAAACACATGGCATTATCCATCACTAATTTGATTGGAACACCAAATCTAGTAATCACATTGTTCATCAAGAAATCTATCACCATTGTGCTTGTAGCCTTCTTAGTTATAATTTCCTCAACCCACTTGGTAAAA
Source organism: Thuja plicata (assembly GCA_018584345.1). Taxonomy (NCBI): domain Eukaryota; kingdom Viridiplantae; phylum Streptophyta; class Pinopsida; order Cupressales; family Cupressaceae; genus Thuja; species Thuja plicata. The sequence continues at coordinate 1,006,964 of MU227760.1, forward strand.
TAATTAGTTTTTAGAAAACTCCAGCTGTGTCCCCTGTAGACGTCAAAAATCATCCTTATATTAATTTAATTAATACTTCTATAACATCATAGTTAATTTTAATTAATTATATTTGTTATATTCTTCTATCTATTTAATTAAATATGATTCATCTCCCTTAGTATTTAAATTTAATTTAAATACTATCCCTTTCAATGTATTAAATATTATTTAATACATTATCTCTCATTAATCCCCTTTTTAATAAATTTTTAATTTATTTATTCCTTCACATGACTTAAATTCTACTAAACCACAATTAATCCAAATTAATTTGGATTAAGCTAATTTGAACCTAGATCCTACCCTACCTCACATCACTCTCACCAAATAAACCTATTTATTAATTAACTAAGGTTAATTAAGCTAATTTCTTGATTCCTACAACAATTAGTCATAATTATTTGCTCACACATGTGTGAGCAAATTTCAAAAAATTGAATTTTTAAAAATAATCCTTATTTGGTGCCAACAAGGTTTCTTACACCTATGATGACACCTTCTTACACTTTCCAAAAGTGTCTCATTGGCGCAAAACTCTTACACCTTCTTACAAGATCCTTCACATGTGTACTTTAAGTACACTTTGACCCATCACATCCAAAGTTGCTCACACATGTGTGAGCAAAGTGGGCCTCTTGCATGGCTTATGTGTCCCT